>OY728128.1:648108414-648510740 GCA_963277665.1 Viscum album
AATAAATAATAAATAATAAATAATAAATAATAATAAATAATTATAAATAATAAATAATAAATAATAAATAATTATAAATAATAAATAAATAGAAATAATAAATAATAAATAATAAATAAATATAAATAATAAATAAATATAAATATAAATAATAAATAATAAATAATAAATAATAAATAATAAATAATAAATAATAAATAATAAATAATAAATAATAAATAATAAGTAATAAATAATAAATAATAAATAATAAATAAATATAAATAACAAATAATAGATAAATATAAATAATAAATAATAAATAATAAATAAATATAAATAATAAATAATAAATAATAAATAATAAATAAATATAAATGATAAATAAATATAAATAATAAATAATAAATAAGAAATAAGAAATAATAAATAAGAAATAAGAAATAATAAATAATAAATAAATATAAATAACAAATAATAAATAAATATAAATAATAAATAATAAATAATAAATAATAAATAAATATAAATGATAAATAAATATAAATAATAAATAATAAATAATAAATAAATAAATATAAATGATAAATAAATATAAATAATAAATAATAAATAATAAATAATAAATAATAAATAATAAATAACCAGTTTCAAATAATATATAATAAATAAATTAAAGTATATTATAAATAATAAATAATAAATAATAAAGGAAACACATGAAAAAGTATGAAAAGACGTGATAAGGGATGAAAAATCATGAAAATGCATGAAAAAGGATGGAGAAACATTTGAAGAATGAGGTATTAGAAAGAATGAGAACTCATGAAAACTCGTGACAACTCTGGAAAACTCCTTAATAATTCAACATAATCATCATAATAACCGACAAAAAACCATTGATAAAGATAACAAGACATGGAAACCCAAATAAACAGTAATAAATGGAGCTACCGTTAAAACTCGTCAAAACGGTCATAAAGAGACAAAAACATTGGACTCACATTAACGGAGATAACTTAAGATCCGAGAGTCCGTTTTAGATCCGCGACCTGTCAAATCAAAGATCCCGAAACGATCTTCAACCTGAAAGGTGAAAGAGTCCGAATGGACAGGCGGATCGGAAGTTACGACCATTTAAAAAAAAGCTGACGGGGAACGGGTGCTAGAAACGAGGCATTGAAAAACATAACAAACCCGATACCCACTAAAAAGGCCATAACATATGATCTATGAGTGCATGTGGGCGCCGCTATTTCGCGGCGGTTTTTTAAAAAACCGTCGCTAATCCTTGAATAAAATTAAAAAAAATAAAAAAAATAATTTTAAAAAAATAATTTTTTTTTGCCGTTTTGCGGCGGTTTTTTCGCGGCGGTTTTTAAAACCGCCGCGAAATTCCAGCCCGAAACGCATTTCGCGGCGGTTTTTAAAACCGCCGCGAAAAAACCGCCGCTAAACGGCGGTTTTCTCGTAGTGTGAATAGTCCATCTTGTGTACTTTTTCGATAGGATCGCAACGGTGTGATCTGTTAGTTGTGTTTTGGGACCGGGATGAGGGTCCCACGTAGTACCGCTCGTGCGCGGTAAGCCGTAATGTATCTTTTTCTCCGGATATCCGTTCCAATCAAGTGATTAGTGCTTTTAACATGTTTTTCTGAGAGCATTGCGATGACGCAGTTCGCCCGACCTTTTTCGGGGACATGGTGTGGGTCCCACCCGACCCGGCTACGGTGAATAGTACCTTTTTCACCGGGTGTCCATTTTGGGCGATTGAGTATTCAATCCCGTGTGTTTTTCTGAGGGTATCGCATTGGTTTGATCCGTTTGTTCAGTTTCGGGATCTGGGGGTGGGCCCCACACGGGTTGGTTTCGGTGAATAGTACCCTTTTTCACTAGTTGACCGTTTCAGGTGAGTAAGTAGTCTATCTCGCATGTTTTTTCATGGGGATTACAATGGTGTAATCTGTTCAGATGAGCGGAGGCTCATACGCAATCTCATTAAATGAGGAAATATGAAGGATGGCCCGGTGGCAGTTCTTCTACCGTGTTTGTAGCGGACCCTTGGTGTGTGATCGTGTGCACTCTTGGGAGAGTGACGTTGGTGGTTAAAGAGATGTGGTTGGTCATGCCTCAGCCGTTGAGGTGGAAATTTGGAGTTGTTACTTTTAAGCCGTCGTGTTGACATTGGGGGTCGTGTGCATGTTAGCATTTGGGCTGGAGACGTGGCATACTCTGGGAGTATACGAGAACACTGGGAGGTACATGTGGTTGTTTTTACCTAAGAACATTTGTTCGCTTGGTTGGAGTTGGCTTGGGGACACACGTCGTGTGGTCCCCATGTGCATGTCGTGTTCTGCTTTACGTACTTTTGACCTCTCGCGACGTAGAGGGTTCCTCTGTTCTTGTGTGTTGACCAGAAGGGTTGAGTTTTCACCTGGTTCTATTCTGAGGTTGTTTCCAGCAGGGCTGAGGTTGTTTTGAGCATGGCTCACCAGCAGTACCATCCAGTGGAGATGGCTAGAGCAGTTCTGAGCTTACCCTCCAGCGGGGCTGGGCAGTGGGTCGCTCATCGACTTCTTCGGGTTTACCCTATAGTAGAGGCTGGGCAGTGGGTTTCCCACTGACTTCTAGGGTTTACCCTCCAGTAGAGACTGGGCAGTGGGTCAACCGATGACTCTCGTGGGTCTACCCTCCAGCAGGGCTGGGCAGTGGGTCGCTCGTCGTCTTGATTCATGTCTACCCTCCAGTAGGGCTGGGCAGTGGGTCACCTATCAAATTTTTTCCGGGTTTACCCTCCAGTAGGGCTGGGTAGTGGGTCACCCGTCGACTTCTTCCAGGTCTACCCTCCAGCAGGGATGGGCAGTGGGTTGCCCGTCGGCTTATTCTAGGTCTACCCTCCAGCAGGGCTGGGCAGTGGGTCACCTGATGATGTATTAGGGTTTACCCTCCAGCAGGGCTGGGCAGTGGGTCACCCGATATCTTCTTAGGGTTTACCCTCCATCAGGGTTGGGCAGTGGGTCACCCTATATTATATTATGAATTACCCTCCAGAAGGGATGGGCATTGGGACACTCGTTGACATTCTAGACTCAGTCCTTTCTACTAGGCTAGTCTGTGGATTTCCTTCGTGATTACTGGATCAGAACCCTTGAGTGTACGGGTCAGGGATGGAACGAACTTGACTTTGAGGAGACCTCTCGACTGCGGGGCAGTGACAAGGTGTGGTTTGACTTAACTCGGAACTCTCAAGTATGGGGGGTGCTTTCCCCACTGAGATGCGTCCTTGTGACCCGACCTAAAACCATGAGGGCGATTCAGTGCCGCCCAAAGAGGATAGTATCAAGGTGTGGTGATTTGAGCCCCTTGACTTGCAGTTCAGGGTAGAAGTGTGGGATGCTGGCCATCGATGGTGTTTGGGACTATTGGCGACTCACTTTCTTGGGTTGATCTATGGGATGGAGATCCCCTTAAGACCTTGTTCGGGCTTCTTGTTGAGAATATGTATATGTGTATACCTCATTCTAGTACCCACTTCTTGGGTTTGGTTACTCTCCTTCCAGGAGAGTCGAAGATGCGCGGGGTATGCCACGTGCTTTCTGTGTCTAGCTTCTCGTGGTTGGACGAGTCTACTATCCTACTATAGGTAGTGAAGACTCGACAGGAAGTTCGTCTTCTCACCTTTTCTAGCTCCTTGTGTCTGGAGGAGTCTACCTCCTTTCTCTTGTTAGGTTGAGCTGGACTCTTTACTATACTCTTTACTGCACTTTCGGTTGTACTCCTTTACTTTTCCCATGTTCGCTCTACCGCTCACCCTTCGGAACCTCCTTTGTTGCTCCCTCGAGCCTTCGGGGTATCCTACTGAGTATTTTTATACTCACCCCTGCTTGGGCTTTGCCCGCACTTGGTGTGCCCTTGTAGACGACGGACAGGTTGGTCATGACTTCAGTGGAGCATAGGAGTTCAGGAGCGTGGACCGCGTGCGGTGGTCGGAGTCGGGTTCTAGGTGGGGGACCCTTCCAACCGTTTTTCTTTTGTTTACCTATTGTCGGGTTGTGGTACTTTTTGGTTGGGTGTGTGTTTTTCCCCTTTTCTTTTCAGTTTACTTTTAGCACTTGTTGTGTACTGTAGAGGTTGATGCACATTTGTGGTTTATTTATAGCAGTTGGTTTTTTGCTCTTCTTTTTACTCTGCACTTTTGCATTGAGTGTGCTGTGTGTGTGTGTACAGGTACTTAGGAAAAGGCCTCCCCGAGTTGTTGTGCCTTCGGCGCTGGTCGCCAGCCCCTGGCCTATGGAGGTGGGCTTGGGGTAGTTGCGGATCGAGCCCGGGTATGGTCGGGTCATGACATTATCAGCACTAAAAAAGTGCTGAAAAATATTCTTTTTATCAGCGCTAAAATTTTAGCGCTGATAAAGGATTTATAAATATAATTATTTAAATAAATTTATTATAATTTTATAATTATATAAATACTAATTTAAAAAATTATTATTATTTATTTATAATAATTATAAATATATAAATATGTATAGTAAATATAAATTTATAAATATATTTATTTACAAATATATTTTTAACATTATTAGTGGATATATAATATTAAATACATGCATTTTAAAAATGAGTGAAATTGAATAATTCAGAATGAGTAAACTTTACAAATATTCAAAATATGGATAAGTTTTACTAATTAAATATAAATAATTAAAAAATATGGATATATATATATTAAAAATATTAAAACATAGTAAATATATATATATATAATAGAAAATGATTGAATTTAAAAATAAAATAAAAAATAAAAAAATATTAAAAATGAATACTCTAACTTTAATACTATTACAAATAAATAAATAAAATTGACCGATTAAAATCATAATATATCATTTAATAATGAAAATTATAAAATATACTAATATTTGAATAAATTACATAAATATGAGGTGTATGTGTTTCTATATATTGCGTAAATATATTTGTGTGTGGGTTTATATATAAAAATTCATTAATTACAAATATATATATATATATATATACGTGAAATCAATGTAACATGCGACATTTTATATATGTTAAATTAAAAAATCAAAAAACATTAAAAATGAATATGACATTAATATTTTTTTAATTAACATTTTATACATTATATATATATATATATATATATTTATATTTAATATATATTATTTATTACTATTTATAATTAATATATATATATATATATTATACTTATTCATTTTTATTAATAATTTTTTCATTAATAAATTTTTAAATAATTTTTTAATTTATTCATTTTTAATTTTTTTGTTTAATTATTACAATATATTAATTTTATATATATATATAATATATATTGTTTATTAATATTTATAATCTATATATATGTATATTAAATTTATTCATTTTTATCAATAATTATTTAATTAATAAAATGTTTAATATTTTTCTTAATTTACTCATTTTAAATTTTTATTTGTTTAATTATTTCATTTTACTCATTTTACATATCAATATATTTAATATATACTATTTATTAATTTTTAAAAAATTATATATGTATATTCAATTTATTTATTTTTAACAATAATTATTTAATTAATGAAATTATTAAAAAATATTTTTTTAATTATTTAATTTTATTGTGGACCTTTATCAGTGCTAAAAAAGCGTTGAAAAAGGTTTAATTTATCAACACTAAAAAAAGAATTGATAAAGGGTTCCCTTTATCATCTCTTTTTTTAGTGCTGTTAAAAGTCTTCCTTTATCAGCACTTATTTTAGCGCTGCTGAAGATGGACTTTATCAACGCATTTTTTCGGTGCTGTTAAATGTCGGTGTTGTTAAATGCATGTTTTTTATTAGTGATATAAGTGTGCATATGATCTTGGAATACTATTCTTTCATGAAAAAGATAGTCTTGAGGAGATTAGTTTACAAGACTTGAAGAATATTGAGGCATTCTTTGAGATTGGGGGATAAGACCTGAGTGTTAACAACTATAGTGGTGATTTGATGAGCATGTGGGATGGGTTGTTATAACCATTTTGTTGTTTATGTGTTTTTGTATTGACTATGTGTATGCTTTATTGAGAGAAATAATGTATAGCCTCACCTTGAGTGGGAAGGTTCTAGATGGGATTGTGTTTTGTTAGAAGTTACTGGTCTAGGTTGTGTATGTGAGACCCATACAAAGAGAGGGTATTAGTCATCATGATGTGGGTGATGATGTGGTAGGTGTATGACCTTCCATTTGGTGAGAAGTTTTTATAAGATAGTGGTTATGTTGTGCATTTGAAATCCTATAGTGACCCATACTTTCTATACATATATATTTCATCTTAATAGATTCATGTTCACTTCATTTTACAAAATCATGCTTAAGGACTATAATAGTTTAGTGTCTTTGGAAACATGGATATATAAACAACTAGTTCATAAGTGAACTACATCATCTCCCACTATGTTCTTCATAACTAGCACCCTTATTGAACATTTCATAAATAATAACTATCATCATAACTTGGGAAAATGAAACATAATAAAGGGTGATATCATATGATTAGTAAGGGTAAATATGGTAGATATCAATGATCACATGGGAATAACATGATAATAAGGGTATGAGAACATCAGAATAATGTTTAAAAATCATACAATGCATGTAAAATATTATAATCTTCGGACATATCATAAATCTTAGCAGTTCATAAGACATGAATCATAAAGGAATAAATGAATAGGATCCATGAGAGCATAACATTGTCATAATACGAAGATTTTTCTCATACACATAAGCATATAAATTCATTTATTTATTATTAAAGGCTCATTTCCAAGACTATCATAGTGTAATATGGTTACACCCCAACCCATTATATTTGTTAAGGTTTACTCCAAATAAAATCATAGTGGATAGAGTCCCTTATAGAACTCAGTTCACTCCCCATTTGAGTCCTATTTATCTCATGAGATATCCATAATTAATTAATGTATTGGAGGCCTGCATAATTCTATGCTCACCTATAACATAATAAAAATTATATATATATGTGTGTCAAAGTATCATAAAACATTCATCATATCATAACCTATTAAAATAAAATGGCTTTTATAATAATTTCATCATAGTATAACCCATGTAAAAGAAACAGGTTTCATAAACATTTTATCATTTCATCATATCATAACCCATGGAAAATTAGTGGGTTTCATAAAACTCTTGTCATCATAATCATAAACAATCCATTTAAGTAATATTGATGGTATTATTGGATCATATCCCCAATATACCATAATTATAATCAATGGTTTTTGTCATTCATGAATAGAAATGCCATTAAAAGATCATTAAAACATTCTTGAAGAAAATAACCTTTACACTTTGAAAATAAAATTTTAAAATATAAAAATTTCCCAAATATTAAAGAAATAGTTTTATTTGAAAATAAATTTGGAAACCTATAAATTAATATTCAAATAATTGAGTTATCATTATGTTATAAAATTGTGTTCTTTTTGTTCTTGTAAAAACAAATATTCCTTTCATGTTTTTGTTAAAAATTATAAATTCCCTCATTCAGAAAACAAAAATAACATTCATTTAAAAAAAATTAAAAAAATTAAACATGGGTAAAAATGAATTTAAACCATCATATAGTAATATTAAAAATATTCTTGAAAACATTTTTATAAAAATTTGATATGTAAGAAAATGGATTTGTGACTGAAGAGAGAAATAAACTAGGTTTTCTTTAAAAGTATTATTTTGGAATAATGAGTAAATAAAGAGAGGAAAATTAAAAGAAAATATGAATTTTAATGAAATAACTGGTGGATTATAAATTTCATGAGTTTCTTTAGAAATATATCATAATATTTCATCCTTGAAAACTTAATTATAAACAACCCAGATAAACAAGGGTATTATAACATAAAACCCTTACTACTTTTGTAACTTTTGAATCATAATCCCTATGAAAGAAATAAACTTATATTGATATTTATATCCCATAATTTTCATGATAATAATAATAAAATAAGTTCATGGGCATTATATGCACCACATAAAAGAAACAAGTGGTGAATATGGCATGTGTCCAATGGAAATATATGTGAGATGAAAATCCCTAACCCGAAGTCTCAATTTTGTACACGATAAGCCTACTATATAATAAATATAGGTTTATTATAAAACTATTATATAAAAATATTCATATATATATCCTACAATATATTATTACTTATAACCCTTTTATCATCTATTTGTTAACAATTCTTTATTAAAAACACTATTTCGAGTGATATCTGCTTCGTTTTTCATGTATGCTTTGATTCAGTAATTTTATTCCTTGTAGTTTGAGTATAATTCAATAATCTACAGAATGTTAATAATGATATAAACATAATATTAAATCATTATATACATATTTTAATTCATATATACAAGATAGATATTGAAAATTAATTACATTGTTCATGGAGATGATAGGTCGTACGTATGCATGAATGATGTTTTCATTTTTTCGACGGATGGAACGAAAGAAAAATAAATATTAATTCACCCTTACATCATAATATTTATATCATAGATATCATATATAAATATATATATATATATATATATCAAATATATCCTTATTACCATCCATGTAAAAATAAAATAAAAACATATCACATCACTTCGTGGAGGTGGTAGTCCACAAGTACGTACAAGCGACGTTATATTTTTCAAGGGATTAGAAGGTAAGAAGGTAAATATGATATTATAATTACTAAAATATAATTATTTAATAAATATAATATATATATATATATATACTTTAAATAAATCATTATATCCATCAATGAGAGTCAATGAATGAAAACTTATTACATCAGTTCGTGAGGCCTTAGTCCATCATACACACGATCGACGATTTTTTTTACCATTTGATAGAGGAGGAGATGGATATAGGTTTTTAAATTAACATAATAAGATATATTTATATGTAAGATATTTTTTTTATTATTTCATAATATTTTTTAAGATATTTGAATGAGTTGTAAGAAGAAATAAAACAAAAATGATTAGTTAAGAATGATACATCGTCTTCATAAAATCTCTTTAGGTTTGCACCTAAAGAATTATTGGGAGGGTTTACTAATAAAAAAATGACTCTAGGATGTAAAAATTAATGTAAGTAAGGTTTTTGGGTAGGTATTTTCTAAACCAAAATGATATTAAATTTTGGATAGGAGTGAAGAGGAGATGTCCTTTTATAAGAGGGGGAGAGGACCCATTTGGAAATTTCCTAAAATAACAGAAAATGATAAAGTAATTCCTAAGAAAAATGTTTCCAAATGAACATAGATTATAAGGTGTGATATTATAAGTTCTAAATATTTCCCTAAAATAGGGTTTATATGTATTTATTTGTAAAACATACTTTTATCATTTGGTTTAACCCCTAGTAAACTCGTTCTAACCTTAACTGTGGTAATTAATTTTTACTATATTTACTATTCATTATGGCCAAAATGAAGTTGAAATTATTAACTAATATTAATTATTGTAATTAAAAATATGGAATACATTTTACCTAATTAAATTCACATAATTTTCAAAATTTAATTTAGAATTAATCACACAGACATGATGAAAAGGCAGATTTCCAAAGAAAAAGTTTACATAGGTAAAAAAAGTTTTTATAATAATTAAACATTAAATTGAATAAAATTACCTAACTTGTATTAATAATAATTTAATTGAACTAATTTTACTTTTAAACCATTTTAAAACAAAATTTAAATTTTTAAATTCATTAAATGAAATAGAAGATTTCAAAGAAAATTATAAAACATTAACTCTAAGATAATTATGAGAGGTTTATTTAAAAAATAAAGTCCATTTTTTCAAATAAATATTCTCAAAGTGGTAGAATTTAATTTTATAATTATTTCTCGAAATGGGAAAAACCACTTTTTATAAAAATATAGTTTTAAGCATAAAACTGGATTTATACTTTTCCCATTTCTAGATAAAATATTAAATAAAAAATAAAACATTTTATTGAATATAATATATATATATATATATCATTAAAATAATTCACCAATAGTTACTAATATAATTTATTAAGATAAAAACACTTTTCATGTGTAAAAATAGTTTTTTAAGAAAACATTTATTTTACTTTAAAATGATATTGATTTTCCTTTCTAATTAATTTATCGCAAATGAATTTATTTTATAAATGTGAAAACCATATATTTTTTATAATTTAGTTAGTATTATTCATTACAATCAATTTAAAATCTAGGTTATAATGATATACAATATTATAATTCATTAAAACTCGGTGTTGTGTGTAATACAAGCTATCAAAGAAATTAAGTTTATTTTTAAAAAAAATCATAAAATATTATGGTGTTACATTCTACCACCATAAAAAAGAATTTATCCCTATAAATTATATCACTCTGATACAAAAAATTGAGGATACTTCTTCCCCATCATATCCTTATGTTCCCATATAGATTCCTTTAATTTGTGGGTTCTCTACAAACCTTTTGACAGGGTGAATGGTATTTTTTCATAGAACATTCACTTAATGATCCAAAATCTCCACTGTTTGTTCCTCATAAGAGAGATATTTATCTAGTGGTACGACCGTGGAGTTTAGTACATGTGATGAGTCAGATATTTACTTAGTAAAGATACATAGAATATATCATGTACTTGATAGAGGTTTTGTAGATGTTCCAAGTGATAAGATATTATCCCTAATCAATCAAGAATCACAAAAGGACCAATTTACCTAGGGCTAAATTTTTTATTCTTTACAGACATCATAACCTTATTACATGGGGAAATTCACAAAAATACCATCTCACTAACTTCAAATTATATATCACACAGAATATTGTAAGCATAAATTCCCTGTCAACTATGTACTACCCTTATATGTTACTAAATGGCTCTAAACTTCTCCGATATTTAATCAGCTTGCTCAGGTTCCAAAAGATTTCATCCCAATACATTGGAATCATTAATTTATTTCTTGATAGGGATTTATAAGTATAAATATAAATCCTTTAGTTAAATCTACTGTTGTAAGAAAACTCAACTAGAAGAAGGTGTTGATCCCAATCACCTTTGATGTCATAATCTGACCCAACAGGGTCCACCTAGATAGAAGTGTTCTAAGTGTGAAAACCCCAAGTGTGCCTCTAATAGGCTTGGGGCTAGAGACCAATGCTGAGTAGGTATATCACTCACATGGTAGGTGTTAGCCTAAGTTACCTATGCACACATGCATCATCAATACACATGCAAGGTTTAAAGGTAAATACAACTAATACCAATGAATTTATACATCTAAATATCCCCATTATAGTACGATAATAAAACTTTAAAGTATAATGGTCTGAATATATTCCCAAAAAAATAGATAAAAGAGTATAATACACTAGAAGGAGGGGTCTATAGTCAAATTTAAAACCTGATATGAAATATGGTTTTTCTAGCCTAATCTATGCTATGTCTACTCCTAGTCCACCAATGACCTCATCGAAATACCTTTCATATTCATAAAACATGACATGTGTGGGTAGATCCCATGAAGAGGTGGTTATAAAAATACCTAATGGAACACCCTAAAAACACCAAAGATAAAACATCATGAGTAGTCATATCATCAAAAGGAATGTCAAAAAGGTATAATTAATATGATAATAGCACCCAAATATACTAATGATTAAAAATAAGTCTCATGGTAAGGTCATAACCACAAGGCTAGCCTATGATTCCTACTCAAGGTTTCAAGATAACGCTCATCCTGGATAACTCACTCCACAAGCCTGAGTATGTGTATGGCACTCCTCTGAGAGGCATACACGTTATGTCTCACCATGAATAAGTATGGAATGGAAGTTTGAATAGATTGATATATAGATGGGGGGTCACACCTAGGTCCATGGGGTAAATTGACAACCCTATCAAGAATAACCCACTAAGTAGGGGGGAAAACCTGGATAATTTTGTTCACACTGATTAAGATAACCCTAATTAGGTAATAATATTATATATCATCCCTCCTTCAGCCTCATGGGGTATTAAAATTACTCTATCAAAGACTAATCCTGTAGAGACCCGAAGCCTGACCTACATAGGCTTTACATTACTTTTGCGGAATACTTAGTACATAACAAAAACACACACACACAAGGATCGTAATAGTTTAGTGTCTTTGGAAACTCGGAACGTAATCTTCTAATCGTGGTGAAAGATCTTCAATATCTCCCATAAAGATCTTCCCTTTTTTTTACCTAAAACCTTTCTTTATATCCTGGGGAAAAGAAAACATAAAAGGGTGAGCTCAAATGCTCAGTAAGGGTATACAAAAGAAATAAAAATCATATCATATCTTTTTGAAAATCATAACCTGCAAAAGAGATCATAATATCTTAACATGGAACAAATCATAGAAGTGAAAATGAGATCACCATAATCATAACATGAAACTTGAAACTTTGTGGCATGCACACATAATCATGGAAAATCATTTCTTGTTAGTCATGACTCATTGCCAAGACTATCTTAGTGGACAAAGTCCCTTTCTGAACCAAGTTCACTCCTCGTTTCAGTCCTGTATCACTGAACCGAAATAACCTTCCGTTCCAGCCATGTCTATCTCATGAGATATAAAATCTTTACCCAATGCATTGGAGGGAGATATAGGTCCCACCCATCTTATAATGAATCCTTTCTTATGTGTGCCACATAATCATAAAACATACATCATCGCATAACACATGAAACAAAAATGGGATTCTTGAAACATCATGACATCATAAATCAATTCATATAAGATAAAGGAATTCATAAAAACAATTCCATCACAACATGATCAAATCAATTTAATAATAGGGATAAAAACAGAACACTTTATTATCTTAGATGGAAAATAATTTAGAAAATCACTTGAACTCCATTCTTGAGGAAAATATCCTTTCTTCTTCAAAAACATTTTTCCTTTCATAACATGTCATATAACTTTAAAATAAAAGAATTTGATTAAAAATGAACTTGAAAACTTGTAAAGGAAGCTTCTTGGAAATAATGTTTTAAAAATCCATTCATGCCGTATAAGTTAAAAAAAACATTCTTTCGTACTTTTGTCGGAAAAGTCAAAAAAAAGTACCTCGTACGAAAAACGAAAAAAGAATCCTTTCATATCCTTTACTAAAAATTCATAGAAGGGTAAAATTGGATTTAAACAATTGTAGGTGGATGGAAATAATATTACATATTGAGGGAACATGGATGTGGATGATAAAATACACCCCAGTAAATACTTACGAATAAACAATCTCGGATAAAAATGAGACTGTGATATTTCCCTTACCTTAGGTCCGATTTGCTTCGTATGTGTCCGAACCTCCTGTATAATGATTTAAATAATGTCATTGACTTATTACAGAATCATATTCATTGTTATGATATCATATATGGTTCACTTATGACATTATATTACCCGTTCTTTTGTAAATTCCATGTTAAAGAAGCGTTTTGGGTAAAATCGTTTCATTTATCGTAGGTGTTTTGACTTGTTGTTCTTGACATCATTATTACTTATATCAAGATTTACTTACTTCCAGAATATAAAATATGATTTATATATCATATATATTCAGTATATATATATATATAATAGATAGATAAATAAAATGAAAAACACCGTTCATGGAGACGGTAGTCCGTACGTACGCATGAACGCTGTTTTTATTTCCTTATTGTCTTGAAATGGAAGTAAGTAGATGACATACATATGTATATATATACATAAATCCAGTAGCTTTATAATGTCATATATTTCATTATTATTTCTTATATATACATTATAATCATTCTTAAATGGTTAACATGGAGAATGAATCTCATCGCGTCGTGGAGACGGTAGTCCGTACGTACGCACGAGCGATGATATCATTTCTATAAATATTGAATTGAATTGGAGTGGATTATACAATATATCAGAATCAATATGATATTGTAATAACTATGTATAGTTATTCTTTACACCATTATACCCATCCATGTAAGGTGGTGGTGGAAAATAGATTACACCACGGCGTGGAGACGGTATTCCGTACGTACGCACGCGCGGTGATTTCTTTTTCCGTAGGATGGATAGATGGTGAAATAGGGTTGTTTCATACTTATAATAACATATCAGTATATTAGTTATACTGATGTTATTACTTCATAATGAAACAACCTAAGAAGAAGAAGTGGAAGAAGAAATAAAGATGAAAGAATTGGTAACGGTAATTACCTCTTCTTTGAAGTGCCTCTTTGAGACCTCCTCTTAGGGCACTAAAATTGGTCTTGGAGGAAGACCAGAACCTCTAGGATGTTGCTAGGGAAGTGGAGAGGAGAAATTGGCAGGGTTTGGCCGAGCTTGAGTGCTCAAATTGGTGTGAGGAGGAGGGGGAGGAGGTGTCCTTTTATAAGGGAGGAGAGGGGCACCTTAGGAATATCTCAAAATATTATTTTATATTAAAGTCAAAATCGGTTTATAATGGTTCCAAAGGGTCTTATTTCGAATATAAGGTGGGGAGGGGTCGAAATCCTATCAACCAATAGAATTTAGACAAGTTTAGGATTTTATTTTAACCTTATCAATTAAATTTAACTCAAAGTTAAATAGTTTAACTTTTACCATGTCTTTTTGTTTTCTTTCACTATATGGTTAATAAACTTACTATAACATGCCAAACGAACCCCAAATTGTATATTATTAATACATATATCCTTATCTAAGTTATTTGGCCGAACCTTAGATTTTTAGGAATAAAATAACAATTAATAATATAATATTTGATTTAAAAACTATTTTGTGTCAATTTTGACACTATTTGATATATGATTTTTGTGAAAGTCATAACAGAATTATATGTTCGAAACAATTTGATTACATCAACACTAATATATCATAGTAACCTAGAAAATTAGTGGAATTCATAAAAAGTCTTAAATTACATTTATTTTGGTATTTATATTATCAATTATGTCAATATTTCATTAATAAGATAATTACTGCATCATCTTTGTGTCATAAATAGATTATATTATTTGATGTCTAAAAATTACAAATAAAATACCATCATGTAGGAAATCTTTTTAGATTTCTAATGAATATTTATAATCGAATTTATCTTATGTATAACCCCATATTAAAAATGATTTACTTATTAAACTTTGATTTTAACTATTTTAACCCTTCTTTAAATAAATTAATAATAAATGTCCTAATCTAATCCAAGTGGGCCTAAATGGTCATATTTTATTCCTAAGTTTGTTTTTGGTCGAATTACACTTGTCCAATAGAATTAGGACATGTGTTAGGGTAATATTAATATCATATTTACCCTTAGTTACCTTATTTACTATTAACTGTGGTAAAAAAAGTAAAAAGTTACTATTCACCAAAAAATTATTTTCATCTCATTGAACCACATTTTAGTCCTTGATATTAACCGTGTCTCTCGGATTTTCGAAATTACATTCACAGAAGCGGTAAAATTAAGTTTTATGCAAAATTCAGTTTTTAACCTACCACTTAGTAGTTTCACTATTCATCAAAAATTGATGTTTTTCAGAACAATGCCAAAATTTCATCCCAAGCTATATTTCATATTCCGAATTCAAAAATGAAGTCTATTTTACCAAATTCATAACATAAAAGTTGCATTAATTAATTTTATAATTAAATCCCGCTGTTAAAACAAATAGCGTGTTTTTAAGAAACAATATATATCAAAAGATTGACACTTGATTATGTCTGGTTTAAATGTGAAATTACAACCAATGACCAACATTGTATTAAATTGTAAAAATATATTCTAAATATACTTTAAAACCACTCAAATTAATAATTTATCACTATTAATTATTTCGATTAAAAAAATTGTTTTTAATTATAATTTAGTAATTTTTCACTATTCATCAGAATATGAAAGTTATCCGAAAAGTACCAAAATTTCACCTTAGGCTAAATTTGATACTCCGAATCCAAGAATGAAGTTCATTTTGAAAAATAAGATTTACAGAATTTTAAAAAGTGGTTATTACTATTCATAACGGATAGTTTTAATAATATTTTAATAGCACATCGTTGTTTAGTGAAACTCGGTATTGCGTATTACACACGCTATCGAGGAAGGTCGCGATTGCATGTAATGCAAGGCAAAACAAGGATGCGTGTTGTGCAAGCTCCTTTTGGTGTAGCGTACAACACAAGACATTAATAAAATTAAAAAGAATATTTCTTTATAAAATCTTGGGCTGTTACATTCTACCCCCCTTAAAATGAATTTCGCCCTCGAAATTCGTCGGGGTTATAAATGGTTTACTATTCGAAAGTTTATTTAATAGAAACCCACATCGTAAAAAGGAATATCAAAACCAATCTTTAAAAACAAAAGTATGAAACGTAACGGTTACCCAAATAAACTAATCATTGGGTTTCCACATAGGTGAAAATATGGATATGGAAGAGAAATCTAACCATCATGTTCTGATGGAGAGTGGTAGAGAACATGGCTATGGAAAAGCCAGTAATCACAAATCCATAGATTTGTGATGATATAAGGTACCATCTGATTCATCAGGTATAAGATCACTAGGACAACATTTTTGGTTTTCAAGATCATTTCCCTAAAGTTGAAAATTTTCTTAGAATAAATACTTACTTTATTTTGGTACAATCTCACTTTTGTTCGTGCCTTGAACAATTTCTACTTCATCTCTTAAATAAATGAAGTTGAATTTGTTATTCGTGAAGTGTTAGCAGATCATGTGATAGAATGACGGGTCATTCCATCTGTCTCAAACAAAAGGTAAGCAAAAGTTATTAAATATACATAAGTCATTCTATAGTGAGATTAATCATATATAGTTCCTAAAATGGACTTATACTTCATATATCATACTGCTTAATATAATAAAACTAGTTTCTACTAAACAGGGACTTCCTGTAGGTCAGTGGTAGGCGATAAAGGCCAGTCGCACTTCGGTTGTGGGTTCGATTCCTACAGCCTTGTCCGAAGCGATGGGCTGTCGCCCGTCCTGCAGGTTGTCCTTTTTCTAAAACAACGTTACTATAACATCCCATCAATAATATCGAAAAAAAACTTCTATCCTTAAACAATACTAACTTATGTCCAACATAATCCATTCTAATCTTTAGGCTTATCCATAATACTGCAGTCTATTCTCATAACATAGTGGAAACGATTACCAGAGATTTAATACTGTCGTTGATCCTCACATATCATAAGATATGTCTTGTTGGTCACATTCCAAACATTCAAAGTCCTTAATCGTGTATTCTCTTGAATACCTTAGTGAAAACATGAGTGCAGTTAAAAGTTAACACTTTCCACATACCAAAATCCTCAAAATTCTATATACTCAAACCATGATATCACTTAGTCCTTATATCAATCATGAGCTCATGAATACTATTAAACATTTCATTTTCTCGTCTTCATTATGCGCATATCATCTTATTTCCAAAAAATATCTCAATCACTTTGAATACCACATCAGTAAATATTGCAATACTCAATGATACAACATTATTTTGGAATCCCATTACATAAACACTTAATCATTCCACCACATCGTTGTCATATTCAACATTGCCAATAGTGATCGCATGTGATTTCCCTTTGTCCTTTGCCTTCAGTGGTTGCTCATGTTGATCATCACTAACCCTTGGATTAGGGAAATTATTAGCATAATGGCCCATTTCCTTGCACTTGAAGCATTGAAGTGTTGGCGGTGCGTTCTCTGCAGTGTTTGCTTTATTCACATCATTGGAAACCCTTTTTCCATTACTTCGACACTCAGCTGCTCGATGACCTTCCTTTCCACACTTAAAACATTTTCTAGTCCCTTTTAGACAATCTCCACCATGCTTCTTTCCACACTTTGTGCATAAGGAAACATTCATCTTCTTTTCACCATTATTCTGAGATTTCTCCTTGAAATCCATCTTTCGTTTCTTGTCAAAACCATGAGATGGATATGTAACACCAACTTCCATTTCTACCTTGATAGCACAACGCACAATTTCTTCATAGCTACTGAAGTCTCTTATAGCTAATGCCCTTCGAAGACTTGGTTTTAAGCCACTGAAAAATCGATCAACTTTACTTTCAGGTTGGATGATAATTCCAGAAGCATACCTTGCAAGTCTTGTAAAATTTGCTTCATAGGTACCAACAGATTCATCGTCCCTTTGCTTCAGTTCAAGAAACTCTTTCTCCATCTTTGTTCGAAGAATACGAGGGAAGTACTTACTGAAAAACAAGTTCTTGAACTCGTCCCATTCCATGGACTCAATTTCATCTCTTGGCCTCGTATTCTTGATAAGATTCCACCATTGATCAGCTTCACCTTCCAAACGATATACTGCTAAGATGACTTTATCATGTTCAGAACATTGAAGAACTGAAAATATCTTTTCAGTAGTACTGATCCATTGTTCAGCCACAAGTGGATCAGAAGACCCACTGAAAGAAGGTGGACGTTGCCTCATGAAGGACTCAATAGAATATTGTTCCCTTCTCTGCTCATTTGGAAGTCCAGAATGATTCATAGCTTGTGTAAGTATAGCAATAAGATTTTGCACTCCATCTCCCATAACATTTGTTTGTTCAGGAGGGCAATCATTGCATTGTCCATTGCATTGATCAACACGGTTCCTTCGGGTTCCAGCCATCGTCTAAAACCCAAAAAGAATAGTGTGAGAGGCAAAAATCATGCTAGGGAAAACAACATAATAAAGGGGGAGTACCTTCAATATCCAACATCTTAGGTTTAATTCTATGATCGTTAGCGTAATTCTATTATTATAACCTATACGTATACTTATCCCTAGGGACATCCCTAGACATACTTTAGAAATATCTCTAGGGATCTCACTAACGTTTTCGCATCCTAGTTTCCAAAGGTTGACTAAACCTTTCCTCTGATACCAACTGTAGAGACCCGAAGCCTGACCTACATAGACTTTACATTACTTTTGCGGAATACTTAGTACATAACAAAAACACACACACACAAGGATCGTAATAGTTTAGTGTCTTTGGAAACTCGGAACGTAATCTTCTAATCGTGGTGAAAGATCTTCAATATCTCCCATAAAGATCTTCCCTTTTTTTTTACCTAAAACCTTTCTTTATATCCTGGGGAAAAGAAAACATAAAAGGGTGAGCTCAAATGCTCAGTAAGGGTATACAAAAGAAATAAAAATCATATCATATCTTTTTGAAAATCATAACCTGCAAAAGAGATCATAATATCTTAACATGGAACAAATCATAGAAGTGAAAATGAGATCACCATAATCATAACATGAAACTTGAAACTTTGTGGCATGCACACATAATCATGGAAAATCATTTCTTGTTAGTCATGACTCATTGCCAAGACTATCTTAGTGGACAAAGTCCCTTTCTGAACCAAGTTCACTCCTCGTTTCAGTCCTGTATCACTGAACCGAAATAACCTTCCGTTCCAGCCATGTCTATCTCATGAGATATAAAATCTTTACCCAATGCATTGGAGGGAGATATAGGTCCCACCCATCTTATAATGAATCCTTTCTTATGTGTGCCACATAATCATAAAACATACATCATCGCATAACACATGAAACAAAAATGGGATTCTTGAAACATCATGACATCATAAATCAATTCATATAAGATAAAGGAATTCATAAAAACAATTCCATCACAACATGATCAAATCAATTTAATAATAGGGATAAAAACAGAACACTTTATTATCTTAGATGGAAAATAATTTAGAAAATCACTTGAACTCCATTCTTGAGGAAAATATCCTTTCTTCTTCAAAAACATTTTTCCTTTCATAACATGTCATATAACTTTAAAATAAAAGAATTTGATTAAAAATGAACTTGAAAACTTGTAAAGGAAGCTTCTTGGAAATAATGTTTTAAAAATCCATTCATGCCGTATAAGTTAAAAAAAACATTCTTTCGTACTTTTGTCGGAAAAGTCAAAAAAAAGTACCTCGTACGAAAAACGAAAAAAGATTCCTTTCATATCCTTTACTAAAAATTCATAGAAGGGTAAAATTGGATTTAAACAATTGTAGGTGGATGGAAATAATATTACATATTGAGGGAACATGGATGTGGATGATAAAATACACCCCAGTAAATACTTACGAATAAACAATCTCGGATAAAAATGAGACTGTGATATTTCCCTTACCTTAGGTCCGATTTGCTTCGTATGTGTCCGAACCTCCTGTATAATGATTTAAATAATGTCATTGACTTATTACAGAATCATATTCATTGTTATGATATCATATATGGTTCACTTATGACATTATATTACCCGTTCTTTTGTAAATTCCATGTTAAAGAAGCGTTTTGGGTAAAATCGTTTCATTTATCGTAGGTGTTTTGACTTGTTGTTCTTGACATCATTATTACTTATATCAAGATTTACTTACTTCCAGAATATAAAATATGATTTATATATCATATATATTCAGTATATATATATATATAATAGATAGATAAATAAAATGAAAAACACCGTTCATGGAGACGGTAGTCCGTACGTACGCATGAACGCTGTTTTTATTTCCTTATTGTCTTGAAATGGAAGTAAGTAGATGACATACATATGTATATATATACATAAATCCAGTAGCTTTATAATGTCATATATTTCATTATTATTTCTTATATATACATTATAATCATTCTTAAATGGTTAACATGGAGAATGAATCTCATCGCGTCGTGGAGACGGTAGTCCGTACGTACGCACGAGCGATGATATCATTTCTATAAATATTGAATTGAATTGGAGTGGATTATACAATATATCAGAATCAATATGATATTGTAATAACTATGTATAGTTATTCTTTACACCATTATACCCATCCATGTAAGGTGGTGGTGGAAAATAGATTACACCACGGCGTGGAGACGGTATTCCGTACGTACGCACGCGCGGTGATTTCTTTTTCCGTAGGATGGATAGATGGTGAAATAGGGTTGTTTCATACTTATAATAACATATCAGTATATTAGTGATACTGATGTTATTACTTCATAATGAAACAACCTAAGAAGAAGAAGTGGAAGAAGAAATAAAGATGAAAGAATTGGTAACGGTAATTACCTCTTCTTTGAAGTGCCTCTTTGAGACCTCCTCTTAGGGCACTAAAATTGGTCTTGGAGGAAGACCAGAACCTCTAGGATGTTGCTAGGGAAGTGGAGAGGAGAAATTGGCAGGGTTTGGCCGAGCTTGAGTGCTCAAATTGGTGTGAGGAGGAGGGGGAGGAGGTGTCCTTTTATAAGGGAGGAGAGGGGCACCTTAGGAATATCTCAAAATATTATTTTATATTAAAGTCAAAATCGGTTTATAATGGTTCCAAAGGGTCTTATTTCGAATATAAGGTGGGGAGGGGTCGAAATACTATCAACCAATAGAATTTAGACAAGTTTAGGATTTTATTTTAACCTTATCAATTAAATTTAACTCAAAGTTAAATAGTTTAACTTTTACCATGTCTTTTTGTTTTCTTTCACTATATGGTTAATAAACTTACTATAACATGCCAAACGAACCCCAAATTGTATATTATTAATACATATATCCTTATCTAAGTTATTTGGCCGAACCTTAGATTTTTAGGAATAAAATAACAATTAATAATATAATATTTGATTTAAAAACTATTTTGTGTCAATTTTGACACTATTTGATATATGATTTTTGTGAAAGTCATAACAGAATTATATGTTCGAAACAAGTTGATTAAATCAACACTAATATATCATAGTAACCTAGAAAATTAGTGGAATTTATAAAAAGTCTTAAATTACATTTATTTTTGTATTTATATTATCAATTATGTCAATATTTCATTAATAAGATAATTACTGCATCATCTTTGTGTCATAAATAGATTATATTATTTGATGTCTAAAAATTACAAATAAAATACCATCATGTAGGAAATCTTTTTAGATTTCTAATGAATATTTATAATCGAATTTATCTTATGTATAACCCCATATTAAAAATGATTTACTTATTAAACTTTGATTTTAACTATTTTAACCCTTCTTTAAATAAATTAATAATAAATGTCCTAATCTAATCCAAGTGGGCCTAAATGGTCATATTTTATTCCTAAGTTTGTTTTTGGTCGAATTACACTTGTCCAATAGAATTAGGACATGTGTTAGGGTAATATTAATATCATATTTACCCTTAGTTACCTTATTTACTATTAACTGTGGTAAAAAAAGTAAAAAGTTACTATTCACCAAAAAATTATTTTCATCTCATTGAACCACATTTTAGTCCTTGATATTAACCGTGTCTCTCGGATTTTCGAAATTACATTCACAGAAGCGGTAAAATTAAGTTTTATGCAAAATTCAGTTTTTAACCTACCACTTAGTAGTTTCACTATTCATCAAAAATTGATGTTTTTCAGAACAATGCCAAAATTTCATCCCAAGCTATATTTCATATTCCGAATTCAAAAATGAAGTCTATTTTACCAAATTCATAACATAAAAGTTGCATTAATTAATTTTATAATTAAATCCCGCTGTTAAAACAAATAGCGTGTTTTTAAGAAACAATATATATCAAAAGATTGACACTTGATTATGTCTGGTTTAAATGTGAAATTACAACCAATGACCAACATTGTATTAAATTGTAAAAATATATTCTAAATATACTTTAAAACCACTCAAATTAATAATTTATCACTATTAATTATTTCGATTAAAAAAATTGTTTTTAATTATAATTTAGTAATTTTTCACTATTCATCAGAATATGAAAGTTATCCGAAAAGTACCAAAATTTCACCTTAGGCTAAATTTGATACTCCGAATCCAAGAATGAAGTTCATTTTGAAAAATAAGATTTACAGAATTTTAAAAAGTGGTTATTACTATTCATAACGGATAGTTTTAATAATATTTTAATAGCACATCGTTGTTTAGTGAAACTCGGTATTGCGTATTACACACGCTATCGAGGAAGGTCGCGATTGCATGTAATGCAAGGCAAAACAAGGATGCGTGTTGTGCAAGCTCCTTTTGGTGTAGCGTACAACACAAGACATTAATAAAATTAAAAAGAATATTTCTTTATAAAATCTTGGGCTGTTACAAATCCCTTAGAAGGGATCAAAATCCTAAGCTCATGATGTAATGTTGCATTGTACACTCATAGGGATAGACTAAGAGAATGTACCCTAAGGAAACTATCTAATCATCACTAAAAGAAATGTCTCACTTTCATCACCTTTATTCACATATCTGATGCCAAAACTAAGGCCATATTCACATTTTATGTGGAAAACTTCTCAATATGGACTACTCGTGGGAAAAAATCCAAGTCTGGTAAAAGCCCAGTGAGAACACAAGGATTTTTGTTGGTCTGAGAGGATAAAATGTAAATCCACTGATATTTCACTAAAATGTACATGAATATCCAAAAATAACAAACCATTTCAATACTCATGGAAAAACTCTCAGGATAGTCTATTTACATGCCCAAACAAACACCCAGTGAAAAGCTGCATTTCTCCATATCACACATGGGTGATGCTTCATGGGATCAATACATGAGTATGAATTAAACACTCAATATTGGTCTTGAAATATAAATCTCAATATCAAGGTCACAATTCCATAGAAGGCTCCTCAATCCAACATCCCGTGGAGTAGTTACGTCAGAAAAAAAATGTTTAATAACAATAATAATAATAATGACAATACTATTTTTTTATTTATTATTATTACCATTATTAATAATGATAAATTATTATTTATCTCCCCCTCACTATATTATCCATATTCAACATGTGGTAGTATTCTTTTCATTATTTATTGTCCAAAGGGTTCCACCGTAACCACTATTAGCCACCATTGTTGTGCCTTATATCACTTGTTGTTGTCATTGCACCCTGTATTGCTGGTCACCATCGGCCACATCCATCACCCTACACTTCTTCCACTCTGGGTTTCCCCACCATTAATGATGGTAGACACTATATCCACTCACTATCATTTCCTCCTCCATGACTGATATCATTTACTTTCTCTGCATCATCCATCATCGCTCGATCCATCATCGGTGGCAAGATTTCATACACCCAATCTTCTCAAGAAATGCCACCTGAGAGTTTCACAACTTCCACATTGATCCATAGGTATAAACCTTCATTCTAAGAACTGGTTAATTTTCAACCTACCATCACACCGTATTGTACCTCGATCGTGCTCTCAATCCCATATCCAGACCCTCAAAAATAATCTGTTGCGCCAAAAATCGATTTCACAATGATTAGTTTCTAGTTATTCATATAAATTTTTCAAAAAAAAAATACATATAATGAATAAATGAAGAAGAAAAAAATGTGAGGTACAAACTTGACCATTGTTCAGGATAAATTTTATTTTTTTGAAAAGAGAATCAGTGATCACAAGGTATAAATTGAGAAACCACAATTAAATAATTAATTAGCTTCATACAAATAATAGAATCCATTGAAAATAAAAGAATATATATTATAATCATTTACAAATTAATAAATTAATGGGGAAATCCATAAAATAATGAGTTTTACCTTGATATTGGATCATTTTTTGGTGAAGATCACGTCTACTGGAAAAGAAGACGATGATCTCACTATATTTTTCATCCATATAACAATCCTCCTCGATCATTCATCGCCATTGATCCATAGCCTTGATCCACCAATGAATCTCCCCTCCTTATCCTCTCTAATATCTTAGTGTTATGTGGATAAAACTATAGATTCACCATAATGGAATATTTATAGGGATTATTTAGTGATAGGGTCATTAAATAAATTAATTTAATTAATTTAATTATTTATTCAATATACACACTAACGGCCACATTCCATAGAATGTCCAATGCCAACTAACCTTATATTATTCCTAGGGTAAACCTCACATTATGGAATAAATTTTGGTAACATATTTATAAACATAGAATCTATTTAAGAGTTATTTCATTATTTTTGAAAAATTATGCACACATGATATAATATATTTAATATTTTTATTATATCTAAATTGAGGCTCACTGAGACTTGGAATCCCACATCGCCTTAGCGATTGACTCCAAAGATATTCCTTAGAATATTAAAAATTCTTAAATATAAAAAAAATAGATTTTCTTTATTCTTCCCACCTTCATGAATTTATGTACTCGAATGTGAAAAACCTACTCAAATAGGTGAAGATACTAAGTTCTCAACTCAACTTCATGATCCCATCAGCTATTTAGAAGGCTCTCACACTGCTAAAAAATTCACATCTAAGGGAAACATTATCCCATAAAGGGTCATCTCTACTAGTTCTCAACTCCACCAGGAACCATGAAAAATAAACTTTATACTCAATCTCAATATCATCCTAGTTGATATCATGCAATGAGTTGTGCATATTTCTCCTCATCTACGACACATAGACAACTCTAGAATCCATTATAACTATGATCATAGGGTCAAGTGGCACACTACCTCACTAACCCAATATATTATCTTGAAAAATGGCCTATGAACCCCAAAAAAAGCATACTTCCCTATAACGTCCCATGTTTTGGACTGAGTGTAATTTCTAAAATAATTTGAATTTTCCCATTTGTGGATGGGTTAATTCTTAAATTGATCTTCAGAAGGTAAATTTGAACCTTTGAACACTTAAAAGTGTTATTTTGGGTTAAATTTAAGTCTCGAGATGTTTCCTCAAAGTTCAGTTGAGTTTCAAAAGCATTAGTCTCCAAAAGAACCGGTTTTAGAATGGAATCCTGAGGTAAATGGTAGGCACACGGTTAGATTTACATTGCGGGTCAACTGTGTCACCCCAATTCATTAGGATCAGGGTTTGTTTAAACTTTGTGAGGGTCTTGGAGGTTGTATTTCTTGGTTTAAGTGTTAAAGGGGTGACTCTAAAGGGATGTTCATGTTTTCCCAAACTTTTCTCCTAGACCACACCCTTAATTTCACTTAACCAATAGAATTTCATTGTTGGTTCATGGTTAGATCAAACTATGTGACCTAACCATATAGGGTGTTGCTCCTAGGTAGTGGAGGCCACACGATTGACATGTGATTTTCCAAACCATGTTACAAAATCGTGCAGATATTTAAAAATATGGAATATAAAATTCTTCCCCTAACTTCTTTAAATGTTTTACCCCTTTCTTTTCATCCCATATGTGAACATTAGGAAAGGCCATTCGAGATACTCCTCCTCTCCTCCTTCAATAGAGATATTTCCTCTACTCAGGCTTCTTTTTGAGTTTCATTCCTTGTGTTGGAAGCATATCGTTGAGTCTTTGAATCCTCTTCCACCTATTATTAGTTTCTCTCTCCATCATAAATTATATCATTTTGTGATCTAATTCACCCAATTTTAAGGGTGTTTGATGTTTTTTTCAATTACTCCCAAACCAGATCAATTTAAGACTTGATATTGGATGTGTATATCATCCTTAGTACATGGTAGTTGGTCTATAGATTTTCCCCTTAAAGTATCATTGTTTATAATTTATTCCATTATTCCACATTCTATAATTTATATGAATCATCTTATATATCTGAAATTAATTTCATAGAACATAATACCTTTGATTTAGATAGTGGTTGTGTGCTAAGTGAACCCATTGGAGGATGTTCACTTCAACCTGAACCACCCCCTTGGCCTGAGTTTTTTATTCTCCTTGACCCTTATGCCTATTTATATAATTAAACAACCCTCTTGGGGTTTTTTAGATACTATTGATCGTAATGAATTAGTTTCTAGTTAATTACATTTTAGTTATGTAGAGTGATACCACTTGTAAAAGAAAACTTAAATAAATTCAATGTGATGTCCTTTCCCAAAATTATAGTAAAACTACCTTTGATGTTTTATATCTTCCTTAATAAAATGGTTCAATGAAATGGGATAATTAAATTGATAAATGTACATGACCCTCCTTCTTTATGCCTGATTTATGATAGTGTAATGTTCATTATATGGCCTTCTTAATTATTTAGTATTGATATGTGATGTGGCATGATTATGGGAATGAACTACTTAATTATTTATAATTGGATTTTATTAATGGAATGGATGAACTCATGGTATATTTATAAATTTTAAATGAATTATATTAAAAAGGATCCACTGCACATTTAGCGATTCTGGTTTCCTCTTTATAGGAAATCAGCTAAGGGCTCATAGGGAAAGTGGAATACCTTATATTTCTTAATGAATAAAGGGATCTCAAGTAGGGTTGTTGGAAATGAAATTTTAGACCCCCCTTATTCAATGATGTTGGAATGACGTCTACATCACTTGGGTTTCTAGGCATGAGGTTCCATGTCCCCTTGATTAGGAGGTTGGGTATGACCCTCCTTGTTATTATTCTTGATACTTAGCATGGAATATTATAATGACTATGATACTTGACATGGTGTACTATATTTATTATGAGCCCTAGTCATGAAGATCCTTATTTATTATTATGAGACTCTATTATTATTACGAGTAGTATTACACATGGATGCCAGAGTTACGCCTTGGGTCCTGGATAATACTATGTATCTATATATATGGCTATAAATGTTCCAACATTTATAGTACATATATATATATATATATCTGTGTGTGTGTGTGTGATCAGATATATTCCTGCTTAGTCCAAAAAAGTTATGGTTGGTCAGGTATCCCTTAGGAAACTGAGTTAAATTGATTACTTTTATTTACTACTTTATTTAATATTCATATACTGGGTAGCATTAGATGCCATTAGTGGTGGCCTATTAAGTATATATCTTTCCTTGTTCGAGTATCCATTTCACTGGGGTACCTAAAAGACCTCATGATTATAGGGTCAAAATATGGATTGTTCTTGTGTTGTTTATTTGTACACTAGAGCTTAAGAGAATAGGACTAATCTAGAGTTGAGGATGTTCATGGAGTTAGCCCTTTGGGATTTTGTTCATTTTTTTATTCTTATAATATTCTATATTGTATCGCCTATTGTATGTTTATTTTTAAGATTATTTATCCCCATATGGATATGAATTCCTGATTTTATATTTGGCATTGGAAATTTTAATTCACTTATTATATTTATCTTCTGATACTATATCCTTCATTTACACTGCTTCTTTTTTTTTGAGTGATTTATTTATTATCTCGTATACCATTGTGATAATCTAATCATGAGGTTTTAGTCTCCCCACCATACCATCATTGGATCCTTCCTGCAAGTTGATAGCCTCGAGTGTATGAGGAGGCATGCTTGAGGTTGTGTGGATGACTGGCTCGAGGAACCATTTCAGTGGATCCCGAGTCGATATGTTACAAAGTGGTATCAGAGGGTGTTTTCTTTTCCTTTGTCTTAATGTTTTGGGTTAATAGACATGAGATTAGGAATTCTCTAGAACTTAGAAAATAGATGTGTCTAGGAGTGATCAACCCATGTGTGGGGAAAAGACCAAGTGGTTAGGGATGGGATTTTTTTCATGTTATTCGTAATTAAAGTTTATTAGGATTTCACCTCAAGTTATTGGTGTAATTTTGGCTGTTATTATTTATGATATTTTTAGTATTTTACCCTTGGATCTGTATGTAAAGGAAGTATCATTATATGCATCATTATAAGAACATAGAGATTCACATTCCATGCATATTCCATGTCATGTTGGTTTTATTCTTAGGCTTCCTGGTATAGTGATATGTTCCTTGAGTGTTATTATGTGCTTCTATGATTTATTTAGCATGTTTTCTTATATATAATGTTTATATGATTATTGTTCCATGATTCATGATTATTTATCATGTCTCTCCATATATCATGATTATGTAATCAACTTATATGTTACCAATATTTACTATTTTTGATATCATGCTTTGCTATAATTTAAATATATGGTTGGTTAAATAAAATATATGCATCAACCTAATTAGTTTTTTCTTTCATAGATTGATGGTGTAATTCTATTTAACCAACCTTTTTGGATATTTTTAAGACATAGAACAATGGTCACAAGGGATAAAACATTTATGGTTGTGATTAAATGGGAGACCAATATAAATTTATATGGTGCATAGGCCCTTATAAATTAGGAAGGGTAGCCCATATAATTAAACCATTACATATGAACTTATGATATCCTAAAATCAAATCAAAACTTGGTTATAGATATATAAATTTAAATTTTGATTTATAAAGGAATGTACCTTTATAAATTGGGAATATAAATTCATTTAACTAAACTATAGTACTTATATGGATATGATAAAATGTAAATCTTGTCAAAAATGGTTGCCTATATAAAGTATTATGACTCTATAACTTGGGAATGAAGACCCATATGACTAAATTCCTATATTCACAACTAGAACCAAGTAGGTTTATTGGGGCATGTTGTTCATGAGATAGAATTGACTCAAACCAAGTAGGTTATTCATGGTGCTTTGTGCTTATGATAAACCCACTAAAGGTGTTTTTCAATATTGATGAATTAAAATGTTTGGGTTTCATTTATATGAACCCATGATGGATTATTGAGTCCCTTGTAGGTCACCAATCTTTTAGTATTCCTTAATACTAAACCACATGGGAGTATGTTTATGTTTTATAGGAATGGTTATTTAAAGTGTCTGCAACTAATTATGTGGGTTCACATATAGACTTATGGTGGAATCTTACTTGACCACCCCCCCCCCTAATTTATAAAATAATTGTTATATAATTTTTATCTATACTTATATGAGGCATTAGTTAATTAAAATTCCAATTACAACCTAAAGGGTGTTTTTTCTCTATAGATTGGAATTGACATTTTTTTTAACTAAGAAAAGTTGTGAGAATATTTATGAGTAAATAAAATTAATAAAAGGAATTTATGTGATTTATTTTTTAATTATGATTCGATTTAAATTAAATAAATAGTCTTGAAAATGAATTTTTATATAAATTTTCATGTGTGCCTTGTAGTGTTATCTAAATAAAGTACCATTTATAGATGTTTTTCAAAACTGATCCTTAATGTTTTATAACTAGTAATTTAGAATGTTTTAGAATATAAATGTAAATTAATGTAATATAGTAAATGAAACCTTAATTGTTTTTCATAAATTTGACCCTTTATTAAGGGTAGTTTAAATATTTCTTGAGTTTTTCCTTAGACGGGAATGGGATCATTACTCGTAAGATTCTTCTAATATAAATGATATTAGGTAGAGCCAAGTGACCTATTCAGAATGAAATGGATTTGGGGTTGATGATTTTGTATTTTTAAGGGGATACCCTGAGGAAAGTAGCTCCCTTATAACTTTAAATCCTTTAAAATTTCTTATGAATAGTTTTAGAAGAAGGGTGTCATTCAGGTGTTATTTTTTCCAAATAGAAATCCTAGTTTCTAAAATGACACCTGAGGTAGATGGTTGGTCATTCGGTATTAAACTTTGTTATGGGTGTGAGTATCATGTAATTATTGGTTTCAGTTGGTTATAAATTCCTAGGGCATGGTCAAATTCTTAATAGATCATGTGACCCTTCTTCTCCTTCAGCAATAGACGGCTCGGGAGGTCATCATCTAGGTTTGCTGAAATATGGGATAATATGATTTTGAGCACATTATTTTTATGGTCCATTGGATACATGTATTCATAGTTTTGATTATACTATGGATAGTATCAAGGATATTTCATTCTTCTACTGGAATATTAGGGTGTTATGTGTTGATACATGTAGTGCTCGTTAGTTGATGAAAAGGTATAGTGAACTGTCTGATTTTGGAAGTACTCATTTAATCATGTATTTTTTACATTAAGTTCTTAGTTTATATCTAGATTAGAGTGACCTAAATGTTAAGGAAAAAATCAGACTCTTCTCAATGCTTGGATGATGTTATAAAAAGGATTAGTTGTCTTGACATGATGGTCAGTTGGTTTTATCTTTTGTGCCTGATACTTTGGTGCATGTGGATGTAACTCAGGAGGAGTATCACATGTACAATTAATTTGAATCAATCTATTGCACCTTCTAGTATATGGATTTCATCTCTTTTAGTTTAAATCTTACTAAATCATGTTATCCACATCTAGAACTTGTGTTCAATGTTCAATAGAGCGTTTTTCATGGGATGATTTTCTTTTTCAGTAAATAAAATGACTATTAAACTTCTCAAGTTGGGAGTGTTACATCAATATTGGTAATACATTTCCTTCCAAGTATAAATAACATAATCAAGGATGACCATTTGGAAATAGTCATAATTTCTTTTAAAATGATCATGGAGCTATTAAGCTAGAAACATGTCGGTGCTTGCAAGGAAGAATGATGATGAAATGGGTGGTTGTGTGTGAAACCTTGGAAAAAACTATCAGTCGGGGATGGAATTCAATGGTTGTGCTTAATTGATCACATGATTCCTTGGGTGGTGGTGGAATTTTGGTTGGGTAGTGATGATATTTCGATAGGTGTAGCCGAACTTTTTGAAAAGGAATTGGCCGGAGATTGTTCAAATACATCCTCCATATAGTTTGATATAATTGGTTGGGAACCATACCAAGCACTTCATATTGGATGTGACTTTAGTGTATTGTGACTTCATGGAAATTATTGAGATCCGATTAGTGTACTCTCATCTTATTAATGATCATGTCCCTTATCTTGACATCATCCAGGATATTCTACGAGAGTGTCAGTTATACACTGAGCTAAAAACATAAAATTCCCATCTATTATAGTAAATTGACTCTGAGGGAGTTATGCTCTGAAATAATGGTTATTATAGAGGCATGGTTATTCTTGAGTGATACTTGGGTTTTTGGGTAGGAACATCTTAGACAGAATCACAAACATTAGTTGGTTCTTTGACTTGGCTTCCATTGGGATCATTCAATGTTATGATGCATGGAAATTTTGGCTATGTAATGAAATATCACTTGTAAACATAGAGTATAGACTACCATGGATGGTCTATATGGAATCCAGTTGATTATCTTGGGGTTACCATAGATTTCATCCAGGCTCGGATGTGATGTCTGAAAGGTAATGATCCTAGTGTGATGGATCAGGTTAACACCCATTTTCATTCTATGACATAAAAATATAAATGATTTTTTTGTCTTAATCCATCATTGGAATAAGGAAATGGGTTTCAATGGATGTGTTCAAAGTAAAATAAAGGTTCCCTAGGAGAAAGAGTCATGTTTTGGGTTGTGATTCACTGACCATCTAAGCTGGGTGTTTATGATAATAGTTGGCTAGAAGTGACTCAACATGATTCCTCTTGTTTTGTAAAATATAGTTAGCGGGGAACTGATTCATGGAATGTCAGTGAGAAGGGGTGAGTGAAGTTTGATTCGAATGAGGTTTTTTAGGAAAATCCATCTCAACCTGGTTAAATGAGGTTGTGTAACATCCCCGACCCGAAACCCACTAAACCAGTGCCCGAACCGGGTCACCACATGACCTCAAGCATGCCTACCCGTATGTCAGAGGTTTCTGACCAGCTGTGAGGGTCTAATGGGTCACATGGGGAGATTATACCCTCATTACCAAAGTAAGACACAACAGTACACAAATTAAATAGCAGAAAAAATAAAAAAATAATTAATAAAATGCATATATAACCAACTTGCAAACTTGGTACAACCACATACCAAAGTAAATATTGAATTCCATGCTACAGTGCCCTATGAAAAAAACCCCAAAAGAAAGAAAAATAATAGAATCCACAAAATGGTATGGAATCTAAGTCTGGAACCTCACCCATATATGTCCTATGTCTAACTCAACTCCCTAACATAGGCCCCTTTCCCTTATCCTAACCTGCAAGCATGAAATCTGACCGGGTACCCAATAAAGGCTTGATCAAGGTGTGAGTATAACTCAAAAGGCCACCACCAACAATTTCTACAAAATATCCAGCAAAAAAAGATACTTCATGCAAGTGATAAATAATGAAAAGTAAAGGTAAATATTTCAACAATCCATTATAGACTATGTTCCTTTAAATTATGATACCATTTAATCCAGGTTCACTAATTAGACATCACATGGTTTAATATAACTTTTTCATGTGTTCAATCTATTAGGAATATTCAATGTTTTCAACCATTTTTGAATAAAATAAAGTCTTATCTCACTATGAATCTCATTATAACAACCTCATAATCCTCACCTCGAAGCCTTAGTTTTGGTGGAATGTAACTATTAGGGGAATAAAAATTTGTACCCTTCCCTAACCCATGCATTTGGGGGTGGATATAGAACCTCTTTCCAACTCAACCCGTGGGCATAGAACCTCAAGTATATACCCCACTCTACTAAGCCATGTGCACATGCTTATTTATCATTCACGACAATTAACCATATCATGACAAGCATATCAAATATCATTTACAACATCACAATAATATCAATAAATGGAAAATTAATATTCTTCCTCAATCCATTAACACATTCATCATTTATATTAATTAACCCTTTATCCTCATTCCCATTTTCCATGCCTATCTCACTAAGCATATTGAAGTGTAAACTTGATTCCTTATCAGATTCCCATTTTCCCATTTAACACATTTAAATGTCAACCAAACAATCCCTTAGCCTTTAACCACATTAGACAAAACTATACACCATCCATTACAACTCATTACATAAACTAATTATCCTACTCGTTAAGTCTCTATATTATTATGAGTCAATTTCACACCTTATATCTTTGTTAGCCCAATCAGGAGGTCCGACACACCCCATGGGTGGCCCAAATTTGGTCATGCCATCCTCCTTGCATACCATGGGGATCAAGAGTGGTTAAATTAATTATTTATACACCCAATAAACCACATCTCATTAATGTAATCAATAAAACATCAAGAAGGGAAACAAGAATGAAACCCTGCATGCACAAGTCTATGAAGAAACTATGGGATATAACTTATAGACCACCTACCTTGAATCTGTTGGCGAACAAACTCTTAATAGAGGTCTTGGATCCCAATTAAACTACCCTTTGAGGCCTCAACCTAAAACTCACTGGAAATAAAGGGTTTTAGAGCTTCGTACAGAGATAGAGAAAAGTTGTGAACCCTAACCCAAAAAGAAAAACACGAAGGAGATTAGAATTACCTGGATCTTTAATCCACAACTGACAGCACTCCAAACGGCCTATAGTTGAGGGAGAATCACCCTTGGGATATCTTGGGAGATTTGGTTCATTACTTGGGTTGTAATATGGTAGTGGGAGGAAAATCCCAAGGTGAACATAAAAACCCCATAGTGTCATTTTTTTACTTTTTTAAAAGTTTCTAGGCCACACGGTTTACCTGTACGGTTTTCCAAACTGTACAAAAACTGTGCAGATGATACTATCCAAAAATCCTTCTTCTACACGGTTTACCTGAGTTGTCTGCATGGTTATATATAACCATGCATAGACCATGCAGCTTTCCCAAAAAACTATTTTCCCCCTTTTTCGTGTCCTAAACCCCTGAAACATCCCTGATCCTTCTTAAGGACTTGGTAAAACGCATAATCGACCAAAATTAAGGGATTAAATTGAAACCTAAGTAAAACATACCTTGCATAGAAATATGGGCTCTTAAAACCTCCCCACCTTATGATGGCTCATCTCTGAGACGCTCTTTCGAGTATCACTGAGTCCCTAAAGAAAATAGATTGGGCCACTGGGCCCGTATATCAGATTCCTTCTCCCATGTTTCCTCGTAAACATTTCTATGATACCATAGAACACGAACTAAAGGCACGAATTTTCCCCGCAAAACCTTCTTACTATGATTCACAATACGAACTGGGTGCTCCTCAAAGGACGTATCAGCCTCAAGTTTGTCATCCTTGACATTTAACACATGTGACAGATCGGGGTGATATTGTTGAATTTTTTAAACATGGAAAACATCATGCATCCAAGTATACCATTTTGGAAGAGCCAATCGGTAAGACATGAGTTTGATCCTCTCCAAAATCTTGAATGGCCCCACATATCTAGGCCCCAACTTACCCTATTTCCAAATTCGATAGTGACCCAACCTTGGAGACACCCAAAGAAACACACTACCACCTAACTTAAGCTCAAGAGGTCTACGATGCCGATCAATATATGACTTCTGTCTACTCTAAGCTGCCTTCATACACTTTTGAATCAATCAAACATTCTCTGACATCTCCAGCACCAGACTCAGTCCTAACAGATCAAACTCCCCAACCTCCAACCAACACAGTGGAGATCTACATGGTCTCACATATAGTGCCTCTAAAAAATCCATTTGAATTGTGTCCTGAAAACTATTGGTGTAGGAAAACTCAACAAGTGACAAGTTTTTCTCCCCCGATCCTCCAAAATCCAGAATTCATGCTCTCAACATGTCTTCTAATACCTTAATTGTATGCTTTGACTACCCATCGGTCTGCAGGTGGTAAGTCATACTCAAAAACACCTGGGTACCAAGCACCTTCTATAGTCCCTGCCAGAAGAGTGAGGTGAAACTTGGATCACAATCTAAAACCCTGGTTCTCAACACACCATGAAACTGTACTATTTCTTGAACATACAATTATCCCAACTGGTCAACCATATAGGTCTTCTGGATCACCAAGAAATGATCCACTTTTTTTTCTGATCTACCACCACCCAAATTACATCATTCTTCTGAGGAATCCTCGGAATACCCACTAAAAATTCTAACATGACATCATTCCACTTCCACTCTAGTATGGGTAATGACTTCAACAACCCACCTAGACGTTGATGTTCAGCCTTCACTTACTGATAGGTAAGGCATCATGCCACAAAACCCGCAACTTCTTTATTCATTCCTATCCACCAAAAGTTCCTACGAAGATCACAGTACATCTTAGTCAATCTCTGATGCAATTCCCACTTTGATGTGTGAAACTTCTACATCAAATCCTCTCGTACATCTAACAGCACCACAATACGGCCATGAATATAAGAAACTCCATAGGCACTAAAATTCCAAATAGAAGGTGACTCCCTTCCTTTAAGACTTTTCTTCGTAGGAAAACACTCTAGATCCACTAATTAACTCTCTTTGACTCAGCTCAAAAGTATAGATCCAACTACTATAGTCGCAATGTTCATCTACCAGTCCCCATCATGTACCTCCAAATGCATCGCAGCAAAAAAGGCCATCATCTTCCACTCTGATTTGGATTCATGAACTACCTGATTCTGAGTCTTTTATCTTAGAGCATCAGTGACACTATTCCCTTTCCTTGGTGTATAGACCAACTCAAAATCAAAAGACTGCAAGTACCCGACCCAACATCACTGTCAAAGATTCAAAACCTTCTGAGAAAATATATACCTAATATTTTTATGGTCGGTGAACACTGTGAAAGTCTCTACGAGCAAGTAATGCCTCTAACACTTTAAGGCATAAACCACATCAGCTACCTCTAGTTCATGATTAGGATAATTCCATTCAGGTGGCCTCAACTATCTCGACCCATGAGCTACAACCTGATCATCCTACATCAACACTGCCCCAATTCTAACATCAGATGCATCACATAACAAGTTGTACATCTTATCTGGTTTGGGTAAGATCCAAATCGGTTCAGTAGTCAACCACTTCTTCATCTCCTAAAAATAATTCTCACAAGCCTCTGACCAATCAAACATAACCCCCTTCTTGGTTAGGCCTCTGAAAGGCACTTCTATTTGAGAAAAATCTCTAATAAACCTTCGGTAATAATCAGACAAACCCAGAAAACTCTTAAAATTAGAGAAATTCTTGGGTAGATCCCAATACACCACAACCTTCACCTTTTCTAGATCCACTGGTACACCTGACTCAGAAATGATGTGTCCCAGAAATTGCAACTCCTCAATACAAAACCAACATTTTGACAGCATTGTGTAAATACTATTCCCACTTAGTGTACTCAAGATGATGTCAATATGTTTGGCATGATCGTCATGAGTTCTAGAGTACACCAAGATGGAATAAAAAACACTACCAAAAACTGATCTAGATATGGGTGGAATATCTGGTTCATCAAGGCCATGAACACAAATAGTGCATTGGTCAATACAAAAAACATCACCAGTAATTCATACAACCCATACATGCTTCCAAAAGCTATCTGGGGTATGTTAAAAGGTCTCACCCTCAACTGATGATATCCTGATCTCAAATTGATTTTAGAAAACACTAAGCCACCTCTGAGCTGATCAAATAGATCATCGATTCTAGTAAGAGGGTATCAGTTCTTAACCATCATATGGTTTAACTTCCTATAATTAACACATATCCTAAGTGATCTATCAGAATTCTTAGAAAAAATCATAGGAGATCCCCAGGGTGATGTACTAGTACAAATAAACCCCTTATTCTCCAAATCCTCTAGTTGAACCTTCAGTTCTTGGAGCACTTTTGGCGCCATTCGATATGGTAGAATGGAAACTAGCTCTAACCTTGGAAACAATTCAATTGTGAACTCAACATATGTCTTGATTGGTAACCCTGATAATTCCTTAGTAAACACATCCTGGAACTAGTCCATAAAAAAGGGAAGACTAGCTACACTTTCTCCCCATTATCTAGCATAAGGCATGCCACTTGAGTTGTGAGTTCCCTCAATAGCTAGCGTAGCATCCCTGCATAGCCCTCTCGAGTATTCCACTCACCACAAATGACATAATTTCTTGCATCGAGGGATGTGAACATTATTTGATGTCGTTAATAGATGATATGGGCTTGATATAACACCAACCAATTCATTCCCATGATTAGTTCAAAACCTAACATCTCTAGGAAAAATAGATCCCATAGAAAATGATACCCCCTAACCTTCAGAGCATAACCCTTACACAGTCTGATTTTTTCAACTCACACCCCTAGTAGAGTATCAAGTGACATTACCCCATATGAATTCTCCACATTTAAGCCCATCACAACTATGAACTAAGCAGAAATAAAGGAATACATATAAAATGTACAAAACAAAGCACTAGAAATCATGGAAGCTACAATAATTGTACCTCTAATAGTAGATGGTCTTGCCTAACACCCTTCAGGTATAGCCTGAACTGCATGGAGATGACATACCCCTTTACTCTGGGCTCCATCCTGAGTACCCTTCACTATACTGCTCTGTTGGTAAGGATGATCTCTCCCCATAGTTACATGTCCACTACCCCTTCTAGTATGACTCGTATAGCTCTAACTGCCTACCTGATATGGGGTAACTGACCCCCAACCTACACTTGACATCTGCCTCTAACCTCTATCATTCCTTGACTATTGCGAGTTCTTACAGAACCTTTGTATGTGGCCTAACCTACTGCACACTCATCACTCAACTGGTGGGTGGGGACATTGTCCATGCTTGTGCCCAGGCGTGCCACACTAATAACAGAAGACCTGGTCTACACCCTAAGAAGTTGACCCCCTCTTCTGAATACTTTTTGCACTTCCATCCTACATAAAAATTCCAAAATGGAACTTTTTACTATCGGAATCTCCACCACTTGCTCACCCAACTAGTGCCACAAGTTCACTACCTGAAGCTCCCTTTAGTTTCCCCTCTGAGATGAGGTCTTGATCCAGCACTTCATAAAACCTTTTTAGACTAAAGATATTCACCTGAGACCTAATCTCGTGTCTCAGCCTATCCTACAAGCATTTTTCCATAGCTACCTCATCTCCAATCAATTTCAGAACTAAGCTTATTAGATTGGTGAAACGACTGGAATAGTCCATTACCAACATTTTCCCCTAAGTAAACGTCATAAAATCCACAGCCTTCTCCTACCTAAAGGTTTCTAGGTAGAAGTGCTCAAGGAACTTCTCCTAAAAATCCTTCCACATCATTCCTTCAACCTTCTTCGTCTGAACCATGATGTCCCACTAATTTTTTTCTTGACCTCTCATCATATAAGCCACTAACTTGACTCACGTCTCGATAGGAGTCTCTATATGATCAAGAATAGTTTGGATAGACTCTATCCAGAACTCCACTACCTCTGGACAACCCTCTCTGGTAAAGGTCAGAGGGTGCTGCAGCTGAAACTCCCTGGCCAGCTCAAACATACTTGGTGCAGCCCACCATGGGTCTCATTCCATCATTTTCATAAAACAAGAAAAGTTATCACGAAACTGCTCTTCCCTATTTTCCTATATCACCAGATTCTCCTGCCCCACTACTGGAGGATTGTTCTTGGAAATGTCCTCATGTTGCCCAACTGGAACCCATCTTCTTGGTGGCATTTATCTACAATGGAAAACCTGAGCTTTAGAACGCAACCATAATTCCTTTATGAAAAGGAAAAAATAAATAGTTATACTCATCACTCGCCATAAAAAACTAGTTTTCATACACTACCCAAACAATACCACTCACAACTAGATCATTTCCCTTCACCATCTCTCATAAGGTTATGGCTAACATGGTTATCTAATTCACATGGTTACAAGATTTATCTTTTACACTCGTTCAAAACCATTTCCATATCCCAATTTACTCTTAAAAATAGGTTAATCCACTTTTACTTCTTCATCAAGAACCATTTTCTAATTACTACTTGACATTTTCACTTCCCCTTTCACCCATTTATATCATCTTATTAGGCACAATTTCATTGCTTTTAAGAAAACATATGTATCCCAACCTTTATATCCTAGACACCCATATCGTGTGTGTTCCTACCATGATTCATGTCACTTACCTACATAGGTTCCTAGAATTATTCATGAATGAAAAACCTTGTACCCTTCCATCCAATAGAGAAACACTACAACAAAACCACCGTTTAGCAGTGGTTTTGTAGCAGTGGTTCCTAGAACCACCGCTAAATCTTTTTTAAAAAAGGTTTCCCGGTGGTTTATAATAAAATGCCATGAAACCTTTTTTTTCATAGCCCCGACCCTTCCCCCCACCCCGACCCTTCTCACCCAGCGCCCCCGATTCGCCCGGCCCCACGCTTCCCCCACGACCCCGGCCCCCCGTGACCCCGGTGACCCCAGCGACCCCGGCGACCCCGCGACCTCGGCGACCCCGGCCCCCTGCGACACCGGCGACCCCGCGACCCTGGCGACCCTGCTTCCCCGGCGACCTATACGAACCCTAGGGTTTTATTTCTAATTTTTTTTGTTGTTTTGATATTAGTTATTTATTTATTATTATTGTTTCTTATAATAAATTATAATTTTGTATTTATTGTATTGTATGCAGATGTTTTCGTTTATGATTATTTATTTTTCTACTTACTGCATGTGATTTTTTATATGTGTTTGTTAGTTTTTATTCTTAAGTGATTGTTTTTCTATCTTCTTGATTGTTTGTGGTTGTTTGATACTATACTTATGGGTTGTGATGGCTCATGGTTACAATACATACTTATATTATGGGTTATAATGGATTAAGGTATAAAATGTACACATTTCCCTAGGTTGTGATGGATTTAAGGCTATTTCATGTTTTTGGTTGTGATGGCTCGAGGTTATAACATGCGTCAGGTAATGATGTGGAAATTTAGTGGATGTTGGGATGGTTAAAACTGGTTGAGAGTTGGAATTTCTTGTTATGCTGATGTGATGATGATGAAATGATTGATATAGGTTGGGAGTTGGGATTACCTATTTTCTAGCTAATATAATGATGTGATAATGATGATTGACACATTTTAAGAAGTATCTAGCATGTTCCGTTCACTATCCACAAGGCCTTACTAAAAAATAAATAAATAATGATCTTTAATGGGTTTCTATGGAAAATAACAATCAACTTCTTTAACCTTTTCTAGTACTCATAAATAGTTTCTCTAATATATTTATTTATTCTATAAATCCTATTTTTTAGACGTGTTTTCTTGGAAGTGGGGATAAATTTATGAAGAATGTCTCTTTAGAGATCATCCATGTTTGTGACCCCTCCAAGTTATAGGTTGTATATATATATATTCCTTTTATGATCCCTCTAGAGACAATGTTGATTCCTTCCACATGATTTGAGCTCCTGAAACACCTCTAGTATTAAAGGTAATACATATAATAAAAAAATTCATAAAATTATTATTGGTTTCATCACCATACAAACCATGAATCATTGGAAGATGTTGAATTTTTCTATGCTCTAACTAAAATTCTAGTTGATTATTTAGAAACAATGGTCGATTATTCTGATAGTTAAAATTTAGTGTAGAAAAATATCTATGTATTATAATTAATTGTACATGATTCTCCTCTATATTATGAATATTTAATGAATCTATATAATAATTATATAGTTATTAAGTCTATTAAATTAATAGTAATATGATATATATCCAAAATTATCGATGATCCTTAGCAGTCTAGAACATTCCAAGATAGTTTTATGAACAATTGGATCAAAACCAAAAGGGTTACTAGAACTAGATATAGTCATTCAATGGAACCATTTAAAATAAAAAAAATAAAAAAATAATGAATATGGATTGACTACCCACAATATTGGGAAATTCTTTATGCAGCTACCATTAATGTGTCAAGATATACAAATATAAACCTGGGAGAAATTTAATTAGTAGTGTGAATCACTATTTATCACAAAGATAATTCTATTTGCTTTTGTGTGTGTGTGTGTGGGGGGGGGGGGTTGTGGTAGGTTAAAATAGAGAACCAAGTGTGTTAGTGTATGTAAATTAGAGTTGAATATATGATGATAGAACAATTCCCTCACATTGGATATTCCCCGACCTAACATTCTGAATCATAATTCACTCAATTATAACACTCATGTTCTCTCACTAATTTTCTACGACCACAACTTATTACCCTCACTTAGCACGTTTGATTCAAACAAACATATGCAATGATCACCTAACTCTATACACTTAAAATAATATGTGATCAAAGAACATTGATCACCCCTAATGTAATCATCACATCCTTTCACTAAATGGGAATTGAATAATATCTTTTGGCAAGTGTGTGATAACCAAGGAAAGGGAAGGAAAATGAATTGAAATATATTAAATAAAGGAAATATCATACTTCTATGAGTAGAAAAACATGTTCTAATGAGATTTTGAAAGAAATAAATTCACCAAAATATATTGGAATTCAATAGTAGGGTGTGATAGAAATCTTCATGGCTCGAATAGAAGTGTCTGATTGTTCCATCAATAGTGAAAACATAATATTTAAGGAGAATAATTATAATAAGAAAACCCCATTATTATGAGTTTCATTTAATTTTTTATGGGAAGGATGATTATTCAAAAAAACTTTTTTCTATATCATAGGATTCCTTGAGAGGGGTGGGGTTAATCAGGGCATCAAATAATTCTTTTTGGTTAAAAGATATTATCACCAAATTACTAGAAACACATTAAACCTATCTAAAAGAACACACATTTACCAAACATAAGAATTTAGATGTAAAATGGAACCCAAAATTTTTAATTGGTTCAACACTAAGGGATAGTCCATGTGTCATTAATTGATGATGTGTTAGTCATACCAGATTCTACTATTCTTCAATAAATTTTGTATATTATAAATGTTCATCCACAGTCACTCCATTCAAGGTGAACCGTATTTAAAATTAATTTATTGATAATTAACTACCTCCACTGGATCACTTCCTCTACTCCTCCTCACACATTTTGTAAGCATCATAAGGTTTTCCCTAAACATTATTTATAATAGATTTATTCGATATTAGAGTTTTATATGAAGACTCTATAGAGAACTTAGGTTGGGGTTATTCCAAATTAACAATATGCTTTGGTTTTCATGGTAAAGTAGCTACCATGTTTTTAGAACACTATTTATCTTTACCAAAGAAACTTCCCCTATCCCAAACACTGGAGGGTTTATATCTAACTCAGGGGCTCATCTTTATTATATTATGTTTCTGTAACGTTACACTATCGTATATATGAATATCTTTCTCAATGTAGTAGTAACTATGTGTTTTAATTATTTTTATTATTTTGTAGGCACATTGTGATATAAATGGATAAAAGCTGGATCACATTACCGAGGAACACACCTCAGTATGTTAAGGGTTTTAATGAGTTTTTAGATTTTTCAATTTATAATCGATCTGCTGAAGGGAGAATAAAATGCCTATGTCCTAAATGTAAATTTAGAATATGGTTGATGAGAGATGAGGTTTATGAACATTTAATACTAAAGAAATTGCCTAATCAATATTTGTGTTGGATTTGGCATGGATAATCGAATGTTACAGAAATATTGAGCACTGATGTTAATCCACAGAATGAGGTCCCAAGTTCGTCGACAATGGAAATGAAATGCAAAACCTCATAAATGATGCATTCGGCACTGCAAGACAACTCTATCAGCATCAAAACATATCATAACAACCAGAAGATGGTGCTACAAATTGCAACGTGAAAAGTGATGTTTTTGAGACTGTAACACAGGCATATCAAGATTGTAACATATCATTGGATTCTCCTCTTGATTCTATGGAGCCAAATGTAAGAGAAAACTTCACTGAGGAAAATGTGTTTCATGATTTAGTTGACGATGGAAATCAAGAGTTTTATAGTGGGTGTTTGAAATATTCAAAGCTTTCATTTCTGCTGAAGTTGTACCATATAAATGTCTATGTGGAATTACAAATAAGGAAATTTCCATGATATTGGAATTGATTCGTGATGCATTTCCTAAATCAAAAATCCCATAATCTTTTTATGATATGGAAAAATTTGTTAACAAGCTTGTTCTAAATTATACAAAAATACATGCATGTCCCAATGATTTTATGCTTTATTGGGGAGAGGATTCAAGTAGACAGAATTGCAAGAAATGTTCTTCTTCTAGATGGAAGGAAAATGGTGATGTTGGAAGTCTGAATGAACATAATTTCATGGATAAGAATAAAAGGAACACACCTGCAAAGATTTTGCGTTACTTTCCTTTGAAGCCTCGATTACAAAGATTATTCATGTCATTGAAAACCGCTGAATACATGAAGTGGAATTCTGTAGATAATAACAATGATGGGTTAATGAGACATCCACGAGATTCTCAATCGTGGAAGACATTTGATTCATTACATGTCGATTTCTCAGCTGATCCTAGGAATGTTCGATTGGGATTGGCTGTTGATGGATTCAACCCATTTGGGACTTTGAGTACCAGTTATAGCATTTGGCCAGTTGTTTTGATCCCTTATAATCTTCCTCCTTGGATGTGTATGCAACAAACATATTTTATCCTTTCGATGATTATTCCTAGAAAAAAATTCCTGGAAATGATATTGATGTATACTTGCAGCCTTTGATTGATGAATTGCAGGATTTATGGAGAAACGGTGTTGAGACATTTGATACTTCTTCTAAAACAATGTTCAAAATGCATGCTTCTTTAATGTGGACCATTAGTGACTTCCCTGGTCTTGGGAATTTATCTGGTTGGAACAATTGCATGGGTTTGGCTTGTCCCGTTTGTAACTTTGATTTTGAGCCCAAATGGATACGTCATAGTAGAAAATGGTGCTTCTTGTGTCATCGAAGATTTGTCGATGCATCTCATAGATTTCGGCTGAACAGATCAAAATTTAATGGTTCCATTGATCGTAGACCACCTCCAAAGTTGTTAACTGGTTCTGAAATATTGACACATATTGAAAATGTTGAAACAAAATTTGGGAAGGTTCATCATTTGAATGAGAGCGGAAAAAGAGTCTGAAGTGCATCGTCAAGTGAAACCAGAACGTAACAATGGAAGAAAAAAAGTATATTCTTCAAACTTCCGTATTGGGAATTTAATTTGTTGCGGCATAATCTTGATTTGATGCATATTGAGAAGAATTTCTGTGACAATTTGATATTCACATTGCTTAATGATCACGGAAAGTCTAAGGATCATCTCAATGCTCACAAAGACTTACAAGCAATGAACATAAAATGCGCTCTCTGGACAGATGAGAATGAAAAGTATCCTCCAGAAATTTTTGCAATGAAAAATAGGGATAAAGATACATTCCTTCGAATGGTAAAGAAAGTTACAGTATCTGATGGGTATTCAAGTAACATATTGAGGTGTGTTGACTGGAAGAATCGTAAGTTACATGGATTGAAAAGTCACGATTCACATATTTTGTTACAACAGTTACTACCATTAGCATTGCGTACATTATTACCTGAAAAAATTACTGCTATTGTACTCCAATTCTGCACATTTTTTAGATAACTATGTGAGAAATATCTACATCCATTTCAGCTTGACAACCTCCAGGAGAGGTTTGTATTGACCCTTTGTGCAATGGAGATGATCTTTCCTCCGTCATTTTTTACTGTAATGATGAATTTAACTGTGCATTTGGTTGAGGAAGCTAAATTAGGAGGCCTCGTTCATTATTGATGGATGTATCCAATTGAGAGGTACTTTATTTATATTTTTTACAGTTAAGTAAAAAAATTGGTACTTAATTAAATGCATAATTATGTTTATTTTATTTCACAGATATCTTGGGCATTTGAAATCATACGTGAGAAATAAAGCTCAACCAGAAGGCTCTATTGTTGAAGGCTATTTGGATGAGGAGTGTCTGACCTTTTTTTCTCGATACTTGGATGATATTGAGACAAGATTTAATCGAGTTGGACATGTTGATGACACATCGACTCAATCTCAAATACATCAGAAATCCAAAATATTTCCTGCTATTGGCCGATCAGTTGGGAGGACCTCAAATGTAACATTGACTGAATTGGAATTATTACAGGCACATAGATATGTGATGCTGAATAGTAAAATTGCAGATCCATTTATTGAAGAGTTGAGGATACAAAAAAAGAGACGAATGAGAGGCCGAACATGAAATGAGAAAGATATAATGAAAGCTGTTAATAAAGATCTTGTAGAATGGTTTGCACGATGTGTTTGTTCATAAATATTGCAATAAATATGAATATTAGTTTGACACATACATTTTGTAAATCTAATAAAGTATATTTCTTTTTTCAGATCATGAATACCGATACTCAAGCAGAGGTGTCAGAAGATATGAAGTTTCTTTCTAGAGGTCCTCTAAAACAATTTAGAAAGTTCGACACTTATAATGTGAATGGATTTAGATTTCATACTGTCGATCGAGAAGTGGGTTTGAAAACACATAATTGTGGTATATTTACATTTTATGAAGTGGAATACTATGGAAAGATGCATGATATTATTGAATTAAACTACCACGGACATTTTTCGGTTGTTTTATTCAAATGCAAATGGGTTGATTTTATCAGAGGTGTTAAAAGAGATTCCTTGCAATTTACTTCTTGTGAACTTCTCTCGCTTGATGGATGTTGGTGATCATGAACTGCATGATCCATATATCTTATCATCACAATAAAAAATAGTATATTATGTGAATGATGTTGCCGATGAAGGGTGGAGTGTAGTTTCTCACGTAATACAAAGATATTTGTATGATATGGGTGATGAAGTGGAAAATTTGACCTCTGAAATTGAAGTTAATCAGCAACTGGAAGCGGGATTATTTATCCATCATGATATTGAAAATATTAGTCTAGCAAGGATAAATGAAGTGGGTGAAGAAATGGAGTAGGAAACCGACATGATTTAAGGGGAAAATGATTGTATGTACAATTATTCATTTATTCAGCAACCACTTGTTTCATTTCTGCAGTCATTCATTATCATTGTTATATATATTTTTTCTGTTAGTAATGGGCATCTATTATCATTTTTTATTTTTTTTTCTGCATAATTTTTTTGAAATATATATTTTGAACTTAATTTTATTTGATTAATTGACAGGAATGCCAAGGAATAAGTGGTACACTATTTCATCTAGTTCTGCGACAGATGAGCAGATATGCCCCCGGTGGTAGTTAATCGACTGGTGGTATGTAGGTAAATCACAAAAAATCAAATTCATTTAGTTTTCTAACTTTCATTGGTTTTAAGTTTTAATATAAATATGCAACCGTATTTAATTTTTAATATAATGTTCTTACAGGTGACAGTATAAAGTGGAGATGAAGGTGGAGAGGGTGACGATGCATCATCGGACCCTGAGTAGTTGTATTATTGATATGTTGAACAAATATGGGAATAGTAGGTTTGTAGATGTAACATTTGTGGCACATAGTTTCCACAACACATTTTCATGTCCTAAAATTTCCTTGATTTATCTGTTTCTTTTTATGAATTTTATTGATTTCTAATGTTTTTTTATGTCTTTATTTCTCGAGTGTGGTATACATCATTTCATTTAGGCCTGTGTTTGAATTGGTAGTTGCCACCACACATTTTCATGTCCTAAATTTCACCCATACTATCACACATCAATCACTTCTACATCCTCCCTCAATAGTAGAAGTAATAATGGACTCATTAAACACTAAATATTGTGTTATTCAAGAGGGTTAGTGGCTACAATGAATGATCTATGCCTCAATGTGCATTGTGTGCATCAACTGAGAGGGTTACCAACTCTATGAATGGAGGACCCATGTCTTATCACTATGATAGGGTTACGTAATCCAAAAAATAAATAGAGGACTCATTCCTTGGATCCATTATGCTACCAGGAGGGTTATCGACCCAATGGATGCTCCAATTGTCCACCCACACCTATCATAATCCCTATAAAGCTATAAAGCACCATCTACTTGTATGTTATCAATATAAACCCCATATTATGAATGCATGTGTAGCATCATGTTCTATATAGAAAAATTATTAGAATGGACTACTCATATGTCCCAAACTAACACTCTAGTGAGAAGATATATAAATTACTAGAATATATCTAGCAGACAGGACCCGATGGATTTTTTTTTGAAAAAAAGGTACCTCCATTAGTTATTCACCCATAAATCTATCATATATGATTGATTCTAGTTGTACTAAGTGTCCACCCCAAATATGTCATGATAATAGATTAGAAACACAATAAGAATCAAAGGGTCTCATCCATCCCAACAAGTGATTCACAGGTGTCCTAAGTAATGAAAATTGTGTCATGCCCAATTAGAGATTCTAATGAATCTTGTTAAATATCACAAATCAAGACTAAATATAAATATAAATAAAACCATGGTCAACTGAACACCCATTCCCATCATTATCATCTCATCTCCATTAGGCATCTACATTGGTTCAGGTTCTATAGTGACACCTGTAACCATCTCTAAAGAAACAAATGCACCTATTCAGGGTTGGTCTATCTACTGGGAACCCACATGGGTCCTCTAGGTCTATATGTATGTAGAGGAATCTCTCTTGAGATCCTTGTTCATGGACCACTATCTCAATCTAGTACTTTTCATTCGATAAAATCACAATTTCTAGCAGTGTCAATATATAAAATAACATCCAATCCTCAATGTGGAAACCAAATAATGGGTTTTGCAGGAAAAGGGTTTGGTCAATAAAAACAATTACTATGATTAAATAACTTGATGGTATACCCAAGACACATTCCAGACTATATAGGCCATGGTTTCTAAGTCAAACATTACTTAATTGTTGGAGGTGTCTCAAGGGTCTTAGCTAGCCCACATTGGATGGTCATCTTATGTAAAAAAAAACCTCCATAAAAAGGTATAAAAGGATCATCCTCTAGGGAAAAGACATCTCAAAAGCCCCCCCCCCCCCCCAATGAAGGGGTCAGGAAGTCACTTGAGATCTCTAAGTTCAATGCCTCATCCTTTAGAGACCGAGGAATCAGGCCAGTACACAATCTTATATTTGTTCCCTAGCACATGGTTTAGTTTTCTCATGGTCTTCAATCACCCCTCTACCTACTCCAAAATCTGGAACATAGTAAATACAAATAGTCATAAACATCACAAGAGACACTTCCTACAACCCACTCAAAAGCTGGGTCAAGGTCAAGTTTTCTGATTCCCAATTTAAATTTCCTTTAATTGCATATTTATATCATAATTATATTTGAATGGTTGAACCAAATGGGTCATAAATTCTTACTCATATGGTCCCATTCACCTCATGGACTGAAATATGGTATCCACTTAATCCATACCATAACATGTTCTATTTCATGAAACCAATGGTCCATGACTCATTATTCCATTGTGAATCCATGAAATCCATAATATAAAGGAACATCAAGCTATAATTGAATCACCAAACAGTGGAATCAAATCAATTGTAATAGGAAAAATCTAGGGGAACATGTTTCATTCCATAAAATTTTGATTTGTCTAGTTTGTGGGATTGATAATCCTAGGTACCACCTATTACCTTATTTAATTACCTTACAAATACCTAAATATTTGTCTCACAATAGTAACAAAATAATAAAATGAATTCTATGATGCCATGTTATAACATCCAAACTTGGATTCCACTATGTGGTGCCCCGATCTACTGGGTCACATGGCCTTAATCACACCTCCCCATATCCCAGAGGCTACCGACTAGCATTGAGGACCTATGGTGACTTTTTGCAGAGACTATTCCATCATGTTAGAGTGTACAATAGTATTAATAAACAATGTCGTCAATAGTGGAAGCATTTGATCATCCAAATAGTGGTAAAACATAAAAGATAGTAATAAATAAACAGCATCAAAGGAAATATCATAAAAAATGATATGTCATTTCATGCCTCTATAATGTAAGATAATAGGTATACAAAATTCTAGTACAATACATGTTTGAAAATACCCAAAATACCAAAATGTACTATCCCACATAACATCACGACCCTGCATGATCACGTTCTCTCCTGCTCCTACAAAATAAGAATGTCATGAATTGTATTGTTGAAACTTTACAATGTCCCTACATGCATCCAAGAAGTATATATAGGTACCCAATTACCCAAAAATGGTGTGACATAACACTCAGTTGGACCTAACAAATGGAATCTATAAAATTTTCAATTTGTTTGATATAAACAAAATTTGTGTTCAATATATCACACATATTAATGTACTGAACGAAAATTTTGCAAGGCATAAGTGATACTATCCATACAGACAAGGATCCCTATAATAAATATTCATGATACTATATATAATTGAATCTATAAATAGAAATAAACCAGAATAACACTATCATGTCTGCCCACTATAGGAGAATAACCACAACGAGGCTATCTGTATTGTACAAGAAAACATTCGTCACAGCCACACCATATAATCTAGTGTAAAAAACTACCATAGCCACACAATGTTATCTAGTGAATAATACCCATCACAGCCACACCAGATAATCAAGTGTGTATCACATCCACAATGGTCATTTTGTGTAATCATAAGAGTTAGACCATAATGGTTTGGATCTAAGGTATATAAGTCCAAGGAATCCATGTTGAGTCATGGGATCATCTCGATGGAAACTTAGTAACATGGGTGGGGTCCAAGGAGCATGTTAATGAGCCATGTCCAGTTCAAGCCCAAGAAATCCATATACAATGGGTATCAAGGCCCAAATCATCCTATAGAATCAAGACCAAAGGAGAAAAAAATATCAAGGCATCGACTAACACAAACATGTTCCATGGGATTAAAGTCCATGGCTTCTACAAAATCATGATCCAAGGTATTCCAACCAGGGAACTTGACCTTGACCCAGCTTTTGGTGTGTGATTTTCATGTTGTTATTTTTGATATTGAGGAAGTGATTGTGGGAATGTGATGTAGTGAAGGAGGAGGGCTAGTGATGATGATACATGATGTGGGGTATGCATGGTAGGAGGGATATAATGTATCTCAGTTGGTTTATATTTCTGGTTTGATTTTTTTTTCAGGGAAGTGGTGCAGCGGAAGTAGAATTTTTTTTTCTGGACAGCTTTTAGCGGCAGTTTAAACCGCCGCGACATTTATAGGGGCAGAAATTTAAACCGCCACTAAATGTAAATTTTTTCTTACGTTTAGCGGTGGTTTTAACCGCTACGAGATAGCTGATTCATTGCTTCCTTGTTCCGCGGCAGTTCCCGTGACTTCGGCGGCGGTTTTATGGCCGCTGATTTCAAGTTTATTCGCGGTGGTTATAACCGCCGCGAATAAATTGATATCATGGGATCGTAAAAAACGCCGCTAAATGGCAGTTATGTTGTAGTGAAATATCACAAAACCTCCAAATCACACAACAAGTGCATCACCCAGTGGTGAAATATCATAAAATATAACAACACACAGCATGAACAATAATCCCCTCCTAGGGTGACTTGGGTTTTCCCTCGTACATCGGTTAGCTACCCTCATGAACGATCTCATTTACAATGATTTATACTTTCATAACCTCTTGTCTACCATCCCTAAATAATAATAAAGAGAAAAAAACTCCTCTAATATCACTTTTTAACATCCCCAACCCGAAAGCCACTAAATTGGTGCCCTAATTCGGGTCGCCACATGACCTCAAACATGCCTCCTCATATGAAATAGGTTTCCGACTAGAAGTGAGGGTCTAATGGGTCACATGGGGAGACTATACCCTCATCACCAGAGTAATAAAAAGTAGTACATAAACTAAATAGTGGGGAAAAAGAAAAAATTAATAAAATTCATAAATAACCAACTCTCAAACTGGGTACAACCACATACAATAGTGAATATGTAATTCCATGCTATAGTGCCGAGTGAAAAAAACCCCAAAAGAAAGACAAACATCAGAATACCAAAAATGGTCTGGGTTCTAAGTCTGGAACCTCACCGATACATGTTCCATGTCCAACTTAACTCCCTAACATAGGGCCCTTTACCTTTTCCTGACTTGCAAGCATGAAATATTCTCAGGTACCCAATGGAGGCCTGAGCAGGGTGTGAGTATAACTCATTAGGCCACACCAACAGTGTCTAAAAAATATCCAGCAAAAGTAGATAGTTCATGCAAGTGATAAATAATGGTAAGTAAAGGAAAACAGTTCAACGAGCCATTCTAGACTACGTTCCTTTAAATTATGCTACCATTTAATCCAGGTTCACTAATTAGACATCCCACAGTTTAATCTACCTTTTTCATGTGTTCAATAGATTAGGTATGTTCAATGTTTTCAATCATATGGGAATAAAATCAAGTCTTTTACCACTAGGCATCTCATTATAACAACCTCATAATCCTCACCTCAAATCCCTAGTCTAGGTGGAATGTAACCGTTAGGGGAATATAAATTTTTCCCCTTTCCTAACCCATGCATTTGGGGGTGGATCTAGAACCTGGGTCCAACTCGACCCATGGGTGTAAAACCTAAAGTCTATAACCCACTCTACCAAGCCATGTGCACATGCTTATTTATCATTCACCACAATTAACCATATCACGACCAGCATATCCAATATCATTTACAACATCACAACAATATCAATAAATGGTAAATTAACATTTTTCCACAATCCATTAACACAGTAATCATTTATATAACTTAACCCTTTATCCCCATTCCCATTTATCATGCCTATCTCACTAATCATATTCAAGTGTAAAAATAATTCCTTATCATATTCCCATTTTTCTCATTTAACCCATTTAAATATCAACCAAACAATCCCTTATCCTTTAATCACATTAGACATAACTATACACCATCCATTAAAACTCATTAAATAAACCAATTATCCTACTCATTAAGTCTCTATATTATTATGAGTCAATTTCACACCTTGAATTTGTGTTAGCCCAATCGGGAGGGCCATCACACCCCATGGGTGGCCTTAATTTGGTCAAGCCATCCTCCTTGCATACCATGGGGATCAAGAGGGGTTCAATTAATTATTTAGACATTCAATACACCACATCTTGTTAATGGAATCAATAACACATCAAGAAGGGAAACAATAATGAAACCCTACATGCACAAATTTATGAAGAAACTATGGGATATAACTTGTAGACCACCTACATTGAATCTGTTGGTGAATTCACTCATAATAGAGGTCTTGGATCCTGATTCAAACACCCTTTAAAGCCTCAACCTAAAACTCATAGAAAATAAAGAGTTTTAGAGATTTGGAAAGATATAGAGAAAATGTGTGAACCCTGACCCAACGAGAGAAGTAAGGAAGAGATTAGACTTACCTGGATCTTCAATCCACAACTGACGGTACTCCAAATGGCCTAGAGTTGAGGGAGAATCACCCTTGGGAACTCATAGGATCTTTGGTTTGTTCCTAGGGTTTCAAGAGGGGAGGAGGAGTAAAATCCCGAGGGGAACATAAAAACCCCATTGTGTCATTTTTTTTAATTTTTTAAAAGTTTATGGGTCGTACGGTTTACCCACACAGTTTTCCAAACCGTGTGCAAACTGTACAGAGGCTACTATCCAAAAATCCTTCTTCTACATGTTTTACCTAAGCTTCCTGCACTGTTAGGTCTAACTATGCGTAGACCATGTGGCTTTCCTAGAAAACCCCTTTTCCCCTTTTTCATGTACTGAATCCCCAGAACACCCATAATCCTTCTTAAGGACTTGGAAAAACACTTAATTGACCAAAATAAAAGGCTTAAACTGAAACGTAAGTAAAAGGTACCTTATAGAGAAATCTGGTATCTTACAGGTTGATTGAGAATCAACCATTCATTTAAGATAAGGATTATACAAAGAGAATTTTTCAAACATTAGGGGCATGTTATAATAGAAAATTATGAAGGTGGGGATACCATGACTCAAAATTAGAATTTTATTCTAGAACCTATAATGGGGAGTTCCATAGGGTGGTTTATTAAAGAGACAATGTTGTGATCAAATATCTGGTTTTATGGGATTGGGTAAGTGTTATCTCAATATTTCAATTTTGAATTTGATCATTTACTTGAGTTTCTACATATTATGTACCATATTCTTAAAGTGGTGTTTAGAGGTGTGTTGGGCGCTAGAAATGAAATGTGGCTGTTTAAATGAATATTCATGACCTGAGTTGGTCGGGTGTTGTTTTCATTATTTCCTTAAGGATTCTCGAGGATGAGAAGTTATAATGTTGGGAGTTTTTAACATCTCTTGTTTTGTATTGGGTGTAATTTATAAAAAAATTTGAATTTTCCCTTTTTTGGATGGGACAATCCTTGAATTGAGCTTTAGAATGTAAATCATAACCTTTGAACAATTAAAATTTTTTGTGAGGTTTAAGTCTCGGGAGGTTTCTTAGGAGTTCGGTTGAGTTTCAAAATCATCGGGATATAAAATTTCCAATTTCTGGAAAGGCATCATGAGGCTCATGGTTGGTGCACGATTGGTGCATGGTTATATTAACCGTGTGGGTCAACCGTGAGACCCCAATTCTTAAGGAGCATGGTTTCTTTAAATCATGTGAAGGGCCAGGAGGCCATGCAACTTGGTTCATGTGTGCATGGGGTGACTTTCATGGGTTTTCCATTGTTTTCCCAAAATGTGCAACTAGACTGCACACTTAGTGCCACTTAACTAGTATCATTGTACGGTTGGTGATCGGTTAAACCAAACCATCCAACCTAATCACATGGGGTGTGCCTCCTAGGTAGAGGAGGCTACACAATTAGTGAACTATTTTCCAAACCACGCATATCTTTAGAAAATAGGAAAATACAATTCTTCCCCTACCTTCTTTAAATGGGTTACCCATTTCTTTTCTTCCCATCTATGAATAGAAGGGAGGGATGCTCAAGATCCTCCTCTTCTCCACCTTCTATAGAGAGACTTCCTCTATCCAGACTCCATTTAAAGTTTCATTAATCATGTTGGAGACATATCAGTGAGTATCTACCTAATATTCACTATATTCTAAGTTTCTCTTTCCATATTAAATGATGTCATGGTGTGAATGAAGTCTTACTATTTTCATGGTATTTGATGATTTCTTCAATTACTCTCTAACTGGCTTGATTCAAGCCCTGATATTGGATTATTAGACCATCCTGAGTATGAGGTAGGTGTTCTATAGATTTTTACCTTAAATTTTCTCTATTTATAATTTAAGTTTATATGATGCGCAATAGAATTTCCATGAATCACTTTATATATGTGAAACTAATTTTCTAGAAACTAATGAATTTGATTTAGATAGACTTTATACACTAAATGGAACCATTGGAGTATTTTCTACTCAACCTAAACCACCCCCATGGGGTGAGTGGTTTATACTCCATGACCCTTATGCCTTGTTATATAATTAAACCACCCTCTTGTTGTGTATTTTATATACTCTTGATCATTATGCCTTGGATTCTAGTTAATTACATTTGAGTTATGTTGAGTGATCCCTATTGTAAAATAAAACTTAAATGAAATAAATATTATATCTTGTCCCCCAATTATAGTAAAAAAACTTTGAGGTGTGTACTATTCCTTAATAAAATGGTCTAATTTAATGGGATAATTGAATTGATAAATGTGCATGTCCCTCCTTCTTTACTCCTGGTTTATGATTGTGGAATGTTCATGATATGGCCTTATTAATTATTTGGTATTGAGATGTGACGTGGCATGATTATGGAAATGACCTTATAAATTATTTATAATTGTATTGTATTAATGGAATGGATTAACTCATGGTATATTTATAAATTTTAAATGAATTATATTAAAAAGGATCCACTGCACCTTGAACAACATTGGTTGACTCTTTATAGAGCATCAAGAAAAGGGATCATAGGGAAAGTGGACTACCTTATATTGGTTAATAACTAAAGGGGAATTGAGTAGGATCATTTTCCATATTTTGTCACACCTCCTTGGTCAAGGATGTTGGAATGACGTCCACATCACTTGGGTTGTTGGGAATGACATTCCATGCCCCCTTGATTAGGAGTTTGGGTATGATCCTCCTCATTATTAATCATGATACTTAGCATGGAATCATATATTGAATATGATACTTGGAATGGAATCCTATATTGATTGTGATCCTTTGGAATGACGACCATTTTTTTTATTATGAGACTCTATCATTATTACAAGTAGTATTATGCATGGACGCCTGAGTTACACCTCTAGTCCTGGATAATATTAGGTATCTATGTATGTGGATATAAATGTCACAAAATTTATAGTTAATATATATATAAACATATCTTATATGTGTGTGTGTGTGTGTGTGTCCAGAGATATTCTAGCTTAGGCTGAATCAAGCATGGCTGGCCAAGTTTCCCTTTAAACCCTAAGTTGACTTGTTTACTTTTATTTACTATTGTATTTTATATTCATAGACTAGATAAATCTAGACATCATTGGTGATATCCTGATGAGTATGTATCATTCCCTATTCGGTTCTCTATTCCACTGGGGTACCCAAATAGACCTCATGGTTATAGGGTCAGGTTATGGATTGTGCTTGTTTTATTCATTTGTACACGGGATCTTAGGAGCATGGGACTAAGTCAGATCTTAGGATAATCATGGAGTTATCCTTTGGGAATTTTGTTCATTTTTTTATGATTTTACTGCTCTTTATTGCATTGCCTACTATATTTTTATTTTTTAGATTATGTAGCCCCATCTGAACATGCATGCATGATTTTATATTTTTCATTGGCCATTTTTATTCACTTATTATATTTATATTCTATTTCTTTGTACTTTATTTACATTTCTTCTATTTTTGAGTGATTTATTTTTTATCTCTTATACCATTATGCTAATTTGTTCATAAGGGAATAGTCTCTCCACCATACAATCATTAGTACCTCACTGATAGTCGACAGCCTCTAATGTATAGGAAGGTGTGCTTGAGCCCAATTGACCAACCAAATCATGAAACCATTTTAGTGGCTCTCGGTTCGGTACATTACATGCCCTAGACAAAATATCTATAATAATCATTGAATGGAGACTCATAGGAACACATATCCTCCACCCTTTTCATCCGTTACTCACACCAACTCTGGGCACACAAGTGTTATCTCCTATTGGCTTCGACTAGTACAATGGAGATCTATATGGTCACCCATACATGGCCGCGAATGTTTCTACACCGATGGTAGAGTGGAAATTTCCATATATACACAACCACAAACAATAATAGGTTATCCTACTAGATATGAACTATAACTAACATGAAAACCCAAATCATATTCACCAGAACCCAAATGGTCTACCTTACCTTACCATCTATCTAGGGTAAAACACTATGATCAAACACAATTAGGTCCACAAAGGATTCCCAAATCCTTATTGTAATTGTAATGTGAAGCAATAATCGCATTCTAAAGTGATCATTAAGCTAATTACATTAATCCAAACTACCTCCTAAATGCATAGGTGTCCCATAATCTCTAATAAGATCTGTTTTTATTCACCTACTGGTTATTGAGACCCCAATAATTTAACTTCAAAACACACTACAAATCCCTCAGCTCCCAAATGATTCCAAGGGATCATGTTACATCCTTACCCTGCTAGATTTACTGAAAAATGAAAATAACCTCCTCAGAACCTCCTCTTGTGTTGTGACTAATGTCATCATCCATCTTCGGGAGGAAAAAGTGATCCCCGCGTTCAAAAAATCCATCAAAAACATGTCTAGTAGACATCTGATCATATAAGATATCACAATCGATATCCCCAAGCTATTCCTTCTAGAATCACTGAATAAGTAAAGGGGTAACAATGATAAACTATAGATACATTGAACCATCCTCTCCCTCAATGAGCATCTATAAAGAGTCCAACTACTATATCACCTTGCTGAATAATAGTATAGGGGAAACTATTCTATTAACATGTACTAATATGAACACACCATTGGGTGTCTCCAAAAGATAGTATTTCCTTGACCTTTACCCGATTCACAATCACTCCCATGTATGAGAAGATATATCCCAATATGTAGAAATCCAGAATCTAGAACTAACTCAATGAGATCTCACCATACTGTTGGTATTCTCGAAGTATGTTCTAAACCATCGTCAAGCGTGTCTCATGCTCCACCTATGACATTGAGTATACAAGTATGTCACCAAAGGATACTACCAAGAACTAATCAAAGAAGAGCTAAGGATCAATTTAGTAAGTCTGAAAACTCTATGGGGGAATTTAATACACGTATGGGTATCACCATGAACTCAAAGAAACTTTAGAGGCATTAGAAATACACCTTTGGTATAACCCCATCATGAACTCAGAGCTTTTTATAACCTTTACTAAGGTCAAACTCTAAGAATCACATCACCCCTAACCACTGGTTGAAGTAGACATTGATTATAAGGGGATGATACTTCTACTGGACATTCACCTGGTATAGGTGACATCAATCCACACCTAACGTCAAGATCTCATCTACCTGTTAGTATAACATCATTAGGTTGTAGAGAAAAATACACTAGATCTTACAAAGACCCACCTTCATAGATCATCTAACTACACCTTTATCTCCCACATATCTACGATTCATTTCAATATGGAACAAATATCATTCCTTCTCTTGGATAATTTATATACAAAAAAATAATCTCAAGGGGTGTTAATCATGGCTCACCCTTAGGGAAGGTGTCAACATACTCATCCAATAATACAGAGATATGAAAATTTATAGCATCCGTTACTCCATGATTAATACTTTCCAACTAAAAATAAATCTTTTATATCCTCCTACACATGAGATCATACAACTCATCATGGGATCCATTCTCAACAAAGAAGGATGGTTTCATCCTATTAACAATAGTACATTGGTACCCTAACTAGTGACAATCATGTTGGGAATGGAAAGTATAAATTTATCCCACACTGATGAAAACATTATAGGGTCTCACCACCACTATAGAAATATTCCATGTGAGTCTCTCTCTATCCTCCCAGATTTATGTCACACTATCGATAGAAGTGTGTGATCACTGATTATCTATGTAGGATCCTCCAACAAAAGGTTCAATCTAAAAGGATCATATAGTATCAATAGGTTTTGAATAGGGGATACATCCATGGAAATGGGGCTTGTGATCATGTACTATAACTTCATCAAGAGTAGAGAAGACATAGCTTGTACCTCAAACACATGCGAAGCCTCAGGTTCACAATCCTCTACTATTTGACTGCATATCTATGTTTTTTCACTTGTTTACCACGATCAGGGATTCCTCTAACACCCTAGAATAATAGAGATATATCAAAAATAAAATTCAATGGAACTCATCCACCACACCTTGACATTATCCTCTTTTTGAGGCACTAACTCACCAGTGTAGTTTTAGATCACGTCAAAAGATCACTTTCTGGTGGGGGAAGTCTACCTCTTCCTTATTTGACCTAAAATAACAAAAAAAACACCAACATAGGGTTTTACTGATGCCTTGTATCACCCTAAAGAAGTAGCAGGACCAGGAACACTAACTATAAGGGTCATATCCAAGTGGGACACTCACACCAAATTTTCATTCCAGTCTTATACCACCTGAGAAGGGGGGATAAATCTCCATGAGGTATGAGTGATATATATCTTGAAAACTCATGGAGCACACTTAGTATAGGTGCATCATCTGATGGTATTTCTAGAACTAATCACTACTCAACCTGATAGGGACCATTTACCTGAACCACTATAGGTGGTTTAATGTGCTATTGAATGGGTGGAGACATCACTCCCTAACCACATACAGGAACTAACTCCCAAATAGTTTCAAAAATTGAAGCCTCATTGGAAAGTAGATCATAACCATGATACTACTATAGAATCCCAGTTGGATGTCATCATGGTAGAATCCTTTGATATCATGGAAGCATCATGGTTAATGAGTATATCTAGAGAGTTGACTCGTGAAGGACATGGAAACCACAACCCATTCCAATATTATTAATGTATCAATGTGTTCCATATAACTAGTGCCAACATTTATTGATTCAATAAAAATGTTTCCACAGTCCTAGTGAATAGATATATTTTCCACCTCATAATCATTGGATTGCCTAACCTGAAATATGAACTTGAAACACATTAACATTATTTCCATAAATTCGAAACCAAACTCACAGCTAACAAAAACTCTAAACTCCAGTCCTAGGATGAACTACTCTAATACCACTTTCTCATGACTCGACCCACAAAGAGCTTCTTGGATGATGGTATATCAAGTTTGACAACCCCAAGCCCACCTCAAATAATCCAGAGGCTGGAGACCATCATCAAGTAGGCATATCACTCAAACATGAGGCATTATCCAAAGGTACTTGTACACACACACACATCACCAATACACATACCATTTTTAAAGGTAAATATCATTGATATTGATTCATGCATGAATATAAATCCCACAATCATAGAAAGACAATAAAACTGAAAATTGTAAAGGGACAAATACAATCCCAACAAAATATGAGAATAAAGTCCAATCCACTTGAAAGAGGGGACTGTAGTCAAATGAAACACCTAGTATAAACCATGGTCTATCTAGACCAACATATTATCTATATAATCCTGATCCACCAAGGTCCCTATTGAATATTCTATCATTTTTATACTATATGACATGTCCAGGAAGATCCCATGCAGGGGTGATTATAACATTACCTAGTAGGACACCTTAAAAACACTGGTCAAAAAATATCAAGAGTATCCATCCCATGATAAAGAATGTCAAAAACTGTATCATACAAACAATAACAACACCCATATATACTCATGATAAACACTAAATATCAGGGTAAGGTTACAACCATAATTCCATCCTAGGAATCCTACATGAGGTTTGAAGATAACCCTCATTTGGGAGAACTTGCTCCATGAGTATGAGTACATTGATGGTTCTCCTCAGAGGTCATTCACATAAAGTCTCTCTATGAAGAAGTATGTACCAAAATTCAAAATATATTTTTGGTCATATTGGAAAACTCAATAGGGTGAATTGAGTTTCCAACAAAAATATCTATTTAAAAAACAATTTAAAAACATAAATCCCCCAATTTGATAAAATATCCCAATCAATAAAAATAGTAAAATTATATAATTTGATCTTTGAAAAATATTCTCAAAATTTAAAACTAATCTAATCATATCAAACATTGTATATAAAACACTACTTTAAGTTAACTATCAGAGTAAATCTTTATTTCATAAATTAGAAAGCATAAAAATGGTTTGATTTAAAACAAATAACAAAGTCGATAAAGCATAGTAGAATTTTAAATAACGGGTTCAGTGTAAATCTAAGAATTAATACCCTCCACATAGCAATCACCCACTTCCAAGAAGTTTATTATAAAATAAACTGATCCACAAATTAGATACGGTTTTACATAAAATAGTTCACAAGGTTTTCTAGGCCAAAATATTCTACTATAGTTATATATATGATAAAAACAAGTAAATGTCTCATATGATCTCTTCCATAGTTTTACATAGGATTAAAAATGAATCAAATAGAGAGATTTTTTGTTAAGAACTCTCCAGTTTGGCACAATAAACTATCTTTTACAAGTAGATAGAATAAAACTAAAACAAAGATCAAATGTAAATCATAAACAGAAATAAAAAGATATTATAGATGAAAAACTTTATTTCTTCTCAATATTTAAAGTTTTATTTGATTTGAGTCCTTGAATTTTTATTTGGAAGGAGCTCAAACAAGTTTCACAAAAATTTCAATAAAATATGGGTTTTTGGAAGTCTTTAAAAGCATTTTATTCTCAATATTTTAAATTTATAAGGATATCCCACAAAAATTTGTCTCTTATCCCTTTTTTTTATAGTGTGTGAGATTCTATGGTTTTATGTTCATGCATGTTCCATAGTGTATTACCTATGTATGAGGGAGATTCCTTGAATTTATATCTCTCTATGTCCAATTATCCATTATAGGATAATAAAAGTAAAATCAAGATCCTCATACAAAGAAAAAGATATAGAAAATTATGAACTTGTCTTTAAGATAGTTTTGGAGTTTTTTAAGAATAATAATTCTTAAATCAATGTACTTCTTCCAATAATTAAATGCGTAAAATATCCATTAGAGAATTAATTTTGAAATTAATTCTAGATAGCTAAGGTAACTCTTTGGAAGTAGCTTCACTAGAATTATCTCTTCATTGAATGGTATTTATTCACTAAAATATAGATCCATCGAATGGTAGTGGTATATTTTCCTTGATGGTATCTCTATATAATGTTAGCTCTTCAAAGTTGGTAGCACTGTTGAACTAATCACAAATGTTCTGGATAGTACCATCTCTTGGTTGTAGATCCATCCAATAGTAGATCAGTTTGTGACCGTGCGATGGTAGATCCTTCTAATCGTAGATTCATCTAGTGGTATCATTGAGAAAAAATAGTAGTTACTGGATGTATCTATATTGTGTAATGGTGGTATCTCCACTCAATGGTAACATAACTTAACAATATTTCATGGAAGTTTCAGGTTTGAACTAATAGTAGCATATTGAATGAACAGTATATTGGAGTAGTATCATATTGTAACTAATGGTAGGACAACCGATAGCATAATAATTTGGAAATTTTTTATATTTTATCTAGAATAAAATTTTCTATTGTAAAACATTAAACTCATTAGAAACATAACAAACATGATTTATGATCATTAGAATAAGGAGGTTCTCAATAATCTTCCCATTTTTGATGATCACAAATCATGTAATTTATAACTAGATATAAAATCCTTAATAGATGAATAATGGAAAATAGATTAATAGAATAAATATAATCTACTTTTCTTAGTTAATCATGTGAAACATAGTTTTTGATATATTGCATACAAGTACTTATGTGATGTTCCATACAACCACTCATACGATACCCATATGAAATTTCATTTCAATTACTCAACATTTTGGGATTATCAAAAAGGTAAAAATAATATGAAATGAAATAAAATAACATACATAAATTTGAATAAAAGATTATTTTTTATTATATATCAATGTCAAAATATTATATCTCAAAAGGGATGAAAATAATGAATAAAAGCCCTATCAAAACCCAAATCGTTTTTTGATTAATCCTCTAAAGTTGACTAGAATTAGGATTTATTAGATCCTTTCCCTTTCCAACAATTGAAGGTACATAGGAAGGAGGAGGTGTAGGTGGCCAAAACAAAATAGTAAATTCCACTGGCCTGAGCTGTCTCATAACTTCAACTGAAGTAATTAAAAATGGACTAATATCAATATATGTTGCCTATAAATAATCATAAATGGATATAGAATAGAATCCAGTAAAAGTTATTAATGGGGGTGATATGACAGTTGTCCTAGTGGGGTAAAAGGGGCTCCATTAGTTCTATAAAATATGTGATCACTTGACCACCATTCTCCATTTACTTAAATAATTATACCTTATCTTACATGAAAAGATTGAGAAGTGGTGTCTAGGTATTTAGTTGTGTCACCTACTCCTTGAAGGCCCTAGTCACGGGAGGAATTCTCATGTTTTTATCCAATAACATAAAATGGTAATTCAATTCTTGTTATATATCCTTCAGAGATAATATTTAATAGATTTAGTGATAGTATCTCTATCAATCCTTGCCTCATTTAAACATTATCCAACCAATTTATAAATATACTCACCATGTCATTTGATCTATCAAATCTCACCCTGGTGAGAAGAAGAAAGACCATCCATCACAATATGAAGCTCCTCTCTGACTATGGATCTGATAAAATCAGAATCCATAGAATTAGGAGAAGTAGGAGGTGGATATCTAGAATAGGATTCTCTCAGAGTATAAAGATACTCCAACCTCTTAAAAATAGAAAAATCTCTCATAGTAAAATTGGAACCCATATCCTATATAGAGATCTGGATTAAATCCATATTCTCCAACATGATCTTGTTATGATTCTAAATATATTCCATATTTAGGAACATTTTAGGTTAAATATGATATATAACCAAAGTTACCATTATCCTTATATCATCTTTACTGATCTTAGTCTCCTGAATTGAGGAAGACCTAAGTATCCCAATAAGTTCTACTAAAAAACTTACCTTAAATGAATCTAGGTAATCCTTTGTCACATAAATAGAAGGATAAGGTGAAATAGGAGGAGGAGAAGAAGGATTACTTTCATGGATAGACAAAATAGCATCCTCGGGTCTAGTATCTACAGTAGGATCACCAGAAGGAAAATCCTCCAACAACTCTACATCATCAATCCTCTCCACTAAAGATCACTTAGGATCCCTCTACTCAACGTAAATGGTAGTTTTAACATGTTTTTGTGGACTACCCTAGTCTCAACCATTATCATCTTATGAATTTTGAACTTTAGACCAATATGATTATATATTGGGGATTTCTCTCCCTTAACTTTTTCTCCATCCTTATCTATATCACTAATAGTGGGATCAGTATGGATTCCAAAATACAATTCTATTGAAGTAGTTGGATAATCTCTACCACTGGAATCCTAGATAGCTAAATCATAAGTAGAGACTCCCTACCACTCACCACTAGTAGATCTTATAGAATCAGTCATAGTTTAATAAATTTGTGACTTATTATCCTCATCACCTCTATCAACGTCATATTCAAAATCATCTAAAATCATCATCACATCCTTAGGTGTCTCAGAAGAATTCCTCTCAACCTGATTACCATTAGAGACCTTAGTCTCTTTTGATTCATCTTCTTCTATCATCAAGATATATTTGGAAGGAAGATAGAGAGGAGTACTATTTTCTCTATAAGAAACCATGGGGTTCTTGTACAAATCATGGTCACTTCCCTATTCCACTGTAACATCCATTAACTCATATTCCTTTTCTCTATCTTTTTTTCATCTTTAGGATCAGATTCCTCATTAGAGGAATACACCAAAACTTCATCTGGGTCCAAGACATGGCCAAAAATGTTTCTAGTTCTAGTAGGATTCTACATAGGGTTAAACTTCTCATAGAATTTTTGTATAATAAATTTCTGAAGCTATGTAATCATATTTATTAGTGCATAATGAAACACAGTTCTATTTCTTACTATACCATGAAACTAGTGTCATTTCTAAAAAAGTGACATGTTCTAGAGGTTATTTTTTATCTAACTTACAACCACCAAATTTAGCATCAAAATAACTAACTAAGTCAAATTCTTATCATCTAGAATAGAATATTACAAAATTGATTTTAACTTTGAGGTATTTTAAAATTCTATTGAAAACAATTTAATTTTACTCTTTAGGGTTTTCTTAAAAAATACACACATACACACACTAAACATTATATCAAACCAACTAGTAGTTAAGTATAGTAAGCTTCCAATCAAACCTCTATAAGTGGTTTGATCAACTATTTTCTCAGTTTAATTTAAATCAATTTTATATCTGGTACTCATGTGAGTATCACTACCTTTATTACTATCCATTCCAAAATGTTTTAAAATAAATTTATTGTACTTGATTTGATTTAAAATAATTCTATCTTAATTTTGAAAATTTTAAAATCTATGAAAGAATTTCATTTCACCAATAAAACTCATTTCAAATTCACTTTTCATAATTTTTGAAAATTTAGTACATAAATAATTTCTTGTATATCCAAAAATAATATCATCAATATAGATTTGTAAAACTAAAAAATATTTTGATGTTATTTTAATAAATAAATTAATGTCATCAATTCCTTTAGAAAAACCTTTTAAAAAAATATTAGGTGATCCTATCATACCAAGATCTAGGAGCTTTTTTTAAGCCATATAATTCTTTTATTAATTTAAAATCATGATTTGGAAATATAGGGTTTTGAAATATAGGGGGTTGTTCAAAAGAACCTCTACTATATAACAATTTAAGAATTCACTCTTGACATCCATTTTATATAGTTTGAAATTAGAATATATTTCATAGTCAAGCAGTATTCTGATGTCTTCAAGTTTGGATAATAAAGAAAGGGTTTCCTCATAGTAATTAACTTCTTATTGATTGTATCCTTGTTCAAATAGTAATGGTTTATTTTTAATTATTATTCCTGACTCATAAACCTTATTTTTAAATATCATTTAGTGTTAATAGTTAGTTTATCCTTAGGTATATCCACTAATTTTTATAATATATTTCTTTTAAACTAATTTAACTATTCTCACATTTCCATTTCCCAGAAATCATCATTAATTTATTCATTGATGTTCTTGGGTTCAAGATGTAACAAGAAGGATTGGTGTTCAACATGGTTTCTTAAAGAATCACTTGTATGAGTTCCTTTATAAATGTGACCTACAAAAAAAATAAGGGATGATATCTATGAGTCATACAATCTCTATGAATAGAAGTGTTTGAAACCTCATTTTCATATATAGGTTTGGGTTCAATCTATTCATCAGAACTAGAAGATTTTTCTATATGAGGTCTAGGGGAATTGTAACCGGGTTTAGAATTATTATCCAAGTGGGAAAGATCAACCTCTATATTTTCTAAAGGGGTCTTAGGCTCATGTGGATATATTTCATCAAATGTGACATGAACATATTAATTCAAAATATTAGTCCTTTTATTAAATACCCTATATGATTTATTAATTGAATAATATCCAAGGAAAATACCTTCATCACTTTTGTAAGAAATCCTATTTAAATTTTCTTTTGTGTTTAGTATAATGAATTTACAACCAAAAACTCTAAATTAATTAAAATTTGGTTTTATACCATTCTGTAATTCATAAGTGATTTTATTTGAAATAGTTATACTTATAATTATATTAGTTATATGTAAATTTTTGTTCACAGCCTCTTCCCAAAATAGAGCAGTAAATCATACTCATTGAGCATGGTCTGGGAAATTTCTTGAAGGGTTTTATTTATTATATCTACTACGCTATTCTATTATGGTGTTCTAGGAGGAAAAAAAGTTATTATTATATCCATTATGTGAGAATAAATAGTCAAACTCTTTATTTCCAAACTCATGGACATGACCACTTCTTATTTTTTAATTCTAATTCTAGTAAGATTTTCTACAAATCCTGCATGTTTAGAAAAACAGGAAAGAGCTTTAATTTTATGAGAAATTAAAAATACCCATGAATATATTAACTAATAATCCACTATAATGTATGAATAATTTTTTCTTACTAAACTAGAAATTATATAGGGTCCAAAAAAATCAATGTGAACCAAATCTAATGGTTCAGAAGTTGAGTCTTCTTTATTTGGTTTGAAAGATATTTTGTGTTATATTCTTTTTGATAAGGATTACATAATTTTTCTTTTGGGAATTATAATTTTGGAAGATCCTTAAATAATAATTTCCTAGTTATATTTATAAGGGAGTGTATATTACAATGGATTAATCTTCTATTCAAAATCCATGATTCATTTTGAAAGTCACTAAAACATGAAACATTCTGAGAAAATGAGAAATTCTATAACATAAACATTATCATTTCTCATTGTAGTAAAAACTAAATCATGTTTAGAATAAAAAAATTTAAAGGAATTATTTTTGAAAATGAAATGAAAAATATAATCAAATGATTTTGATATTATAAGAAGATTACATTTAAATCCATCTAGAAATAAAACTTTAGAAATTAAAAATTTACTAGAGTTACCAATTTGGCTAAGTCCAATAATTTTACCTTTAGAATTATCACAAAAAGTGACATGTACACCATCAAATTTGATTATGTTTTTGAATATTGAGTATTCTATAATCATATTTCAAATACATACACTATAAATATACCATAGTTTCTTATTTTAAATTCAAGCAGGTTTCCTAAAAAATATATTTAAAGTATGAATGATTTTTGTAACCATAATTTCTTGTGTTTAGAGATGTTAGTAAAAAGGGATTTAAGAATCCATAAATTTTTTATTAGTTTCCTAAAAGTAGACCTTATAATTTTAGATATAAATAATTTATTAGGTCCAGTTGAATAAGAACCACTAATAAAACTATCAAAATCGAAACTTGTAAAAATTTTATTTTTATAAATCCTTCTCTATCCAAGTTGGTAACTAATTCATATAGTGTATTTAGGTATGGTTTTTTTATTGATCATCTGGTTTAGATTTTTTTCTTCTATTACTAATTATATATATTTATTTATTTAATTTCTCGTTAGATAATTTCAACTCATTATTTTCCTCATGTAGTTGAACATTCATTTATTTTTCTATAGTGATATAATTATAAAGTGTGCATACATAGCATAATGCTTCTTTAAATTTTTATATTTATCATTTAGTTCATTAATGTTTTATTCTAGAATATTAATATATTAAAATAATTTAATACTGGACATATTTTCTCTATTATTTTCATTTTAAAAATGGTTTAAAATGTGAGTAAGAGATCCAGGAAAACATTAAATACCTTATATGTTTTTTTCATGAAACACATATTAGATTTATCATTTCTCTCTTCTTTTCACGAGTCTGAATCAATTGAGATATCTTTAGAGGCACTCCAAGTAAATTTCATAGAATTTTTATGTTTTTTTCTTCTTTTTCCTCATACTTATTCTTATATTTGATCTTGGAATAGTATTCTTTGATGTTTCCTTTCATTTTACATTCGTAGTAGGTTATTTAATTTGAGGAATCATCATTTTTCCATTAATCTCTCCAATTTCTTGTTTTATGATACCTACCTCAATATTTAGATTTCTTAAAGAAGTTATTCTTCCCATAAAACTTATTGAAACATATGGTTAGGTGATCCATTTATAAATCACTATCATATGGTGATTCTTCTTTACTTGAACTATCAACTTTGGTCTTCTATTTTAGTTTTGAGTCATAAGTCTTAAAGGATATTGACTTCCTTTTGGGTTTATCTTCTTATTCTTTATTCACTTGTAGTTCCTCTTCCTATATCATGATTTTTCTAATGATATCCTTCACTGGTAAATTACTAATGTCACTTGATTTCCATATGGAAATAAAGGTTCCTATCCATCTGTCTGGTAAAAATCTCATAATTCTCATTACTTGATCACTTGCATCAATTCTCTTTCCAAGTGCATGTGTCATGTTGAACATTTCATTAAAAGTTAGATACATTTCAGAAATAGATTCATCAGGATTCATCTTAAAAGTATCATATTTAATAGTATAGGTATTCAAATTAATTTCTTTAACATTGTAAATTCCTTTATGATAAATAGCTAGTGTATCCCAAGTTTCAAAGTAGTACTGCAAGAATATATTTTGTTAAATTTATTTTCACCTAAGGCATAGTACAAATAATTCATGGATTTAAATTTATATTTATAGTAAACCTTATTGGAATCATTCCAATCCTTTCTAGTATCTTTAGTTATTTCATATTTAACCTCAATAGTATTCCATATATCAAACCTCATACTCTCTATATGAATTTTCATTTTAATCATCCATTGAGCATAATTGGTTCCATTAAAATAAGGAGTATGATTAGTGGAAGTTTCTCCAAGTTTAGAATTATCCATAAAGATATAAATTTAGATAAAACATGAATTTAAGATCATTAAGTATAACTAAATCATAGTAAAAAAGTATTTTTGAAGCTTCCCTAAAACCAAATGTTGGTCCTGGTGGACAAAACAAGAGGGGGTGAATTAAGTTTCAAATAAAATTTCTATTTTAAAAAAATAAAAACCTAAATCCACCAATTCGATAAAATCACCCAGTTTAAAAAAACAATAGAATTATATAATTTTATCTTTAGAGAATATTCTCAAAATCATGATCACAACTCGGTAAAAATACTTTTTAAAATAATTTATCTTTTGAAACTAATATAAGAATATCAAACACTCTATATAATGAAATATTTTAAGTTAACTATCAGAGTAATGTTTTTTTAGTAAATTAGAAAGTAGAAAAATAGTTTGATTTAAAACAATGAACAAATCAGATATTGAATAAAAGAATTTTATACAAGGGGTTCAGTATCAAGTTGATATTTAATCCTGTCCACATGGGAATCACCTTCTACAAAGTAGTTTATTATAAAATAAATTGACCCAAAACCTAGATTTGGTTCTATAAACAATATCTCACAAGGATGTCTATGAATAAAGCATATTCTATATTTATATGTGGGATTAAAATAAGTACATGTCTCACATGACTACTTCTATAGTTGTATGTGGTAATATAAATGAATAAAATAGAGAGTGTGTGTGTGTGTGTAATACCTCTCTAGTTTGGCATAGGAAACTGTGTTTTATAAACTGATAGAGAAAATAGAAAACATATCTCAAATGAAAATAATAAATAAAAAGATAAATATATTTGAGATGAGATAATACATTTATTCTTAATCTGTAAAGTTTTTGTTGTTTTGAGTCCATGAATTTTTCTTCAGAAGGAGATCGAACAAGTTGCATAGAAATTATAGTAAAATAGGGGGTTGTGAAAGTCTACAAAATCCTTATATTCTTAGTTGTTTATATGTCCAAGGATCTTTCACACAAATGTGTCTCTTATTCCTTTTATTCTAGTGTGTGAGCAACTACGATTATATGTTCATGAATGTGCCTTAGTGTCTTACCTGCGTATGAGGGAGATTCGCTGAATTTATAAGACTCAAGGTAAAATTACCCATTACAGGATAATAATGGAGAAATCAAGATCCTCATACTATGAAACTGATCTAGAATAGTCTGAAATTTTCTTTAAGAAAGTCATGGATTTGTTTAAGAATAATAATTCTTAAATAAACATGCTTTTATCCAGTATTAAATATGTAAACTAGCCATTGGGTAATTAATTTTGGATAGTTATGGTAGGTCCCTAGTGGTAGCTTCGCTAGCAGTGTCTCTTCACTGAATGGTAGATCTTCACTGAATGGTAGATCCATCTAACAGTAGTAGTCTATTTTCCTTGATAGTAACTCTTCACTGAATGGTAAATCTATCTAATGATAGTGGTATCCTTTACTTAATAATATCTCTACATAAAAGTAGATCTTCACTGGTGGTAGCACTGTTGAACTGATGTAAAATCTATTGGTGGTAGATCTGTCTGGTAGTATATTAGTGTAGAAGAAGTATTGTGTGATGGTGTATCCTTCTAATGGTTGCTTCATCTAGTTATATCATTGATTGATGGTATAATCTACTGGTGGTAACTCTACTTGGTAGTGGTGGTAGATCCACTCAATGGTTGTACAACATGATAGTAGATCATGGAGAACTAGTGGTGGATTTTTGAATGGTATTATATAGAGGTAACATGATGTAACTAATAGTTTGATGACCGATAGCTCAAGACTTAGGAAATTTTTCACATTTTATCCAGAATTCAATTTATTATAATAAAACATTAAACTCGTTAGAGAAAAAACAAACATGATTTGTAATCATTAAAATAAGGTGGTTCTCCACATAAATTGATACATGGATGGGGGATCACACCCAGGGCCATGGGGTATACTGACAAAACTATATGGAATAACCTACTAATTAGGGGACCGATTCCCATGTAATATTGGTCATGCAGATTATGAGAACCCCACTTAGGGTAGAAGACAATAAAGGATCCCTCCCTGGGCCTCACAATGGATTCTAATAACTATATCTGATATTAATCCCTTAGAAGGGATCACAATCCTATAATCAGGGTGTAATGCTGCATTATGCCCTCATGAGGATGGACCTGGGGAATGAACACTAAGGAAATTGGCTATGTATCGATGAAATAAACATATCACTCACATCATATCTTTGAGGCTAAAATTAAGGGAACCTTCACGTTTTATGCAAAAAACTTTTTAGGACGGACTACTCACTGGCTAAAATCCAAATCTGAAAAAATATTGATGAGAACATGAGGATTTTTTTCATTCTAAAGGGATAAAACATAAATCTACCAACATGTCACCACAAACAGCCATGAATTTTGAAACAGATCATATCATTGAGATCCTCATTGATAAACACTCAGAATGGGATATTTACTTTCCCAAAACAATCACCCAGTGACAAAACTACATTCAACATATCACGCATGAATGTTGATTCATGGTCCTCATCCATGAGTATGTATTAAACATCTGATATTAGTCTTGAAATATCCACTGTAATATCTAGTTCATGATGATGTAGGTGGTTATTCAATCTTACATCACAAATATGAGTTATGTTAGAAAAAATATTTAATAATAATAATAATTTTATTACTATTATTTTTATTATATTTATACTTATTATTATTATCATTAATAATAATAAATCATTATTTATCTCCTCCCCACTATATTCTCTATCCCAGGCATGAGGGGAGGGTTTTTTCACTGTCTATCATCTGAAGGGGGTTATTATCACCACTGGTAAATGTCATCACCACTCCTTGCATCATTAGTCCCCACCACCACACCCTTCATTATCAGTCACCACCATCCACCTCTATTTCCCTACACCACTGTCGACACTGGTTTCTCCTCCATCGTTGACATTAGTCTCCATTGTCACTTGGCGTCATTGCCTCAACCATGAACCACACCATTGACCTGCTCCACACCAACCATGACCACTCACTCCATTGTCGATGTCCGGATATAGACCACCTAATCATTTTAGTAATTTCCACCCAAGCATCACACTACCACCTCACTGATCTATGAGTTGAAACACTTGATCTAGAAAATGATCTTTTTTATCTCCCATCACAATGTATCACACCTTTATTGTGATCTTGATTTCAAATATGGATCATTGATAATGATCTGTTGCACCAAATATTGATTTCACAATTATTGATGTCCAAGTATTCATCAGACTACGAAGAAAAGAAATATTGAAAATGAATGAACAGAGAATGATGGGAGAAACAAACAACATAGAGATGTATGAACATTACCATTGTTTAGGTTGGATTCTTTTTGTTGATGATGGAATTGGTGATCATAAGGGGTAAATCGAGAAACCATAATTAAATAATTAATTGGGTTCATATGAAGAATGTAATTTTCCAAAAATAAAACATTATAAATTATAATCCTTTCTCAATTAATAAAATCAAGAAAAAATCCATAAAATAATGAGTCTTACATCAATATTGAATAATTTATTGGTGAATATCACATCTTCTAGTGAATAATAATCCAATATCCCTGCATTTTTTTTCCATCTCAAGGTTCTCCTCAATCATTCATCATCATTGATCCAGATTCCCAATCCGATGATGGATCTCTCATCCTTATCATCTCTAGTCTCTTAGGGTTATGTGGCTAACCCTGGATATTCATCAAAATGAAATATTTATAGGGATTATTTAGGGTTATGGTCATTAAATAAATTAATTAAATTAATTTATTAATTTATTCAATACACCAACCAATAACGGCCTTCCACAGAATATCTAACACTGACTAACCTTATATTGTGCCTAGGGTAAGCCTCACATTCTAGAATCAATTGTGGTCTCATATTTCTAATCCAACACTCTATTCGAGATTTCTTCCATTATTTCTGAAAAAACTATGAATTCTTAATATAATATTTTTATTATTTTTATTATATCCAAACTGAGGCTCACCGAACCTCATAATCTCATGTTGTCTTAATGTCTAGATCCAAAATTATTCCTTAGAATATTCTAAAGTCTTATATAGAAAAAATAGAGTCTCTAAATTTGATATCCATAGAACATGATCTCATCACATACTTTAGGTTTTGAATTGTACTTTCAAACTAACCATCTGTTTGAGGATGATACGCAGTGATGAAATTCAACTCTATATTAACATATTACTAAATAATTCTCTAGAAAATTGAGTTAAACCTCATATATCAGTAAAATAGAATATAATCTAGTACTCCATGAAACATTGCCACTTCTTTAATTTATATCTTGGAAATATTAACTATAGATACGTCTTATATGATTCATATTAAGTGTGTTGACTTCATAAGGTGATTAAATACAACCCAAATTAAATTATGGACATTTGATATTTTGTGTAGTCCAATTAAAAAAACCATTCTAATGTTTTCCCATCTCTATTTTGGTATGGATAATGGTTGTAACATCCTCTTATACTTCTGTCTCTCATCCTTAAATTACTCACATACCAATCCCTGAGATACAAACTCTACAATATCTCTCTTCATGCCTTCCAATCATAAATACTCTTTTAGGTCTCTATACATCTTTATACTCATAGGATGAATAGAAAATGATGAACTATGAGCCTCTTGTAACAATTCCTTTTAAATCTAGTATAGAGGGAATACAAACATGGTTCTTAAACCTTATCATTCCTTTATAATCAAGGCTAAACTTAGGAAAATTTCTAACCATATTCTATAGATATTTGTCTTCCTTATGCACCTCTTTAATATTCACTTGGATAGATGGTTGAACGCTCATTTGAGATAGATAATATTTCTCCCCTTACTTTAAAATTTTGAGAGATATACTTTGAAAATATTGAAATATTGGATCTTTTTTATCTTTATCATGGATAATCTAGCATGATTCTTTTGAATTAAAACATAAGATACCTTGATCAATTTCCCAAGGTGGTAATGTATTGAGAAGTCATAATATTTAATTAGCTTTAAACATCTTCTCTAGTGAATATTCAACTATTTCTGACTGAACATATACTTTTATCTTTTATGATCAGTATATATATCTTTCATTTCCCCATAAAGATAGCTCCTCTGTATCTTTAATTCAAAAATTACCATACCTAACTACAAATAATGAGTTGGGTAATTTTAATAATGAATCATTGATTGGTGTGAGGCATAAGATATAATCATATAATTATACATGAGGACTCGTCCTGGTCCTTTCTTTGATGAATCTCTATAGATTAAAAACTCTTCTCCACTATAGGGTAATGTAAAAATAGGTGTGTTAACTAACCGTCTATTTAGTTCCTTGAAATTTTCACCACATTCATCTATCCAAAGGAACACTGATATCTTGTGAGTTAACTTGGTGAGTGGATTATATAGTCATGAAAAAATATCCAAAAACCATTGATAATATCCATCCAGACTAAGAGAACTACAGATCTCAGTCACAGTGGTTGTTTTGGTCTAATGTTCAATAATTTTGGTCTCTTATGGATCCATAGATATACCTTCTCTTTATATAATCTTTTTTTATCAAAAATTCACAATTGGTAAAATTTTCATACAACTATTCCTTCGTCAGGGTCTTCAGTACAATTATCAAGTGATCTTTATTCTCTTACTTTATCATTGAATATAAAATAATATTATCTACAAATTCTACCACAAATGGATCAAGGTAATATTTAAATACTCTATTCATTAAATCCATGAATATGGAAGGGGAATTTTTAATAAAAAATAGAATCACTATATATTCGGTATCCATACCTTGTATGGAATGATGTCTTGGGTATATACGCCTTCCTGACCCTCAATTGATGTTTTCTAGAATGAAGGTCAATCTTGGAAATGTATTAATTTCTATTTGGTTGAACAAATAAGTCATCAATATAGGTTATATGATAATTTTTATTTATTGTGATCCTATTCAATTCTTGATAATAAATGTAGAGTCACATTGATCCATCTATTGAAAATAATAGGTTCACCCCAATGTGAAATGCTTGGACAAATAAATCACTTATCAAGATTCTCTTGGAGTTGCTTCTTCAATTATTATAACTAAATCAGGGGCTTTTATAGGGATCTTTGAAATAGGTGTGGCACTAGGTATGATTTATATTGAGAACTAAACTTCATGATTATGTGGAATTATAGGTAACTCTTTTGGAATGACATCAACCAACGTTTAAAAAATAGTCATATCATTAATATTGAGTTTATTTCCATCCATCTGTGATAAATACCCCTTTTGAATAGGAATCAAGAACCATAAAATGGATTTGATCTCCATTGTAAGTTCATATTTATCATTTCACTAATAGAATGTCATTGGTTGGTTTAGAATATAAAACATAAATTTCCTTTCATGATTAATAATGTGGGATTTATATAGAGAAATCAAATCCATTCCTAAGATAACATCAAATTCAACCATAGGGATAGTAAAAAGTTTTTCAGGAAGCACATTTCTACTAACTTCAACTAGATAAGAATAATATACTTGATATGCGATCATTGTAACATTAGGGGGTTTCACTCCTAATTAAAAATCTAATAATTAAGGATAGGAATTCACATTATTAGATACTTTTCATGATATATGGGAATTCATATAACTATGCTCAAATAAAATACTTCAATATTTGAGAATAATTTCTACCGACTACATATCATCATTCTATCTTCATTCCTTTACATATAAATCTTGGAACCTTCTTTTAAAACTATGACACCTTAGGTTTAACCTAGGTTATTCATTTTCATCATCTATTGAAATCCTTACAAATGGTTCATAAATAGTCTATGAATTTATAAAACATATCCTCTGTGAGTGTCAAACCTGGTGTGAAGCAAGACTCGTTGTCGCACACAAGGTGGTGATCGAGTTAAATCCCAATGTTCCCTTTTCATAGTTATTACCACTAGGTACAACTATTCTAGATCCACATCCAATTGTAGTATCTAGATAGGGATGTAATTTCTTGGAAACCACTCTCCCTATCCTTTACCAAAATTTTGGGGAATTTTCCTATACTCTAACTTATACCTAGGGATATCACTTAAGATTTATCATCCTAGTTTCCAAAGGTGAACTAAACCTATCCTTAGATACCATCTATAGAAACCCATATTTTCATACTTAGATATTCCATATTAATATATGAATATTCACTTCATTTTACAAAAACATGCCTGAGGACCATAAAGGTTTAGTGTCAATGGAAACTTGGATACATAAACTACTGGTTCATAAGAGAACTACGTCATCTCCCACTATGTTATTCATAACTACCACCATTATTAGACATATAAAACATATTACCTTTATTTATAAACTAGGTAAAGGAAACATAAAAAGAGGTATCTCAAATGCTCAGTAAGGGAAAATAAGAGAGAGATCAATAATCATATGAGAATAAAAGGAGAATAAGGGCATGAGAACGTAATCTTAAAATTTTAGAACCATAAATTTCACATAAAAGATCATAATATTGGGACATAACATAAATATTTATATTTAATAAGACATTAATCATAAAGGAATCATTGAATAAGATCCCTAAGATCATAACATTTTCATAAGACATAGATTTATGGCATACACATAAGTATAGAAAATCATTTCCTTAGTAGTAAAAATATCATTTACAAGACTATCATTGTATATTGAGTTCATTCCAAAAACCATCACAGTAGTCACGGTTCACTCAAGAATATCATATTGTAAAGAGTACCTTACTAAACTGGGTTCACTCCCCATTTCAATCCCATTTATCTCATGAGATATCCATTATTACCTAATTAATTTAAGGGATATATAATTCTAGTCCCACTCATCAAATAATGAAAATCATATATATATGTTCCGAAAGATCATAAAATATTAATCATATCATAACCCATCAAAAGTAAATGGGTTTCATAAACATTTCATCATATCATAACTCATGGAAAATAAAATGGCTTCATAAACATTTCATCATTTCATCATATAAAACCTCATGAAAAAGAAACAGATTTCATAAACATATTGTCATCATAATCATAAACTTTATAGATAAGGAATAAGTATGGTATCATTGGATCATAACCATAGTAGATCATAACTATAATCAAGGTTTGTTTTCATTGATGAATAGAAATACCATTAAAAGATCATTAAAAACATTCTTGAGGAAAATACCCTCTATACTTTGAAAAACACATTTTAAAATCTAAAAATTTACCAAATATTAAAGAAAAAAATTTCTTTGAAAATAATATAGGAAACTTTTAAAGTAATCATAAAATGATTTATTAATCATGATGGTGGAAAATTCTATTCATGGTGTGTATGTTAAAATAAATATTCCTTTCACATTTTCGATAAAAAATCAAAAGTACCTCATTCATAAAATTATAAGAAGATTAATTTTAAATAATTTTTAAAAAATTAAATATAGAAAAAAATTACTTTAAAAAATAATAGAGTAATATTAAAAATATTATTTAAATCATTTTTAGAAAACTTTTATATAGAATAAAAATGACTTAAGACTGAAGAGAGAAATAAAGTTAGTTTTCCTTAAAAACAATATTTAATAGTCTTGAGTATATAAAGTGACTAAAATTAAATAAAAACATTTATTTACATGAAATAAATATATGAGAATAAAATTAATGAGTTTATTGAGATATATACTATAATATTTCATCATCTAAAACTTAATCACAAATAACCCTGATAAACAATGGGATTGTAACATAAAACCCTTACCACTTTGGTAAATTTTGAATCATAAGACATATGAAGGAAAGAAACTTATATGTATATTTATATACCATAATATTCATGATAATAATAATAAAATATATTACTGATCAATATATACACCACATAAAATAAACAAGTACTGAATATGTCATGTGTACCATGGAAATACAAGTGAGATGAAAATCCCTTACCTCAAGTATATATTTTCTTCATACATGATCAAACCTCCTGAATAATTAATATAGGTTTATTATACATATATTAGAGAAATATAATAATATATATCACACCATGAATTATTAATTATAACCCTTTTATCATCAATTTATTAGTAATTATTTATTAAAATCATTGTTATGGGTGATATCTGCTTTGTTTTTCATGTATGTTCTGATTTGGTAGTTTTAGTTCTTATAGTTTGATTATGGTTAAATAATCTCCAGAATTTTAATAATGTTATTAATATAATATAAATTAATTATATATATATTTTGATTCATCCAAAAAAATTATATATACAAAATTAATTACATTATTCATGAAGACGGTATGTCATACATACGCAAGAATGGTGCTTTTATTTTTTTCAATGGATAGAACGAAAGAAAGGTGACTATAAATTAATATTTAAAGAATAATTTTTATATCCATTATATAATATATATTCATTAAATGTATCCTTATAACCATAAATTTCAAAATAAATTGAAAAATATATCACATCGCTTCGTAGAGGTGATAGTCCACATGTACGCACGAGTGACATTATCATTTTTCAATGGAATAGAAGGTAAAAAGGTAGTTATGGTATTATAATTAAATAAGTTTAATTATATAATAAATATAATATATATATATTAAATCCATCATTATATTCATCTATGAAAGGCAGTGATGGAAAAATAATTACATTGGTTTACAAGGCGGTAGTTCATCGTATGCACAATCGATGATTTCGATTACCATTTGATGAAGGAGGAGACATATATTGGTTATTACATTAACATAATAAAATCTTAGTTTATGGAATATATTAGTATTATTATTTAATCATATTTTTAGAATATCTGAATGTGGTGGAAGAATAAATAAAATGAAAATTCTTGGATAAGAACGATATCTCTTCTTAGGACAATCTCTTTAGGTCTAAACCTAAATCCTTATTAGGAGTATTTACTAAAAAAGGCCTCTATTAAATGGTAATTTATGTAAGGAATTATTTTAGTTAAATATTTTTTGAAAAAAATGATCCTGAAGTGTGGAGAGGAGTGGAAAGGAGATTTCCTTTTATAAGTGGGGGAGAGGACTCACATGGAAACCACTTAGAAATTTCCTAAAATATTACAGAATAATAAATTCATTACCAAATAAAATGATTCCAAATTAACTTATATTTGAATTTTTAATGGTTTAATGTTTAAATATTTATAGACAATAGTATTTATATAAGTTTATTTGGAAAAAATTCCCTTGTATTTTGGTTTAATGCACGGTAAACACATTTTAACTTTAACTGCAATAATTAATTTTTACTATTTTTTTCTATTTATTATGAATAAAAATTAAGTTAGAATTATTACCTAATATTAATTATTATGATTCAAAATATGAAAAACAAATTTCCAAATTAAATTCACATAAGTGGAAGAATTTATTTTAAAATTAAACTCACATACGCGATGAAAAAGCGGATTTCCAAAGAATTTTTTTTTATAAGTATAAAACGTATTTATATCAAAATTATTCATGGAATTGATTAAAATGACATAAATTATATAAATAATATATATTTTTACTAATTTTACTTTTAATCCATTTTAAAAAATTTATTTCTGAAAATTATTTAATAGAAAAGGATGTTTTCAATAAAAATTGGTATTTTCACTATTTATCGATAAATTAATCTTTTCAAAAAAATATCAAAAAATAACTCTAAGATAATTTTGAAATTTTGATTTAAAAAAAATAATTTATAGAAGTGGTTTTTTAGGAAATTAATATATATTGAAACATATCTTTATAGGTTGTAATGGCTCATAGTGGTTATATATCTTTATGTAATGTAATGGATTACAGTGGTCACATATACTTATAGGTTGTAATGGATCAAAATGGTTGAATTTCTAATGGGATATAATGGCTTGAGGGTGTTATGTTCATGAAAAGTGTGGGAGTGGTGTGTGGAGTACCCTATGATCTGATTATGATAATATGATAGATACATAGTGTGGGTTATGCATGGTAGGGGATGGTATGAGGTATATGCTCTACATGTTTACAATACCCTACTGTGATGAATATGATATTGTTATAATTATTATAGGTTTGGGATGTGCATAATAGGAGGAGGTAATTAGTTTTATTCCCTTTGTGTTTACATTTTCCTACAACATTCAATTCATAAAGTGGATATTAAGGTGATGTGTTTGTGGATATATGATGGTTTTGGTTGAGTGGTGATGAGGTTATAGATATATGTGATGTGGAATATGGTAGTCGAATATGGTTGATATTTTATATTTTATGTGGATCCATTACCACATTACTAATTAGATATATAAAGTCCACCTTACTAGTTAGATATGGCTTAGAGGGTACACAACTCTACCAATAGTTAAGAGCAGTGATGAAAATAACTAGTCCCAAGGGAGGAAGTTTTGTGGCAATGGATATGTAATTTTTTGTTTATTATTTATTGATGATAGTGTTAGTTTATGATTCCCATGATGTGGGGGTATTGGTAGAAAATTTTATGGACTTATAAGGGGATGATGTGACTTCATTTTATTTTGTGTATTATAATTACTTTCTACATCTAATTTAACTTTTTGATATATGTTTTCTCTGATTTAATACCATTCTTATTTTGTTTCCAATTGATGAATACGTTTTGACTACTTTTCTTTATTTATTTTCACTCATTTCTACACTTACATAATTATTTAACACATATGTTTTCTTTTTTAGAATGATGATCCTACTAAGCACTCTCAAATTAATCACCCCATAATAGTTTTCTAAGTGTTTGTTGGATACATACCTTGAGTTTGGAGCTATTTTTAAGGTAGCATGGGTGTAGTTGGTGGTTGGGCTAGATTTTAGATATTATCTTACATGTATTTTCATTGATGTTTTACATTTTACATGGTAGTATCATTTTGATTATAAGAATTTTCTTATAGAAATAGAAATTTATTTTGGTATTTATTGGTGGATCTCCCATAATATATTTACCTTAAATATTTATGAGGGTAATGCCTATAATATGTATGTTTTATACCCTTGATGATAGTCACAACCCCAGGTCCTATCGAAGGTGGGATCCAAGGGGTTATTCCTCTTAATTTCTATCCCAAGAGGCATACCAATAGAGTGGTAGCAAAGATTTTTTTTAAGATTTAAGGTGGAGTTTGGGGTTAGTAATAGGTAAGGATTTCATAGTATTGGTAGGTAAATGGCGAAACTTGATCGAAACATGTGATACAGAACAAGGATACTAGCTAGGAATATAATATTTAGGGCCCTATATGATCCAATTCAAGGAATTTTATAACCTAATGAAGATTTTTAAGAAGGATCATAATGATTATAGGGTATAAATAATATATTGGTGCATGCATCAAGTCATTAGGTGCATTAAATATTTCATTCTGGTTTTGTGTGTGATTTTATGATTATAATTCCATGCTATAATTTTTAATGAATTTTATTTTTATTTCTAAAATTATTAAATGATCATAAATAGAAGATTTAAATGTTAATTTATAGGAATATTCTAATTCATTGAAAGCTTTTTGTTAAACTCTGATGTGTTATCCTCATGTTTTCAATAACATGTTTCATTTTAAGTGATTTTCATTCTTATTTTTGAAATGTAAAACATATTGACCTAATTCTATGGTTATTAAAATGGTTAATAAAGAAATATAATTTTGTTTAATTTCTTAATTAGAAAATGTTTATAAAGTAGGCTTCCAATTGTAAACTTCATGTAGATAAACTAGGAATGCATTACTTTAGAACCATTATTAAATGGGTTTTGATACCTATATAGGTTAATATTCTATGTGTTAACTTATATCCATGATATTTTACATACATGTGGTATAAATTCATTGTAAGACTATAATTTGGCCATTTAATTTTGTAATTTTTGTAAGACAAAAAACATGGTTAGTGGTAACCCTTTTTAAATTTAAAAACACTTGCATGAACGTACTTATTTATTCCTTCCAAGCATTAATACTATTTTTTAGTGTTCAAATATTTATATGTTACACATTAAAATATTATTTCCATGGTATTAATAATTTTTAGAATATATATGATCATGTCCAAGTATAAACATGAATTGTTAATTTTATAATGAATAAATAAGGTTGATACTTGTTTGTGTGAAATAGGAAAGAAATATTTCTTCATATTTTCCTTTAAATAAAGTCATACTAAAATATAAAAATGAAAACATGTAATCTTAAAAATTAAATGGAGGAGTTACTATTTTGTAATAAGATTATTAATGAAGGTTTTTATTGAACATGCCAAATATAGTTCATAGAAACCCCGCATTTTCTAATTTTTTATTCTATTTTGGAAACATGTTTAGATGAAAGTATGATTGTCCCTTTGAAATCCGAATTGAAATTAAGTGTGGTATATGATGCATTTTATGTTAATTTAATACCTTGATATGTTAATATTTCTTATTGGAAATATGTTTTGAAACTATAAAATTTGTATTATAAATAATAATATAAATATATTTCTCCATATGATGTTCTATGTGGGAATGATTATGTGTTAATGTTGTGATTAAACTAATTAAGTTATATTTTATAAAAATATAATCACTTAAAGTTTGTAATGGGATAGGTTGTTTAAAATTTTTGAAACCCAGTGATGATGTTCGTGAAACCCAAAATTAATCCTTATGAAAAAAATGATGAAAATGTGTAATTATCATAGTGATTTATTATTGGATTAGCTGAAAATTATAAACCCTTGTTGGGATTTTTTTTCGACTCAAATTCCATAAAACACTAAGCACTAAAATATTTTAATGAACCATTTTTTTGAAAATATTTAGTTTTTGTGCAAACTCCCATACAAGAGATAATGATGTGTTATGAAATCCTCTCTTAAATAGAAAACTATGGTATTTATGAAATCTAAAATCTAATTTTATGATTGGTAAATATGTTTTTTCTGAATAAATTATATACTTATTTTACAAATGGGTTTGTATTATAATGGTAAAATATGTTATGAATTCAAGTATATGAAGAGAGGACACCTCCCCCATTAAGATGTATTATTTTGTGATATGTTTTAAAGTTGTGTGGTTGAGTTAGGGATTAATAAATTGGATGATATCTTCATGTGTTGGATGGATTTCCTTAATTTGTATACTTGTGGTTATTCTATTTACACTAATGTGGGTGATTTTATTGTTTGAGGATTATGATGTAGTATTTTCCATTGTGGTTTTTTATCTTGGTTGGATATAGAAATGTATGAATCACTATATTTTATTATGAAATATTTTTTTTTTCATGATGATTACACACTTTTTGTGGTTTACACAAACCATGTTATTTTTGGTTTAAGGTTATTCCATCAAAATTCCATCAACATGTTGATCATGATAAGTAGAAACAAGAATCACATGAAAGATCCTTAATAAGATTCTAGTAGTAATAGGTATTTAAGTTCTTTAGTAGATCCTCTATTCCTGATGTTGTGATTTCATTGGAAGAAGTTGAGGTCTCCCATGGATTAGTGATTACACCCAAAAATTGAGTTTCATTGGAAATTGGCTTATTTTGGAAGCTATCCTAAAGGTGGTGGTAGATGAAGTGTGTCATCTTAGAGGATATGTCTTATATGGAATTACTTGAGTTATTCAAGAAGGGTTTTATCTCTAAATTAAGTATAGAATATTGTATGGGTTATATTCAATAGATTCATTAGTTCATGAGAGTTCTCATAGTTTTGGGATCCTTTTTATGGATCTTATTAGTTTGTTTGTTTTTTCTTTTTTCCCAATAGGAAAGAACAAGTGCAGTTCTTTGAGTTTTCCTTAAGGCTAGAGATCATATGGTTTTTCATGCCTCTTCAGTTTTTGTATTGGGAGGTAGTGAGAGTATGATAATATATTTTGGAGTATGATTTAACTATAATAGAGGGTTTTGGAAAATTCCCCTCCCAAGCGATTGGGATGGTTGAGGTGAATACCTTGAGTTCCAGAACTCTAAGTTTATAGAATAAGAGATATATGGGATCTTATAGAGTTAGATATTGATTTTGAGATATGAGGACGAGTATCTTGTGGTCTCTAGTATATAGTGAGATGGTTTTTTTAGTTTAATGATGTGGAGAACCATTAATATGGTTTCTACAAGATTTGATAATTTTCTTAGTCTTTAGTGGGGAATTTATTATGGGGATTCCTTGATATGGTCTAACCCATTTCATTGAAAACTTTTTAATGAGTTTTCAACCCCATTTGAAGTATTATTTTCTTTTTTATTTTTAAATATTTAAAACACCATATTTAAAAACTATATGACTGTTTTATTTCAAAATCTATTAAAAATAAAAAAAATAAAAAAATAAATTATTTTTCAAATGAGTTTAAAATTAATGGGGTTGTTAGTATGTAGATAGTTGTGAGTAGTGATGGTTTGTGGTATCTCTTTATGATAGTGATGTTCATATTTGATAGGTATATATCATGGATATGGGGTTTCTTAAGTGTTGTTTATTTTTGGGGAGATGAATCACATCCCTTATTGAGGGTGTTGGTGGTATATCTATTTTTAGATGTATCTTTTCTCAAAAGTGTTGTTTTGGACATTGGTGTCAAATGTTTTCATCACACACTCTTCCTATATGTGGTAATGTTCTAGAAATGGTGATTTTTCAGAGAGATATCTCATAGGGTGGTTGTTCATAATTTTTCCCCTTCATCCATCCTTTCTAGGTTTTGTTTTAATTATCAAGGATGGGTATTATTTTGAAATTATTTAAGGTAATGGTTTAGAATTTTTCATCTCATTACTTTGTGTGTTTTGGGAAGTGGAGGATTTGAGAGGAATTTTGGTGGTGTTCTAGGGAGAGCGTAAAATGATTTGTCCATCTATAGGATTACCACGCCATAGTAGAGGCCATGTATTTATAAATTTTTGGTTCCTTGGATAACTGAGTTTAGGATGATCCATTTTGGTTACAATTTTCAAGGAATTGAGTGTTTGAGTTAGTAGTTTGGTGTTTGGGGCGCCATGCTGAGTAAAACAATTAGGGTGACCATTTTGGTGGGCATTTAATGATGTTTAAAGTTAAATATGTTCCATGTAAAGGTATAACTTATCTTTTTTAAGGGTGTTCTCTCATGATGTGTGGTGATTAGTGCACCACGAGAGTTAAAATGACTAGTGTGACCATTTTGAGAAGGTGTTTTGGAGGATAAACTCGTGTAAGAGTGTTGCGGGGATTTTGATGATCATATAAGGGTAAAATAGAGTACCCTTTCACAAGAATTTATTATATCTATGTAAAGGTAGGGTTTATTGGTGTTGGGGTGCACCAGGGGTAGTAAAATATCTTTATTATCCATTTTAGAAGACATTTTTCATGGAATATTAACCTATAATAAATGGGGACCACTAAAACACCCTAGTTTAGCCATTTTATAGGAGTGGTGATTATTCGAGGAAAATTTTGAAGATACACTGAGTTTCATGAAAAGTATTAAGAAATGGTGAACTGAGGTCACTGCTTCATAGGCATTGACATGGTGGGTTAAAACAATGATGGATTTCTCCCTATTCCATGGTAAATTCCATGGTGGTAGTCAAAGGTGATTTAAAATGGTTTTTAAATGCATAATAAATGGGGTATAAACTAATTTAAACACTTAAGAAGTAGAACCCCCTTTGATTGGGAAGTACCATGATCATAGTTTGATTCACTACACCATGGTGGAGGCTTGAAAATATTATTCTATAAATAGAGGGCTGGTTATACTTGGTTATATTTCCCATCTTTATCTCTAAAACCCTAGCAGACTTTTAGGCCTCTCACCATCCTCTAGTTTCATATCTTGAGTTTCCAACCCTTTGGTTTTTCTAGATTAAAATATCATATCAAGGTACTCTCTATTTTTCAATCTTCCTATTATTATCCTTATTATTCTACTTTTTGGAAGCTCATTTTGGTGGAGAGCCTCTGTTTTGGGTATAGATTAAAGAAAATCTAAATGGTGGTTACTATGGATAAGTTTTGGTAGTACTTATTTCAGTGGTGGTTGGTCCCCAACCATACATTTTTTCTCATAGGACCTTGAACTTCAGATTGAGGTACGGTATTTCTATACTCCTCTTCTATCTTCAAGAATGATGTAAAATAATTGACTGATTTCGATTCCCTTCTATTCATATATTCATGTTATCCTTCCTGAATTGGTATTGTTTAATGGTTGTTTTTGGTTTATGGGAATAATATGTAGGAAACCTGATTTAAAGAATAAATCAATTTAAGATAATGAAAAGGTTAAAGAAAGTGTCTTGAACTGGCCTAATGGTGCCCAAACCACGCCTACCCTAAGCCCACCTCCAATAGGCTAGGGGTTGGTGACCAGCACCAAGTAGGAATATCACACATATGGGAGGCCTTAGCCTAATGTACCTATACACATGCACACTTCTCAAATATCATACAATTATGGAATTTAAATCAACCAATAACCATGCATGCATACATCTGAAATCCCACCATCAAAGTACAACAACAAGTACTCTAAAGAAAGGTCCAAATACAACCCCACCAAAAGAAACTGAAACAAGTCCAACCTATGAAGTAAAAGAGGATTGCTATAAATAAAACCACCAAAACACACCTCAATATGTCTGGATCAATAAGATCTACATGGTCCTAGTCTCTCTAGGACTCCATCAAAAAGTTGTTCATATGCATAAGACATGACACATTCTATAAAATCCCATGCAGGGGTAATTATAACAATAATCAGAAGGACACCCTGAAATCACCAAGAAAATAGAATCAAGAATATTAGTATGATCATCATGGGGATATTTAAATATCATACATAACAAGAATATCCATATTTACTCATAGTAGACATACAGTCTCAAGGTAATATCGCAGCCACAAATCCATCTTAGGATTCCTGCTTGAAGGTTCCATATAACCCTCATCTGTGAGAACACACTCCATGAGTTAAACAGCACTAATAGAATTCATCTGAGATGTCATGGTCATTGAGTCTCACCATAAGAATTACATGCTATAAGAATGAAGAGATCAATACAAATATGGGGATCATACCCAAGGCCATGGGGTATACCAACAACTAAATCTCAATTAACCTGCTAAGTAGGGGATTGATTCTTGTGTAGTGTATGTCATGCTAATACCAAGAATACCACCTTGGGAAATGATGATGATAGAGGATCTCACTCTGGGCCTCACAAAGGTATTTCAATAACTCTATTTGAGACTGATGTTCCTCAGAGGAGATCACCATCCTATACAAAGGATTTGAATCCATATTAAACCCTAAGGGAATGGGCTAAAGGAATATACCCTAACAAAAAATTTCAAAGATAAAGAGGGAAAGGGCTTAAATACTTTTTTGATAAGGTACATGGTGTGTCTCCTCAAAATTGGGTTCTACCCATGTATGATTGACCGTACCCATGTCCATGTATGAGTATACGACATGTGGACCTCCACACACACCATGTGGGGCCACAATATCTCCTAGGCATGTACTCCCTATACACATTGATCTGCCTTCCAAGGTGTACATGATGTGTGGCATGGCCCACATTCCATGTAACACCACCTAGATACTTAGTCATGCATACCATGTATATGATAATCTAGATAAATAGGGACCACACAGTGTGTGTTGGGGACCACACAACATGTGATCATTATCTCTGTGTGTTAACCTTATCCACCGCTCAGGGGGTCCCACACAGCATGCAATTCCAGACTACATACCGTGTAAACTGATATTTCACAGAACTTATGGGTTCTTCTCCATGTCATCCTATACATCACTGCCACTGCAAAACTCATAGGAACATGAGTATTTAGGGTCATCCAACCCTTTACATCACTTATTTTTGGTATCTGACCTTCAAAACTTCTTGAGAAATGCCTTCATGCGCCATCTGTAGTTTCACCATCAATCTAGGATGAATGAAAGTTATTGATCTATTTTGATCTAACTTTGATCATCCTCCATCATCACTATATCTCAACCACATCCTCAATCATGATTCATACCTATGTAATATATATGTTTCACTGAATAATGGTCGTGCAACGATTGAATATCGAGTATTTCATCTAATTGTTGACCGAAGGAATTTCCCATGATGAACGTGCAAAGAACAGGAGAATAAATTCAAAAAACATGAGGAATAGACCTTTTCCAATGTTCATTTTGGACTTGATTAATATTTATTAGAATGAATAATTAAGATATATAATATAATCAACAATAAAAATCTACCAATTACAAATAATCTAACCCATAACCACAATATTCTTGATCTACGAACCAATTTGTTAATTGATTCATGTTAGTCATAAGAATAATCAACCATTGATAAATCCACATAAAACAAACATCCTACCTTGATATGGATTGATTTTTTTTTTGAATAAATTTTTTTCATTATTGACATTAATGAGATCCTAGAATCCCATTGCACACCGATCAAGGATCCGCGATTCGACCCAACATCGTCTGTCAAGATCTCCTCCCACGTTCCCTCTCAAGGGTTATGTAGATAACCCTACAAATTGGCCATAGAATCATATATATAGGATAATATTAGATTAGGATTCTAATTAAAATAATTAAATAAATATAATTTATTTTATTTAATTATTCTCCCATAAAGGTTCTCAATTCCAACACATGATGCCAACATAAATTATGTCACGCCTAGGGTAAAAACTATGCTCTAAACTCAAAGATAGACTAATATTTCTGATTTGAGCCTCCATTTAATATTTGTTTCAATTTTTCAAGAAAACTGCATATGCATGATATTTAATATATTTAATATATTTCAAAAATAAATTCTAGGCTCAATAGGCCTTGTAATCTAACACTATCATAGTGTGTGGATCCAAAAAAACATATAATATAATAAAGTAATACATAAAAAATTAGATTCATTATATTCTCCACACCTTGGTGATTTATGTCTTGTAAATCCAAACAAAAGACTACACAAAGAGATGTGGGTACTAATCATGCAACTGGGTCTCTTGCTCTCATGTACTCTTTTGAAGATTCATGTGTTTCCACGAGACACACACTAAAGGAATTGTTCACCCAATAGTATCCTCTCATGTTTATCCTCAATCTCTATCGAGTACACTACAAATGTATCTCCATCCTCAATGTCCAACTCTTTCCAGTTGATAACATGTGATGGTTCATACACATACCTCCTCAGATGCGATACATGGAAGATTTTATGTACCCATTCTAACTATGGTTGTAGATCTAAGTGGTAAGCTACCTTTCCAACACTAAAAAATATTTGGAAAGGGCTAATGAATCTAGGAGATATATTTCCTCCTCATCCAAATATCCACAAACCATGTCAATGTGAGGACTATAGGAACACATGGTCTCCATCCTCAAACTTCAAAGGCCTATAACATCGATTTGAATAGAACTTATGATGGATCTATATAGTCCTCATCCACTCACAGATGATCTGAACCTTCTCTATTGTGGATCTTACCATCTTTGGTCCCATAAGTGCTAAATCTCCAAGGTTAGTCCAGCATAGTGGTGACCTGAAGTCTTTCGCACACAAATTGTACCATACTAATGGTGTAATGGTAGTTTTTGTTGTATAAAAACTCTACCAATGGTAGATGATACTACAAACTATGGATAAATTATAACATAAAATCTCACAGTATGTCCTACAATACCTAAATGGTCTAATTAGCCATCAGTCTGGGGGTGAAACATTGTTCTCAAACACAACTGAGTCCCAAAGGACTCCTACAATCCCTTCCATAACCGAGATGTAAAGAAATAATCATGGTGAAAAATGATTTTCAAGGGAATTTCATGGATCTGGACTATATTCTTCATATATAGGTTTACCAATATCTCTATTGAAATCTAATCTCAAATAGATAGGAAGTGGGATGAATTGGTGAGTCGGTCTATGATCACCCATATGGAATCATGTCCTCTAAACATAAATAGAAACCCCTTCATGAATTACGTGGATATCCCATCTGACTTCCAATATAGAACCATAAGGGGTTAAGCTAAACCTATTGAAGCTTGGTTCTCAGCCTTCATCTTCTAATAATTGAGGCATTAAGAGACAAACTCTATAACTCCCTTCTTCATCCTTGGACACAAAAACTAACATTATAGGTCCCAGTACATCTTCTCCACACCTGGATGTACCACCAAGGAAGATGTATGAAACTCCCTCATATCCCCCCCCCCACACACCCACAACATCACTCGTATAATCCTATTTCCTACAAAAAGAATAATATTCTCCCCACCTTTAGAAAATCCATCAAGAGCGTGTCTAGTGGATATATGAGTATATAGGGTCTCACGACCGGTATACCCAAGTTATTACTCCCTGAATTGCTTTAAAATCATAGGGGTAACAACCATCAACTAGAGATAATCTACTTCATCCCCATCCACAAAGGATAATTGTAATCAGGACAACTACTCTGATTCGTCACTTAGTAGCTATGAATAATATCTTCTACTGAGAGAATACACTACCATGCTTCCCTTCCCAAGATTATAGAAAATATCAAAGTCATAATCAGAGAGGAACACTAGTTATCACCACTATATCATGATAATATACTTATTATAGAATATATAATTGAGACTCATATAGTCATAAGAGACAATAGATTTCTCACCCATAAGGTAGTGTCACCGCATATTCAGTGAGAAGTCAACTACTGCAAGCTCAAGAACATGGGTCATGTAGTTCTACTCATGTAGTCTCAACTGATGTGAACATTAAGTAATCACCACCTACCTCTACATTAGAACACTACCAATACCAGTCCCTAATGTGTCATAAACACTACATAATTTACACCCTCCTCTGAAAATATAAAGATGGGAGAACTTGTTAATCTCTACCTCAACTCCTCAAAAGTCAACTGGAAGCTCTCTATCCACATGAAAGGCTTCCCATTTTGGGTAAAATATATCAAGGTAGATGATATACTAGAGAAATAATGTAGGAATATCCAATACAATCTTTCTAACCCAAGGAATATTGGCACCTCCTTCATGCTCTTGGGGGGATCTCAATATAACACTTCCCCAACCTTCACTGGGTCCACTATTACACTGTCTTATGATATAACATGTCCCAGGAAGTGGACCTACTGAATCTAGAACTAGAACTGTGTGATATTTCGAAAAATTTGGTGATCTTGGAGTATATATAAAACTATCCTTAAGTGTCTATCTTACTCCTCCTTGGATTTTGATTACACTAGTATATCATCAATGAATACTACTAATAACTAGTCTGAGAAAGGATAAAATATTAGGTTCATGAGTCCCATGAACACTGCTGAGTTGTTCATCAAGCCGAGCAGCATCACCAAGTACTCATAGTGATCATAATGGCATTGAAAATCCAAATTCAATATATCCTACTCTCATACTCATAGCTGGTGATAGCTTGTTATGAGGTCAATCTTTAAGAACCATCATTCCCCTCTCAACTGAACGAAGAGTTATTCGATCCTTGGTAGTGGATACTTTTTATTTATGATCACCTAGTTGAGGAAATGGTAATACACTCATCTCAATATCCTTTCTACCTTATTGGTTAACAATACTAGGGCTACCTAGGATGAACCATTGGTCCTAGTAAATCTCTTCCTTTGTAAGTCATCTAACTTCACCCTCAACTTGCGAAGCTCTATGAGATCCATCTGATATGTTGAGGCAGATATCAAGGTCATCCTAGGGTGTACATCAATGTATAAGTATATCTCTTGGCAAGGAGTTAATCCCAAAATGTCATCATAAAATATGTCCTCATACTCTAAACCACTAGAGGAAACTAAAAAATCATTGATTCCACTACACCAAGGTTAATTCTATACAACTGGTGTGTAATCAGATTTAACCACCTATACATGAGTCTGTCTATCCTTTCATGGGTTTCCTTTTCACCCATAGAGGAAAACCTCATCCCATCGTTGTGTACACATCGCTCCCTCTACCTAAAAGATCCTATATGGTCATGAATTGTAGATAACCAAACCATGTCTAAGATGAAATCATAAGGCCTCACCACTATTATAAAGATATCCAAAAATATACTCTCACCTCCAAGAGTTAGTTCACATAGTTGGTAGAATTTTGTGATCATTGAGTCACCTCAATTAGGAGTCACCAACTGTAAGGTTCAAGCCAAATTATTAACCAAAATTTCTATGTCCTGAAATAGATAAGTGTCAAAGAAGGAGTGGCTCACACCCATGTTTATCAATATTGTAGCTATAGTAAATAATACATAGATCGTACCTCATATCATCCCTGTAACATATGGGTCAAAAGCCTCAACCACCTATATCTAACCTCACCCCTTTCCCCTAGCCCCATGAGCATAGTGTGGACAAACTGGGGGTTGTGGTGGTAATAAGTCAAAACATTTACCACCTCCATCTACTCTCCTAGATCCCATGCCATGTATTCTTCTCTTCAGACCTACCTTCTCCTACCTCTACCTCTACCTATGAGGTCCATCCACTATCTATCTATTAGATACAAGTCGGGTTGGGAAATCTCATGAAAGATGTCCAATACTATCACAAGAGTATCATCCTCTCCCTAGGTTGGCTAGATCCATCCTATGAGACATAAACAGTAGAACCTCTATCATGGTATTTCCATATGTAACATCTCGCACATTCAGGTCCCCATATATGTCATTATCTCCATGCCAACAAAGTCTATGCTCCTATATTCCCACTACTAAAACAAATTGTCTTCATTTTCTTAGTTAGGAAACTCTTAACTTCCAAAGAATGATATAAAACCCTAGAATATGTAGGAATTCATAGAGTTATCACACTAGATCATATGTATCTATGTACTCCTCACTCAAAAATATGATCCCAAAATAACTGATCACACACTATATCCACAGAGTACCAAGGGTGGTTGGTGGACCCTGAATAATATTCAACCATAATAGTACTACCATTTTGAAGAAGTAGAATCTATTAGATGTTCATATTCCTCAACATTGCTAGAGAAAACTCCTATCTGAAAAGGTGCTCAAAATTTGACAGTGCAAGAGTTTCCTCATAGTAATACTAGTTCAATAAGACCCACCATCATCCCATAGATCCATAAAAAAATCTCACTTCTAGGATAACCATCTTTTCTACCTGTGACCTGATAAGAAGAAAGAGTTATGTCATTGAATCAGTCCATTCCTCAACATCCTAGGGGTATTTCTCTCCTCAGAACCTGAGGGGTCATTGTCACTAAAACTCATGAAGTGTTCTTATTATATTCACCTCATCTACTAATATTGTTGGTCCCATATGTTGATTGATATGTGGTGGTAAGATTGGTGCACCACCTAGAAGAAACACCTCCTAAAATGGTCCATGTACTGAAGCCTCATCACTTAGAGGATCATCCTAGTGATCCTATTGCTAAATATTAGATGGAAAACATCATAGAATAATCCTGAAATAGATATTATGTAACGTGTTCAATGAGTATATCTGGATAGATGATTCAAGAAGGACATGGAAATCACAACCCATTCACATATGATGCATGTACCAATGTTTTCACTATAACCAATGTATACATGTATCAAGTTGAAAGGAAGGTTACCAGAATTTTGGTGTATGGATGTGTTAGTTTTTTCACCAACACTAGAGTCCCTTGCCTGAGATATGAACTCAAAACACATAACATTGTTAACCTAAACCCAAACAAAATTCACAGACTTTATTCCTAAGGTAGAACCAATTCCTTTTATACCACTCTATCATGAATCATCCCAATGGGGCCTGGACAACAACTACCCTAATACCACCTCCAATAGACCAAGGACTTATTACCATCACCAAGTAGGCATATCACACACATGGGAGGCCTCATCCTAATGTACTTGTACACACATACACATCTCCAAGCCCATACAATTCTAAAATGTAAAAAAAATGATAACCATGCATGAATAAATCTAAAATCTCACTATTAGAGTATAAAAACAATTACTAGAAAGCAAGAGACAAATAAAAGGCTTCCAAAAGAAACTAAAACTAGTACAAACTATGAAGTATGATAGGACAAAAATAAATGAACCCACTAAAACACATTTTTCTCTATGTTCCTCACTAATATCCACCTAAACCTGGTCTTTCTAGGTCTCCATTAAAATGCCAATTTTTTCATAAGACATCTAACGTGTGGAAAAATCCAAAATAGTGGAGAGTATGTTAATACCCAATAGGACACCCCTAAATCACTAATAAAATAGCATCAAGAATAGTAGTTAGCTCATCATAGAGATATTTCAATAGCATACATAACAAGAATATTTATATACACTCATAGTAGACACACGGTCTCAATGTAATATAATAACTTTAATCCCAGACTAGTATTCCTACTTGAAGGTTACATATAACACTCATCTGGAAAAAATCCACAATTTAGATAGCATTGATGGAATCCATCATAGATTTCATTCTCATTAGGTATCTCCAGAATAAGTACACACCCGAAGTATGAAGAGATAGATACACATATGGGGATCACACCCAATGTCTTAGGGTATACTAACAACACAATTTGGATTAACCAGCTAAGTAATGAATTGATGCTCACATAGTGTTGGTCATGATGATACGAATAACCCCACCTAGGGAAATGGTGATGATATAGGTTCTCACTCTAGGCCTCATGAATGGATTCTAACAACTCTATTTGAGACTGAAGTTCCGCATAGGGGATCACCATCTAATTAATAGGATGAAACTCTATACTAAACCCTTAGTGAATGGATCAAGAGAATGTACCCAAATGAAACTTTTCCAAGATGAAGAGGACAAGGGATCCAAGCCTTATTTGATAAGGTACACAGTGTGTCTTCTCAGTACTAGGTTCTACCTGTGTATAATGGCACGTGCCCATGTCCATATCTGAGTACACGGCATGTGTCCCTCCACACATAGAATGTGGGGGCACATGATCTCTTTGTAATGTACTCCATAAACATCGAGTTTTCTACCAGGGTATACATTGTGTGTGACATGGTCCACATTGTGTGTAACACCACCCATCTTCCTTGGCATGTACACCTTGTACATGTTGATCTAGCCAACTAGTGACTACACAACATGTGGTAGGGGAAACATGGTATGTGATCCTTATCTCTAGGTGTTAACCTTATCTGCCGCTTAGGGGGTCTCACACGACATGAAATTATAGATTACACTCCATGTAAACCAAGATTTTACAAAAGTCATGGGTTCTTATCCTCGTCATCCTCCACACCACCACTACCACAAAACTCACTGAAACATGAGAATTCGGGGTCATAGGATCCTTTACATCATTGATTGTTGATATACGACCTTCGAAACTGGTTGGGAAATGCCCACATGCCCCATACATAGTCGTGTTGTAAATACATGATGAATAGAATTTTTTGATCAATTATAATCCAACTCCAATCACACTCCATCATCACCACATCTCAATTGCATCTTCAAACATGATTTGTGCCCACATTATTGATCCTTTGCGCCAAATAATGATTTTGAAATGATTAAATATCGTTTATTTCATCAAACCAGGGGGAAAAGGAATTGCCCACGATGAACATGTGAAGAATGGGGGAAATACACAAAAAAACATGAGGAACATACCTCATCTAATGTACATGTTGGCTTCTGTTATTCTCTAATAGAACGATAAATGAAGAGATATAATATAATCAACAATAAAAATCCCCTAATCTCAAATAATCTAACTTGTACCCACAATACACTTGATCTGTGAATCAATTCATAAGTTGATTGATTAATATTTTTCATAGGAATATTCAAATAGAGATAAATCCATATAAAAAATGTCCTAACTCATGATGGATCAATCACTAATGAAAAAATAATCTGTATCATTATCGTTAGTGAGATCCTCAAATCTCGTTGCACACTGATCAATGATCCACGATCTGGTCTCACATCGTCTGTCGAGATCTCCTCCAACTATCTCTCTCAATTTTTAGGGTTATGTGGCTAACCATGAAAATTTTCCATAGAAGCATATATATAAAATATTATTAGGTTAGGATTCTAATTAAAAATTAAATAAATATAATTGAATTTATTTAATTATTCTCCCATGAAGGTGTTCAATCCTAACACCTAACACCAACATAGATTATATTGTGGCTAGGGTAAAACCCACCCTATAAACTCAAATATGGTCTTATATTTCTAATTCAAACCTTAATTAAATATTTATTCCACTATTTCAGGAAAACTATGTACACATGATATTTAATATATTAAATATATTTCAAAAAATAATTTTGGGCTCACCGGGCTTCAAAATCTCACATTGTCTCAGCACCTAGCACATAAAATAATCCATATAAAATTCTAAATTAATAAATGGAAAAATCATATTCATTACATGAAGTTATAATGGAAAGGTATGTTTCATGTATTTTTATAATTTTCCCATACTATGAATTAATCTTCTATTTCTTGATATGGTGTTGTTGTGTTTACCTTATCTTAATAACTTTGTTGAATTTATCTACCACCATAACTGGTTAAACACATAAGTATGATAATATAAATGAATGGATGGAATCTGGGAAAATTATGGTCCTATTGTTATTCTCATGTGTTCTTCTTACTGATTGATCCCATTATTTATTGTGATTTTTGTTCCCTTTGGAATTTTGAATTACTATAGTGATCGAATTATAGGATCACATCACATAAGTTGATAATAATAAAATATGTAAATTAATGGGTTTATTTTGTAACTATGAGGTGAAATAATGATTGGTGTTAGCCCATGTATTTTTTATGACTATATTTATGATTTTACTTGTTTCATTTATATGTATGGATTTATTATGAAGTGTTGTGATAGAATTAGAATAGTTTATTGATAAAATACCCAACTTAATAATTGGTTTAATAACATAAATCTGGGTAATGAATTGGTTGTGTGTGAATCTAGAAATTATAGTGAACTGGGTCAGAATATGTTTTTTTGAATAAATATGAAACTGGATAGTGGGATAGAAATTAGTGTTTGGTAAATTTTTAATGAAAAAAATGAAGGTTGGCACTAAATTGATACATGGATTGATAATTATTTCTTAATATGATATAAATAATGAGTTAATAATTAAATTTAATGCGGCTTGTAATTTTTATTTTATGGGGATGAGAATGTCTATGAAATTTTTGTTGTGTGGACTCCTTTTCATTGGTGATTCGAATTTTATATTAATGTTTTAATTGTTGTAAAATATTATAGTTGATATATGGTTGTTATATTATGAATGTAATTTATGGAAGTGTTTGTTGAGGAAGGGAAGATATAGTGAAACATATATTTATAGGATGTAATGGCATGTAGTGTTTATATATCTTTATTGGTCACAATGGATTATAGTGGTTAGATATATTTATGGGATAAAATGGATCATGATGGTTATGTATTTAATGGGTTGTAATGGCTAAAAATTAGTATGATCATTTAAGGTGTGGGAATAGAATGTGTATTACCTGATGATATAGTTATGGGATAATGGAAACATGGTAGAGTTCATCCATGGTTGTAGGAGTGAATGAGGTTAATGCTCTACATATTCACAATTCCCTATTATGGTGAGGATGATATGGTTATGGTGATTATAGGCGGGGGATATACATTTAGGGAGAATGGAATGAGGTTGATTTCCCCCATGTGTAAATTACCCTACCACATTCAATTATGAAAGTATATTTTGAGAAAATATGGATGTGGATACATGATGTTTGTGGTTTCTTAGTGATGAGTTTGTGGATATATGTGATGTGTCATGTGGTAATGGAGTATGGATGATAGTATGATATTTATGTGGATACATTCTCACATTCCTAATCTGATAGAGAGAGGTCACCCTATCAGTTAGATATCACTTAGAAGGTGAACGGTTCTACTAATACTTAAGACCAATGATGAAAATTATTAGTCCTTTGGGGGAAGTTCTATCGTGATGGATATGGAATTTTGGGTTTCTTGGTTATTGATAATGGTGTTCATTTATGTATCCAATGATTTGGGGGTCTTGGTATAGTATTTTGAAAAATTAGAATGTAATTATGTGACTTACTTTGATCATGTGGCTTCTAATTTGTTTTTTATATGAATTACCCCATTTATATATGTGGTCACTAATTTAATACCATGCTTATTCGGTTTCATACCAGTGAATATGTTTTGACTACTTTTATTGGTTTATTTTTACTCATGTATAATCTTAAATATTTATTGAACACATATTTTTTTAGAAGGATAATATAAATGAGTACTCTCAAAGTGCTCACCCCATTATAGTTTTCTAAGCATTTACAAGATACATCCTAGAATTTCAGAGTTGTTGTTTGGGTAACTTAGGTGGAGTTGATCGTTGGCCTAGTTTTTAGAGTTTCTCTTTCATGTATTTTTATTGATGATGTATATTTGACATGTTATTATCATTTTTATTATGGGAATTTATTTTTGTAAATGGAATATTCTTTTGTTGTTGATTGGTGGATCTCCCCTTATATCTTGTCATTAATTATTTTATAGGTTAATGCCTCCCATATGTGTTCTTTATACCCTCAATGCTATTCATCACCCCAGGGTCTATTGTATATGGGTTTTTTTTCACTCATCTTTATTACTAACCCATGAGGGGTACCAATGGAGGTGGATTGTGAAAATTTTGCTTCTTTAGCTTCATGACTTCTTCTTACTATCTTGGATCTGGATCCTATGATGAGTAAACAACTTCCATATTTGGATTACTTGGAATATAATCATCATCAAATGATCCAATATCACTTGGGAAATTAGGCATATCATCTATTATTATGGAATAATTAAATAAATTAGTAGTTTCATAATAAAAATCATTCATACCTTCCATTAAAAATCTATTGGAGTATTTTATCTTAATCAAAATTTTGTCACAATAATTTCTTTTATAAAGAATTATCTTGGAGATTTCCTTCTTATTCAGATTACTTACCTTTTCCATGTCAGCAAATAAATATAATGGTAGAATATAACTTGAAGTGACCTTAATTTTTTTGTAAAATTTATCCTTATACCCTATATAAGAAACATTTTGAGTTTCTTAAGAATTATTTTTGAACTCTTGGATGGTTTTTTGTGGTGTTTGAGAAGTCTTAAAATAATTTAAAGAGGTTTTTTTGTTATTTGAATATATTATATAATAAAAAATTTATAAATGTAGGTTAGATAAATTATGGATTAAATTATCATATGCATAGGATATTTTGACTAGTGAGATGGATGTTCAAAGAAGTGGAAAAGGGATTTATCCTACAAGGATGAATATTTTCTAGAATGCATGATATTTTTTAGTGAATAAGTAATTTGAGCTACATAGAACATTCATAATTCATTTCAACTATGAGGGGGATAATCTAGATTCATATAGAATATTTTATATGGTCAAAAAAAATTTGAGTTATGCTGAAATTTTTTAATGGAAATTGTTACACGATGTATGAAATTTCAGTAAGTCCTAAGTCATTTTCCATACATGTATGAAATTTATAAATCCTATATAATATTTTAGATTGTAAAATTTAAAAAAGGATAATTCCATATGAATTTTTATAGTTTATATGATTTTTGTGGAAGTTGTAAGTCATTTGAGGTGTGAATAAAATAATTTAACTATGCATAAGAGTTTTGAGGTTCTCGTATGATATTTCTCTCCTCGTATGATATTCATATTTAGTGAAATTTCAAGAAAATATATAGAAATAAATATGATAATTATTTATTATTTAATATTATGAACTTAGTTAAATCCATGATTCATGTTTTAGATTCATGGGCGTTTGAATGAATTTTAATGAGGTGAATCAGGATCAATTTCTAGGGGATTTCAAATTAAATATTTGAAATTATCTTTGATAGTAAATGCTACTATTATTCAGTGATTATTTATGTAGTCGATATTCATGTAGTTTCAATAAATTTTTATGAAAATATCATTCATGAATTAATGATAATATAAAGGGAGAAATTAATAATAAAATGTGTTATAAGATTATTTTGAGACAGGCAGATGTGTTGTTGTATCAAAGATAATTTGAGGAACATCAACATATACTGGATTATTTTTTTATAAAGTGGTTGAGGAAAGTTTTTTTTAATACTATCATTCAAGATTCATTCTAATAAGAAGGATTAAGATTATCTCATGTGTTCATTCTCCCATGAAAAAGTTATTTTTTTCTTGTGAGAGAGAGATCAGTCTATTTTTTTAGTATTCATACTCATATGGAAGTCAAAGTCTTTCTATAAGTATATATATTATATAATGTTGATGCATATTATCATGTTACAAATATCTAATTAAACCAAGAGCTATGAGGAAATATTTAAAGGTTGGTGGTAATGGAATAAATAATGTCATTCATTTTCTATTATAGTACAAGTTTAAGGATATAATTTTTCTTTACTTTGTACTATAATTTTAATACTTAATCAAGAGTCAATGATGTAAAATTCCCCTCTCTTATAATCATTTTTATATTAGTGATAATACATTTCTTGCAACCTAAATAAAACTTGGAAAATATTAGGCTCTCACATTGAGTTCGAACCTTATAAAAAATCATGTGTGCTTCTTGATTCTTATAATTCTTATATATGGGTGAAGAATATTTTTTAAGAGTGGATAATAAATATAAAAAGTTACTGGGTTTTAATTACTAAAATAAATAATTTCTAAAAACAAGAACCATTAATTCACCCCCAGTGGTGTACAAACGGATTTAGTTACTTTATAATTGAACTCCAGTAACCACTCAAATCAATTTCGAACAAAAAATAAAAAAATATAGACATATAATTTGATACCAATTATTAGGTTCTAAATGGTATTTATTGATAGATATCTTTAGGGTGGTGAATCATAGTGTGAAGCCTACTTGAATTTCACTACATAATTATCAAAGTCTCATAGCTCTAAATGATCTTGACCATATTTTTAGTAGGTTCACTCTTATTTTATTCTTTCAATGATAACCTAATTAATGTTATATTTATATTTTCCTTCAATATGTTTAATTATTTTTCAACCCATGCACACAAATTTATATCTTGTATAATGTAAGAAATGAATGCACATAAGACACTAGAATTTTAATTAGTCCACCTAAACTGGGTTAATCTAAGGAACATAAAAAATGTGTTGAAGTACATAAATCCACTAAACTCGTCATTCGATGGTGGGTTTGGGCAAGGTCACTCCAAGCCTAGGTCCACTACCCTTACAAAATTTAGGGACATATCTCTACCTCTCTAGGTTCAATAAATTTACAATGATTCGGGGATGATTCACTACCTCCCATGGGTCACTCACTTCATAAATATTTTATCAATAGTGAACTACCTCCCTTGGGAAACTCCCTTCTTCCTCTCGCTATGATCGCTTCTTTATAAAGGATAACATTTTGGCACACAAGACATTCAAGATGTCACTTTATTTTTGTTTCACCATGTATGGGTAGGTGTTCATTGATCTTCATACACTACACTTCCATGCATAACATGTAAAATACTTTATCACAACATCTTCACTTTCCCTGATGATCTCCAATTTGTATTCAAGGAATAACTTCTTCCTTTGGTAAGATCTTCGATGGGTGATAAATCACTTTCTTCATTGTTCACTCATTGGGAATGTCCAATAGATACATTCACACATATTTCATTCATTTAAGTGTGTTATTTTAAATCCATATGCAATAACCTGTTAAATCTAATAATTATCGCATAATACTAGTATTCGTACAAAAAAATGGTTCATGTAAACAATATGTTCATGAAATATAGTGCTTTGTACAAGTCACTCATTGCTGGTTAACATAAATCTTTTACACAATTTTACCATTAGAAAGATTGAATTGTTTAGGTTTCTCAATGTATTCCTCATCCAACTATCTCTCTAATTCTTTATTGATGATATTATTACATTGTTTATAGGAAAAAACCCAAGATTTCTTGCATAATGAAATCCTTCTTTTTCACAAATATTATGTGTGAAACCTTTTTTAGGAAAAACTACATCTCATAAATTTTATATACATAACACCTCCAATTCACTAATGTCACCTCATTCATGAAACTTCCTCTTTATGATAGAACCAGCATGACTTTTTGCGATAATGCTTCCTTTACTTTGATTTTCAACATGAATTCTAGAACAACTTTAAATACTTCAAAAACCACTCATTCATAATTGTATAAATGTATTTATAGTCCTAGAACTCTATTATGGACTTTTCATGATACACCTATGTCTTGATGCTCGTGTATCTTGCACAATACTCCATGTGTTTTCACTAACTGAAATCATCCCATAGCCTTTATGTAATCTCCCTTATCATTCCATCTTCACAAATTCATGATTACATATTTATCTATCACTGGAAAATACTTCATGAAAAGTGTTTCTTAATATATAGCTCCAATATTATCTCAAATGGAAAATCCAATCTTGACTTGGAAAATAACTAATATAATATACTCCAACTCACTATGTCAAGTTTGAAAAAAAATCCAACACATAGTATCACCAATTCTCATATGGGAAGCTAGAAATCCCTCCCTTTAGATTTATTAGCATCACTTTCATGAATCCAATATCATCCAAACATCATGACACCAAACATATACCGCATTATATTTATAAAATTTAAAAATCTAAATCCTTTAGATTAATGATGTTCTCTACTCCACCATTTTATATAAAATCCAAATCATATTTTGTACCATAAGTAATAAATGTAGAATCTCTAGAAAACCTTTTTCTCAAGAGGCATATATTTCACATTATTCCTTGTTATCATTTCCCCCATGTCTCCATGATGTCAAATAATACAATCTATAATCCTTTGATTCCTTTAATAACACTTGTTAGGTTTCTGAAGGAAATAAATGAAACCTTTATTTTCAAGGAAGTCTCATTATAGAAAATCCAACCTTTTTTATGAAACATTTTTTATGGACTGGTAGTCCATAAAAAATAGTTATTTGGAAGGGTTTTTTGCAATGGAATCATAATTCCATCACAAATAATATTTCAAACTATAAAAATTTATGATGTACAAGGAATTTTTTGCTCATGGTTTTGGATAAAATGTGTGAATTATAGTGGGGGATACATGTTTTTATGGAATGTATAGTCTATTTAAAATAGTGTTGGCATGAAAGAATTATTTGTGACGAAATGGATTTTCCATCACAAATAAGCATTGAGCTAAGATTATTTCCAATAGAATGGAGATTCTATTTCAAATAACCTTAGTAGGGAAGACTTAATTGTAGTTGAATGGAGATTCCTTCACAAATAAGCTATGTTCCAAGATTATTTGTAATCAAATCTCCATCCCATCACAAATAGTATGGAGGAAGATTATTTTTGATGATATTTTTCCATCATAAATACTTTTTAGATGAGAAGGAAAATTATTTATGATGGCTACTTTTTATGATGGATGATCACTCCATCACAAATTCTCATTGAAAAAGATGTATTATATAGAAAATACATACCACGATTAACCTTAACATGGTAATTTTTACAATGGATTAATCAATTGAAAAAAAAAGTAAACTATAAATAGGGTAGCTCATTCTCCCCTAATCCAAACCCTCTTCCCCTTGTCAAAACCCTTTCAAATCTCTAGATTTTATAGGAAATTGATTCCTATATTTTTTATCTATTATTTTCGATCAAGGCATCAGTTTGAAGGGTATTTTTTTAAAATTTAAGTTTTCAATAGTTATTAATTTCATAATTAATTTATTTTTTAATTAGGGTTTAATTATATTTTCATGTCTTCTTATTAATTTAAAATATTCCATTTTTAATAAAATCATCAATTTGAATGTATTTTTAAAATGTATTTTTCAAATATTTATTAATTTTATGTACTTTTTAAATTATAGTTTAATTAACTTTTCATTTCATGTTATTAATAATATTTATTTAATAAGTTTGTTGTCACTTTTTAATTTTATTTTTTATATTTAATATAAAAATAATAATACATTAATATAATATAAAATTATTGTTTGTATTAATTGTTAAACTAATATTTTAGTTAATTAATAGTATTATTATTATAAATTATTTTTATTTTATACAAATAAATAAAGAAAGAAAATATTAAATTTTTTATTAAATATAAATTTTAGTTAAAATTTTATAAGATTATAATAAAAAATAATTTATAATAAATTACAAAAATTAGGTTTTGTAATAAAAAAAGTTAATATAAAATAAGAAATATTGGTTACAATCAAAAAATAATAATAATATAAATAATTTAATGTAAGTAATAAATAATAATTATTCATTATTTTATATTATGATAAATTATTAAAATTTATTAAAATAAATAAAAGATAATAGAAAATTTATAATCATGTAGTACTAATTAGTGAAGTAAAAAAATTAAAAACTATAATTAGTAATTATTATTATGGTTATTTAATAAATAAATTGTAATAATATTATAAATTAGCAAAAATTAATTTATATTGACTAAAATTCTTAAAATCTATCATTTTTATTATATAAAAATATAATTAGATAATAAATATTATTTTAAATTTACCAATTTTTGTTATATACTCATAAAGACAAAAAAATAATTTGTTATAGAACTATAATAAAAGTAGGTATTTTATTCCTCCATACAACACAATGTAAATAAGAAAACTATCTCGGGACTCAACCTCACTACGCATCCCAAACCCTTTAACCCCAAACCACCCCCATCCCCCCCCCCACTAACATAGGGGAACTATAATAAAGTAAAAAAACAATTACAGGGATAAAATTTTAATCTAAAAATAAATATTAGAGAAAATTAGGGGAAAATAATGAAAATACATAGAAGTTAATAAAAATAATACTGAATAAAAAAGTATTTTTATTATAAATTAGTAAAAAGTAAAAAAAATAATAAAATATTACAAATATTACTAAAAATAAGAAATTTATTAAATTTAAGGAACTAATAAATAAAAAATACTAAAATATTTTTAATTTTATAATAAATAATTAAAAACAAAAACAAAAAAATAAAAATATATAATATATAATAATATATTATAAAAAATATTTAATTTTTCTTTAAGTGAACATAAATTACATAATCTTTTTTTATATTTTATATAATAAATTAATTATCTTTATTTTTTAGAAAACTATAGACCAATGATATAGACTCTACTTTTTATTAAGTGGACGTGATTGGATAAGTCATCATATAAATATGTGTGGTTCTTATATAAATCATATCTATATTGATGTATAGCTTGAATGAGGATGATCTCCCTGGTGATGAGCATTTTGTTTCATTAGTGGAGGGTGATGGCACGACACTAGCTACTAGGAGGGTTCAAAGCCTTGCATAATTGATGATTTTGAATCCTATTCCTGAGTAGTATCCATCTCTTGACTTCAATCCTTATCGAAGGAAGTAAGTTAAAATATGAATTTTACTTAGTTTTCATTTAATTTGTTTTATTTATTAATTGTGTTACTAATTATTATTATTTTTATAGTTTTCATATCTAGTCATTGGTTAGACCAGTTCTATTTTGAGGAACTATTTTTCTACTCCTTGGATTTTAGGGGAATAGGTTTCTAATGACGTGCTTCACCGTATGACCAAGCACCGGATGGTACCTAAATAAAAAATGTATTTTATTTTAAATTTATATAATTTATAATTTACTATATTATTAAATATATACAATTTGTATATTCTTATGTGGATAATACATACAACCCTATATTTTGGAGGAATGGGAGGCCTGCATGAATGACTATTTCTCTCATTTGTTACATAACATTTAGAAGAGCGCTATGAAGAGAGCATATGTATCTATATTTAGTATCTCTTATGTGTGTCATTGAACTAATTATTAAATGTACTATGACATATAATAACTAGTTGGGTCCATTTCCATTAATGTTTTACATTAGTTTCTTCAGATAAAATACTCAGAACTTTACAAATAAACCCATGATTCTTTATAGAAATAATATTCTCACATATAATTTATAATTAATTTAAAATAAGATTTGTCTCAGCTTGATAATTATTCCTTTTATATTGATCAATTTAGTATCCACTCACGTAGTCTCATCGTTGTGATGAAGAATCCAAAGCAGAATTTCTCTAGTGATATCCACACATACTCCATGAATATTAAAACATTATCATTGGTATTTTGGGTGCTATAATAGAGTAACCATACATCTTGCATCATTCATAGTTGATCACAATAATAATTCACTCTGTAATAAAGAATTATTTCTCTTGTTATCTAAATATTGATAGGAAAGGATGGTGGTATCTTGTTCTTGAGATAATTCTTAAGAAGTTCTCTCTATAGATTTAAGATAACTCTCTGGGAGAATAATTTGTTCTCACAATTATTAGTTTCCTCTAAAATGATATAATTTGGATTATATAATAAAGAATAACAATTAGTAATTTCATAGATTCCCTTAACTAATTACTTATCTTAATTAAAACCCATGTAAAATATTATTATTATTATTATTATTATTATTCCATGACATATGCTAAATCAGAGATATTTAAATATCATTTATTAATGAAATACATCAATATTTATTTAATTGATATTAAATAAAATATATCATTTTCATTAGGCCCTTCACTTGGCCCATCAATCCTCCTCGACATTTATCAAAGCTTGAATAATAAATATTTATTTAAATAAATAAATATATTTATATTATTCATGAATTCAATAAATAAATAGTATATTCACTAACTAGACAATAAATGTTTATTTAATATTCAACTTTCATATCTTATAATTCGAATAACCGGTGATTGAACTTATGTGATCAGCCCAACTAAAATAATTATTAAACTACAAGTTTGAAATTGTATTTATTCAAAAGATTAAATTAAAATTGAATTTAATTGATATTATAGATACAATTATTGTATGACCCTCTAAGTCTCTTTACCATTGGCATTAAGAAAACTAGCCTAAAGTCCAACATTATTTTCTAGAAACACATCAAGGTTCCCATAGATAAAGAAGTTTATTTCACAAAAACAAAAACCTCGTGCAAACTCTTATAGTGTAATATAATCCTTTTATATCGATATTTCATTAAGAAGGTTCCATAAATGTTTCATAAACCTATATGTTTGACATATCTTTCTTTTACTACCTAAAATGAACACATTGACAAACAGCCTCTACCATGGACATAATTAGATAGTTCCATTTCGATAAAAAGTCCTGAGATATCTACACCCATTAACTCAAAAGGGGAAAATCCTTTTGTAAAGACCCTAAATTTTCATGTAATTTTTTTAAATAAATGGGATTTTTATGAGTCTTTGAAAATTGACGGCACGTGATTCCAAGGCTCAGAGTGCCCGGAATGAATTTCTGAACTTTATTTTAGGTACGTTCAGTAAACGTGCGAGTGGGTTTTTCTAACTTTTGAACCGGTGCTCGGAATTGAAATCTGAGGGCACCGTGGAACTCATGGAACTGGTATTCACTTAAGGAGACTTTCACCTCAACCGCAGTATGTCGAGGGTGGAAGTTATATTTTCACATATTCATGAAAGAATAGAATAAAAATAAAATTTTGTAGCTTTTATTTTTATTTTTATTCCATGTGGTTGTTGAGAAGTGGGGACCACCAGACCTAAACCTCCAATGAGAGGTTATGATGGTGGGGACCACCCAAACTAACCTCCCATGAGATTTTATGGTGTTGGGGACCACCCAAGCATAAAAACCCAAATTTTGAATTCCCAGAGGCAAGGGACCACCCGACCCCTCTTAATGGAGGAGAAACCTCTCAACTCCCTCTTTAATGTGGAGGAGCCTCTTGAGCTTCCTCCACATTAATTATGCCAACGCACCACATTAATTTTTTCCAACTTGTGTGACTGCGCCAACATAATTTCTTCTTAAGTTAGTTATATCGGCACCTCTTTCATTTTTTGGGTGGAATTGTGAGAGAAGAACCCTTGGAGGATTACACTTCTTCCATGAAGAACGATCCTCCAACGAAGAACATCAACTTCGACTTCTTCCTCAGGACACCCTCCAATAAGGAACATCTTCGACTACAACAAACCAATGCATGAGCCCGGGATTGGAGGTGTGTGGAGTATGAGATGAACTTTGACAACTTAAAATTCTTCTCGTTACAACGTCAACAAACAATCCAAGGTAGGGGTTTATTGGTGTATGAATACTTTTCCCATGTTCTTCCCTTGATTCTTTTTTAGGATTGGGAATAAATCATTGCAAAAGGTTTTAAATCTTGACATTCTTCTTCAAGTCCTTATTGAGCCATATGATACCACCCTAACGCAGAGGGTACGGGCCAAACAAACATGGCCTGACCCCTCCGAAAATCTTGTGATGATTTGTGGTGTTGAACATGACGAAGGTGACAGCGCAACGACACTGCCCCGCACCCACTTCCGCCTCGCGACCTCTGCACCCTTTCTGCACCCCCATGGTTGAGCTGCTTCACGGCACCCACAGCTACTGTGCCCCGCAGTTCCGCCACCCACGGCCCCGTTGTGCCTCCCACGGCCGCCGCCAACCGGGCCGAGCTACCGCCGCCATTCACCGAGCCGTCGTCGCAGACCGCGGAGCCACCGCCGTCTGATGAGCCACCGTCGCAGACTGCCGAGTCGCCTCCACCATCCGTCGTGTCACCGCCATCCCACCAAGCCTTCAACCGAGTCACCCCATCCACGCCGTCTGTGGCCTTCTGAGCCGCTCCAGCCGAGCCACCCGTGGCCGAGCCACTCCGGCTGAGCTTCCCCTTGGCCGAGCCACTCCGGCCGAGCCGCCCCGTAGCCGAGCCTCTCCAACTGAGCCTCCCCGCAGCCGAGCCGCTCCGGACGAGCCACCTCGTGGCCCCAAGCCGCCCTGTGGCCTAGCGCCGCCCGCGGCCGAACCCCCTATGGCCCCTCACGGCCTACCAGACCGCCCAGCGGGCCGGGCTGCTCAGCGCGGGCCAGGCCGAACCCAATAGGCCAGACCACACTACAGGTCGGGACAGACCCAGTGGGTCGGGCCGGGTCGGTCTAATTGGGTCGGACTGGACCCGGGCCCACTATAACCCATTTACACTCTTTTGTCCATAACTTTGGCACTGGATGTCTGTTTGATGAACCGTCAGTGGCTCTGTAAATCTTAGAGCGATATGGTAACTTTGAGTATACCCCACTAGATATTTGGATTAAGATGGGGAATGTTCAGGTTGGATTGATCATGAATCCAACCGGGCCCCCGATACTTAAAGGCTAATAACTCACAGATCGGGCGTCCGACTGACACGTCATCTGTTGTGTTAAGACCCCTATGATGTGGAGGACCTTTGAGATGATTCTTCATGAGACTTAATGGAAGTTGGAATATTGACCAGTAGCTCATGGAGCGGATCCTCCTAGAGACGAGTGAGCATAGTGCGGGAACCCATTAGCTGGCTGAGACTTGACTATTGCTGACCTTTTCAACGTGGAGTGACTTGACAGGCCCAGCGGGGAGCGCCTCTATGTGATGCGGAAGACCCACGATGGGGAGCACCTCTGTGTGACATGGAAGACCCACGGTACATGACAGGAGGAGTACCTCATCAAGCCATGGTGGGGAGTGCCTCTGTGTGACACGTCTGACCCATGATACTCGACAGGAGGAGTATCTCAGCAAGTCCCGAGGGGGAGTGCCTCTGTGTGACGCGACAGACCCATGGTGGGGAGCGCCTCTGTGTGACGCGGTAGACCCACGGTACTCGACAGGAGGAGTACCTCAGCAGTTCAAGGTTTGTGGGAAGCACCTCTATGTGACATGGAAGGCCCACTATAATCGATAGAGGAGGGTATCTTTAGTAGCTGAGGTGTTCGACGATGTGACTGGGGATGTTACTTGTTACTACCCCTAGAATAAATCCTGGTGTGAGCTGAGTCAGAACCTCTGTGTTACTTGATAACTTAGGTATATGTATGGGCATATACCTAAGTAGGGTTATCTATTGATTTCATACTTTTTGGTTTATCCTTGGTGAATTTTGTGAAACCTTGAGGGTCTCAGGGTCCCTACTTAGTATCGTTATACTCAACCCTGCACAGGCTATGACTGCACCTTGTTGTGTTTGGTGCAGACGATGGATAGTGTTGATCGAGGTTGAGAGTACCAAGACTGGACGATGCCCAAAGGTGGACCATACGTCGTGTCGGTACGCAGAGGAGATGGGAAGACGTGGAGTGCTGAGGAGAGGGTCTGTACTTACCCTTCAGGTAGGAAGCTCGGAGGATTACCCAGAATCTTCTTTCCTTTTTTCCTTCAGTTGTATTGTTTTTTAGTTATACTTGTACCTTTACAGTTGGGATTTTATTTTGGCCCCTTTTCCTTTCAGTACGCACTCTTTTACTATACAGTTTTCTTGGTTGTGTGTGTTTATAGGTTATAAAGGCAATGCATTCCCAGTTTTAGGGAATACGCCTTTTGGTGTTAGTCGCCAGCCCCTGGACTATGGAAGACGGGCTTGGGGTAGTCATGGAACGGGCCCTGGGGGACAGGTCGTGACACCTTTATTGATTTTTTCAGTTAATTCCATGTAACCTATGACACACCTAAAATATCTCACTTCTCCATGATCAAATGTCATCACATTTTTCAACAATTCATCAAAGTACTTGATTCATGATATACATTAATAATAATCTCAATTATAGTGAGTAATAAACACATCCACATATAGGAATATCCAATGAAACTTATAACATTTTTAATTACTCTTTTTGTGTTTATCCTTTTAACCTCTTCTCTTAGATATTACCAAGTTAGAAACTTCATAATAATAAGCTGTATCTACTTATGAGCATCCAACACCTTATAGTTAAAACATCATTTTCATTCTATCAAAAGATGTCATTTAGACCATAGGTTATATGATTATGATTTTTTTTATAGAATTTTCATATTCTCATTATAGTGGGGAACTTCTATAACATTTCATTTCCATAAATACTATAATTACATTATCACATTAATGTTATTCATAAGAACACTCGTTGTGTGATATGAAATTTAATAATATTATAGTAATCTAAAGTACAATGTTAATTGGTTTTAGGGAACCGAATTCAATAGACTCACTCTTCTACTAGATCCAAATTCTAACAACTTTTAGTCCACTATCTCTCACATGATATCCATGCTTCTATTGACATAATGTTTTATTCAACAGGTTTGATACATTCTCTTCTAGGGAAACTATTCTTACTACAATCCCACCCCTATAAGAAATATCCCTAAATAGTTAATACTTCTAAAGTGTATGATTTTCTATAGAATTTGGATAATCATGTATTCAACAGTTTTGATGTGGCCCTAGATATTTGGATAGGTATACCACAATAGTATTATCACAACATAGTGTGATAAAATATTTATTATTAGGCACTGCATCAATCTCCTAGATGAAGTTTCATATCCAAACTGGTTCTTTAAATATATAAAAAGATATAATATACTTCGAATCTAATATAGTTATGGGAACCATTGGATTCGTAGAACTCTTCATGCTCACAACACTTCTAGTAATACATAACACATATCTCGATTATAATTTCATATCATTCTGGTCTATCTAGAAGCTAGAATCTATTTATCCCTTGATAACTTGTTCTTTATCTCCTTCATACAGTAATAGAATATCCTTTGTATGCCTTAGATAATTTAGGATAGTCTTTATAAATGTCCAATGTTGCTCACCTGGGTATGTTTGATATCTTCCTACCATGTTCAAGGTGTAGGAAACATCAAACCTAGTATATACAATGTCATACATGATAGAACCTATCATAGAATCATAAGGGATTCTACTCATCCTCTCTATATCTCTCTCTTATTGTGTCTGAGGACACATTTTCATGGACATATGCACACCATGTAGAATTTTAAACAATCCCTTATTGGATTATTACATGTTAAATCTCTTTAGTTCCCTGTCAATGTATATACCCTGACATAGTCCAAAACAACTCTTAGATCGATCATGAATGATCTGGATCCATACTATATAGGTTTTTTTACCTAATTATTTCATTCATAAAATTTTTTAACCACATCTTAACCAACTATAATAATTTTATCTCATTTTCCATCAATAATATTTCATCAATATATACTACTAGGAAAAAAACTTCACTCATAGTAAACCTATTGTAGACACATGGCTACCATTCATTATTTATGAAACTAAATTCCATTATTTAATCATAAAAACAAATATTATATGATCTTGATGATTGTTACAACCCATAAATGGATCTTTATAAATTTATCACCTTATTAGTATACTTTGGAGTCACAAACCCTTTTGGTTGTGTCATATATTCATCTTCCAAAAGGTTTTCATCAGGTAAGGATATTTTGAAATCCATTTTTAAAATCTCATAGTCATGGTAAGATACTATAGAAACTATAATATTTATGTATTTCAACATAATAACTAGTAAAAATGTTTATTTATATTCTACACCTTGATTTTTAATAAACCCTTTAGAAACCCTATGTGATTTATATATAAAACATCTACCATCCATGTACATATTCTTATTGAATACCCATTTGTAACCCATAGTATTTACATCAAATAAAGGATATACCAAAACCCATAATTTATTCTAGTACATGGAATCCATTTTAGAATTCATGGATTCTCTCCACCTTGTAACTTCGGATCTGATTACTTCTTATAGAAAATAGATTCATTATTATCATATAATAATGTGTCATCATCCTTGGGGACTATAAATACATATATCTCTAGTTCTCTAATAGTTTTGGTGATCCTATATAGTACTTGTGTCTCTGGAACAACTTCTTCTATGGGAATTTGTAGAGTTTGATCTTATTCTAACTCTTGTATTTCTTGAGCCTAAACTTTATAAAAGTAAATATTTCTCCCAATATCTCTTTTATATATGTTCTATATCTCATGTAATATATGGTTTCTTCCACTATTAAATTTTTATGATACACTTAGTGCCTTGGGATGAAAGTTCGTTTCTAGGTTTTATCCTTAAAAAAGGCTTCACATCCTCATAAATGTATACTAGACAAAAAAATATCCTCCCATATATAAAATAATATGGAATTTGATTTTTCACATTAGTTGGAAGTTTGTTTAGTATGTGTGCCATAATTAGTAATCTATATCCCCAAAGGATAATGGAAGACTCTAATGTCTCATTATCAATATCACCATTCCAAAAAAAAGTTTGGTTCCTCCTTTCACTAACACCATTAATCTATAGGGTATAAGGAAGAGTAAGTTGAGATATTATCTCAAAAAGCCTAAGATAATCGATGAACTCTTGGTTAATATATTATCCACTATGATCTGAGAAAAGTTTATTTATATTATTATCATACTAATATTCTACTTCATTATTTCAATACTTAAATTTATAAAAGGAATTATACTTTTTCCTCATTAAGTAGACATACCCATATCTACTAAATTATTTATTAAATGTTATGAAGTGAGATTATCCACCTCTATTATTCACTAGAAAAGGTATAAAAACATATTTATGAACTAATTCAAGAATCTCTATGGCCCTTTTACTATTTACACTCAATGGAGCATTAACTATTTTACCATGAAAACAATCATTACATATAACCAAGGATTTTAGTTCAAAAGGATGTAAATGTCCTTCTTGATATAACTCTGTCAATCACTTCTCATTTACATGAGAAATTCAATGATACCATAATTGGGTGTGATATGACTCATGTAAAATTAATTCATTACTAGTTTATAACAATATATTTCAATATTGTATTACATAAAAATTATTATTCATATCATGAACCAACCCGATTCAACCCCGAACTAATCACCCAAGTCGGCCCGCAACAAGGCCTGAGAGGCATTCCCAATCCTCCCAGGAAAGAAACTAGTGTTGAGCATAAGATATACTCAATTGGTAACAATTTATCCATTAAAAGATATATAGATAAAATGAATAAAATAAAATAAAAAAAGGTAGTAGAAAAATAAATAAAACGAAACAGTTAAACATACCTCAAAGTGACCTCATGAGTCACGACCAATCGCAGAACTACATTCACTCTGAGATAGATACATAACTGGAAGAACCTGAAATTGAATAAGATAATGTAGGCATGACCACCAATATTCTCAGTAGGTATTCAAAAATAATACCCACTCCCTAAGACTTACCTTTAAAAAGAAAACCATGTCTTTCTAGTTTGAAGTACATATATTTCAAATAAGGTTTTCATTTCCTTTTAAAACAAGTAACAAGCTAATAATTTCAAAAGAACTATTTTACTATCCTTTTTACAAAATGGTTTCCAAAGAATGAAAGGTTTTCCAATAAATCAATTTACAAAGAAGAACATAAAGTGAAGGAAATGCCTCGGTGAAAAATAATCAATGGAAAGAGGAGTACAAGTAAATAAGTGTTGTTATTAGAACTATCAGTAGAGAATATTTTATTAAAAACATAAAAAATGAGGTAAAGTAGAATACATGTGAATAAAATATCATGGGACATACCTAAAAACCAAGTAAAGAGACCCTAGATGTACTTATTTCACAATCCATATATTGGCCTATTGATGTGATCCATAGTCAATAACCAACCTAGCTGCTCTCAACTAGCCTCACCAATAGCATAACCCACATGTACTTTCCCTACCATAAGGATCTAGTCTATCTAACTGGGAAAAAATAGCAATCGTCTCTCAACTCCCACTATGACGCCTAGGATCCCATGGTAGTATCATAAAGGATAAGTGAGGAGGTCATCACACACTTGACACTAACACAAGTGACAATATTCATGCCTTTCCCACTTCTTGACACCATCTATGTAGAGACCCTCTATAACTAGAGAACAACCATTGGGGTTCCCATCATACAGAAATCATTTTGAAGGTTCCAAACGAACCAATTTCCAAGAAGCACTTTTACCCAACAGGTTGTACCACTTTTAATAAAACATCATTTATAAATCTAATAAAACCTTGAAAATACTTTATATTTTTTTAATAAAAGGTTGAAAGAATATGTTAAAAAGAAAAACTCACATTTCAAGCTTAGGAAAATTATGAAAAAGAATTAAATCACAATTTCTAAGTGTTGAAGCTAATTTTCATAGCATATATATACCACATAATAATAAAACATATTTTTAAAACACAAAATAAATCAAGGAATTCCAATTAAAGAATCATACATAGGTAAAATACCTCAATACACATTGCTTTTTGATGAAGGCCACTTGAATCTTCCCTTTTCCACTTGCACACATATGAACCTTCACATATATATATAAGTACACCTATCCCCAATGTACATATTCTCCTCTCTATGAATATGTACAAGGGGGTCCTCATATATATGAATATACTTTTATATAACCCTTCACACATACACCTGTGTGCATTTTTCATATATATATATAAGCACACCTAGCCCCAATATATATATTCTTACTTCCAAGAGTGAATATATATAAATGGTCAAATTATATATTCATAATCCTACATATGAATACACATATAAGTCACCTTCAACAACGGTGGCTTGAATCTACCTTAGCTAGGTCCAAAGTATACTAGAAAAATATGAGAAACCCAAAAATTAAAAAATCCCCAATTAAAATTTTTCCAAATAGTTATGATGGGAGAAAACACAACCAAAACCAAAGAATGAATCATTGTCTTCAATGGTCGTAGAAATAATAGTCCCCAATCGGACTTCATGTACCCTATAAACTAATACAAGACCAAAAAAAACACCCCAATATGGGTTAGGGTTCAGTTAGGTCATGCACACCACAAGAGGGAAAAGAGAAATCAAGAAATTATAAGAGAAGAAGGAAGAGGAGAAGAAGAAAAGCCTACCTAGATAAATCACACAAGAGATCGACTCAAAAATCGATTATTGAAAGGAGAGAGGAGTAGGTAGTGGTGCGTGTGTGGAGAACCCCTTTGACTGGGGTGTTTCAAACTAGGGGGAGGGTGGTGAGGGAGTATCATGAGGTGGTGTGGGTTTAAGGATTATATTATGTTTTTTTTATTTCGTTTTATTTAATTTTTGTTTAAATAAAATTCACTATTTGGGTCAAATGGTTTGGAAAACTATGCATCAATCATGCACCCTCTACTAGGATCCTAGAGCATCCCTCAAGGGATGGTTGTACGATTTGAAAGACCATGAGAAAACTGTGCATTTGGATCTATCAAAAATTGAAAACATTCTTGTATGGTTTCCTAATAGTTTGGAAAATCATTCTCCTTAACCATTTAGCATGCGTTTAATACCAAAAAAAACACCTAATTTCAAGGAAAACACCCAGAAGATAAGAGAAATAAATAGGAACTCAAAAATATTTAAAATAATAAAATAATGTTGGTTCGGGGTGTAACAATTCTCCCCACCATGACACATTCTTCCCCCAGAAAGTCCCAAAGATTCAATTGACCAAGAAATGAAGAAAAGGGAAACCATCACCTGAGATGAAACCACCACCACTCAAATATTGAATATCTAATACTCACCATTCATGCAAAACACTGAACCCAATAAAGAGACTAAAGAATTCATTCTCAAAGAAATGGAACCATAATAGAAGAGAGAATGAAAGAGACCCAAAAAACCCAAATCATCCAAAAAAGGATTCAAAAAAAGAGGTTTAAACCTTCAAACACAATCTAAAAAAATGGAACACCCCAACCCCTAACATAGAAATCATGAAAGAAACCCACCGTCGACTGTTTGGGATCTCCATGAGCATTTGTCACATAAACCTTCATAAAATCCAGCCAAACTACTATGGTCGGGTTTGGGTGAGGAGGAATAAAATAATCACATAGGGAACTAGAATTCAACATCCTCAAGAAGAAATGAACAATGAATAGAAAGATAGGCTCACCTCGAGCTCACCAAGGTTGGTCTCCCCACCATTTAAAAGACAACTAGCACAGACCAAACCCCAACTTGAGAAGAACCCAACTAAGAAAACTCAAGTTGATCTCCAAACCTAACCATGATTCATAATTTCCATAAGACACAAGAATCTCCAAAATAGGAACAAGAAAATGAATCATCCCAAAACTCTCACAGAAATCCCAAAAGAATGAGGAAACCAAAACCTCCAAAAAATAGGTCAAAAATTTGGGAACTTACACAAGAAAAACTAAAGTGGATTTCTCTCCAAAATTGGAGATAATAAGTTGGATAAACATCCCCACATACCCTGAAATTCCCTAACTTCATGAAAATATTCACTTTGTGACCTATGGATGGATCCCTGATGTCTTGAAGCATTGGAAAGTTGTGCACTAATTGAGAGAGCACATTATAGGCCATTAGAGGTAGTTTTATGGTCTGCACATGGTTTTCTTGTCCATGCATAACAACCATGTACCCATTTTAATTACTCTAAAAAAACCATTCAAATATTTTTAGTCTCTCAAAATAATCGACCAATTATAAAATCCAAAAAAAACACTCCATCAAAAACCAAAACCTTGAAAATATTTGAGATCCAATCTCAACCATCCCAAACCACCCTGGAAATTCAAGTGTCCTTCCAAATTGGTAGTGATAAAGAACATTCCCATGATTGACCATTTTAATTCTGACAATCCTATCTCTGATCTACCATAAATCCCCAAATAACAAGAGATAATCCTATGATACCATTTTTTTCACAAACTAACTAGGGTTGACCCTGAACCGGTCACCTGATCCAGCCTATGACAAGGCCTAAGAGGTGTTCCTAATCCTCGTGGTCTGGAAACTAGTTTCGGGCATAAAATATACTCAATTTGGAATGATTTATCCCATAAAAGATAGATAAATAAACAAGAATAAAATAAATAAACAAACTAGCTATGAAAAAATAAATAAAACTAAATGGATAAACATACCTCCAAGTGACCTCATGGATAACCACCAATCACAAAACCATGCTCACTTTGGGAGAAATATAAAACTAGAAGAACCTAGAACTAAATAAGATAATGTATGTGTGAGCACCAAGATGATCAGTATGGATTCCAAAAGAAGAACCATTCCCTAAGCCTTATCTTTAAAAATAAAACCATGTCATGCTAGTTTGAAATAGATATATTTAAAATAAGGTTTTCATTTCGTTTTAAAATAATTAAAAATTTATAATTTCAAAATAAACATTTTATTATACTTTTTTCAAAATGGTTTTCAAATAATTAAAGGTTTTCCAATAAATCAATTTGCAAATAAAAACATGCAGTGAAGTAAACACCTCGATGAAAAACAAGAAGTGGAAATCAGATTACAAGTAAATAATTGTTGTTATAAGAACTAATAGTGGCTATGATTTTATTAAAAACATCACAAAACAAGGGAAGGTATAATACATGTGAATCAGATATCATGGTATATACCTAGACACTAAGTGAAGAGACCATAGACATACTCAGTTTGGAATCCATCTTTCATCCTATCAATGTGATCTATAGTCAATAACCAACATAGATTCTCTCAACTAGAATCACCAGTGGCAGAACCCACATGGCCTTTCCCTTCCATGTGGATATATCTTGTCTAATCAGTACTAAATAGAAATCATATCTCAACTCCCACTACAATACCTCAGATCCCATGGTAGTAGTATAAAGGATAAGCGAGGAGGTCATCACACACTTGACACTGACACAGGTGCCAACGTGCATGCCTTGCCCACTTCCTAACACCATCCATGCAGAAACCCTCTATAATTAGAGGACAACCATGGGGGTTCCCATCATACAAAAATCATTTTGAAGGTGCCAACTAGGCCTACACATCATAATAGTCCAAAACCATTTCCAATAAGAACTTGTCCCAAATGTGCCTCACCAATTTTAATGAAACATCATTTAGAAAACCAATCAAACATTTAAAATACTTTATATTTCCCAATACAAGGTTGAAATCATATATTAAAATGAAAACCCCACATTGAAAGTTTAGGTAAATTATAAAAAAAGAATGAAATTATCATTTCTAAGTTTCATAAATAATTTTCATAGAATATATGTACCACATAATAATAAAACATATTTTCAAAACACTCAAGCAATGAAGGAATTAAAATTAAAGGCTCAGACATAGGAAACCTACCTTAATACATACTTCTTTTTAATTATGACCACTCGAATATTCCCTTTTTTCTTACACACATATGAACCTTCACATATATATATAAGGACACCTATCCCCAATGTACATATTCACATGGCCATGAATATGTATAATGGGGTCCTAATATATATGCTTATACATGCATATACCCCTTTATACTTACACATGTATGCATTTTTCATATATATATATATAATCACACCTATCCCCAACATATATATTCATACTTCCATGTGTGAATATACATAAATGGATAACTTATATATGTATATTCCTACCTATTCATACATATGAAAGTCACCTCTAATAATGGTGGCTCAAATCCACCTCAACAAGGTCCAAAGTACTCTAGAAAAATATGAGAAACCCAAAAATTAAAAAAAAAACCTAATTAAAATTGTTCCAATGAATTGGGATGGGATAAAACTCACCTAAAACTAAATAATAACTCATTGCCTTCAATTTTCAAAGCAATAATGGTCCTCAATCAAACTTTGCGAACCCTAATAACCAAGAGACAACCAAAAAAACACCCCAAAATGGGTTAGGGTTAAGTTAGGGAATTAAAAACACAAGATATAAAATATAAACCAATAAATTATAAGATAAAAAAGGAATAGGATAAGAAGAAAACCCTACCTAGAGAGATAGCACAAGAGATTGGCTTAAAAATTAGTCACCAGAAGTCGAGGGGAGGAGGCAGTGGTTCATGCATGAGGAACCCCTTTTTCTGGGGTGTCACAAACCATGAGGAGGGGTGAGGGTTTCATGTGAGGTGGGTTGGAGGAGAGGGATTAGATTAGGTTTTTTTTAAAAAAATTAATTTTATTTTATTTTTGAAAAAAAATAAAGCGCACAGTTTGGGTTTCATGGTTTGGAAAACTACATGCCCTATACTAGGATCATGGAGCACCCTACATGGGCTAGTCACACAGTTTGTAAAACCATGTTCCAACTATGTGATTGGCTCTATCAAAAATTTAAAAAAAAATCACACGGTTACTGCACAGTTTGGAAAATTGTGTGACATGATTTACATGCCCAAAAACTCCCAATTTCAAGGTTAAAACACCTAAAAGAGAAGATAAATAAATAGAAACTCAAAAATATTTAAAATAATAAAATAGTTTTAGGTTGGGGTGTGACAATTCAAATAAATCATCCCATAGAATATTCTATTTTTTAAAAATTAGAAACTCCTATTTACAAACATTAAAATAAAGAAACTATTCCTAAACTAGACACAGATATTATGTTTTGGTTACATTGGGAAAATAATAACAATTATTTAAAACTAGAATTAATAATTTTACAAATGTGAGATAGTATTCTCAAAAACCTAATGTAACCAATATTTCTCTATTGGCAGCTCAAAGATCCACCTCACCCTTGGAAATATTCTGTAATCAACTTAATTTCCATATTTTTATAAAAATTTGAGTACCAAAAGCTATACCTAAGCCTAATTTATATAAAATGAGATATTAACTTTGATAATTAATTCACCTAAATATTACCCTGTATTATTCACTAAGTCATAGTTCTTATTCCAATGGCCTTTATTATATCAAAAAAAGCACAATGTATCATGCTTCATAGCCTTACCCTTAATAATCTTCATCTCAGTAAGGTAGTGTGAAGGTTCCTTAGACTTGGAACTAGTCTTGGTTCTTTTATCCTTTCCCTTCCTCTTTCCCACCATAAGGAATTAAATTTTATGACTTTCCAACTAGATAATTAGATTCTGGAGATCCTAGAACATCTTCTTAATATTCTTCATATTAAAATTCATAATAAAACTAGAGAAGATATGAGGAGGTGAGGTGGGTGTGGGGTCCATCCACAATTCCTTGGGTAACTTAAAACCTATAGTTTCTAACTAATGAATATATCCAACCATATTGACTACATGATTTCCAATTATTAAACCTTATCCAATCTTGTATTTAAATAGTGCCTTCTATATTTAATACCTCTCTTGTCTTGCTTTATCCTGATAAAGATCATAAATATGAGATAACATGGTTTTTCATCCATGTATTATTGAAATTTATAGATATCACGAGCCATAGATGATAGAATGAGTCATTGGAAATACAATTAATCATTCATGTGTTTACCAGAGATAGAATACTCCTCACTTGCCTCTATAGAGGGAACATTGGTAATTAGAGACTTTGGAAAGTGAAACTCCCACTCTTTTCAATATAAAACACGTAAGTGCATGTGACATCCTAGAAGTTAGTGATAGTCTTGATCCTAGGGATAATTCTATAGTTAGATTAAATTTTATTTTTATATAAAAAAAATCAAATTTTAGAGCATTACCATGATAACCAAATGTGATAAAATAAATTGTTTTAGTTTTCCTATATTTTATCAAATATAAATAACTATCACTATTAGATTCATAATATTTAATCACATGAATATTTTAGTGGAAAGGATTAATATTCCCCTTATCATAACCTATATGAGGGATTTGTCAAATTATTTAAAGTTATTTAGGTATGATTTATTTACCACATAATTAAGCCATAGTTCCTTGATCTATTTAGTGGACTCCCCAATCTTGAAATCCTTGACTCAAATTTCTATAAAAATTTCCTCCAAGTTACACCAATTCTTGTGAGGGTAACTAATCTTGATAATAACTTAATTATGTTAAACTAAAACTTTCATTATGAGTCCATGATAAATGAAAGTTTTCTGACAAGGTCCAAACCAATGCTTTGTTATATGGCTACATTCTAACTTAAGTAATTGAAGAAAATGTTAAACTTAATATTTTATCAGGGGATTTTACTTATATTATTCATAAATTTTCTTTATCTTATCCTTTATATCCTTGTTAATATTATATGGATTTTACATAATTAATTAACCATGAATGATAAAATAATTTACTCATAATAATTTTATTTTATTTTATCTTGCATGATTTTTAATTAATTTACTTTATGTGATCATGTTTAATCATCAAAAAAACATTTCACCATAAATAATTATGCCATTGAAAAAATAAAATAAATATGTAGTATGATCGTGAGTTTTGAACCGCTAGTTGGTTTATCGATCGAAAGATAAACCAACCCTTAACCCTAGGGGAACAACTCCTTAAGTTTATACCTAGATTGAGGTCCATAATTCCATCTTTAATTAGTCTATCACTTTTGTAGGTTTCACCTCAGCTCATTCTTGAACCTTCTACACTCTCCTAGAGCTATTTTATTTATATATTCTTACTAACACATAGATGAGAGGAATTAGGGGTTTATTATTACATGAAATAATAGTTGGACACATAGAATCATACATAATATGGAGGAAGGGATGATACATAGATCATCATATTTAATTTATTAATAAATTTATCACAAAAACCTATGAAACAAATAATAAAATTAAATAAAAACCAAACACATGCATAGGTTTTTCAAGATCATGATCATCCATAACATGAAATGACTACACATTTAACTTTCTATCATTTATTTCAATTTGTTATTTATTAAGATAAATTTATTGAATTAATAAATTAATCATCTTATTAATTAATTAATTTATTTATTTATTTATTTATTTATCTTAATTATCCTTCCAAATAATCTCAGATATTACCAACCTCTATAATTTAAAATAAATTAAATTAATTAATTTTAATTTTAAAAAAATTAGTACAATGCATGTACTGATAGGGAACATGACATGTACCCTCTGGGATAGATTTTAAATTAAGTTTGGAATTTAATTTACACAGCATGTACTAAAGGAAACATAGAATGTTCTTTTATGAATTAAATATAATGTATTTTCACTCACATGATGTGTAAATTATGTTGTGTGTTATCATTTCATGTAATATATACTTATATAATATTTATTCATATCAACATGTCTCCATATTATCAAGAATGTTATCATGTGGGTTAAAAAGTACAGTCTGCGTAACATGTATGACCACATGACATGCCTTGAATATATGTGGCATGTACCTATAGTAATGCCCCCAAAGTACATGGAGTATATGAAAATAATAACCTTTATTTATTTTTATAGTAACATGGAAAATAATAGTTAAAGTATTTAATTCCCCATTATGCATTGAAATTCACTATGTGTGTACCTAGTGCAGAAAAACCCTATCACGATGTGTGTATATCCAACTAAGCACCATTTAGTTCAATTTTTATTTAATTAATTGAGTTATCCTAGGTGTTTACTCGCATAGTATACATGTATTATTATGTTCCTTTCATGATTTGCTATGAGTTATATAGCGTGTACATCCAACTATAAGTTGTGTTCTTCATTTCAGACCACATGTACAACACACCTGGGGATTTAATGTTTAATTTACATGGTATATTACATGTTAAATTGTTTTTATACAAGATACATGTTACATAATCACATATGTCCCAAGTTACTTTATTGGTGGTCAGTATATTGAATGTGTATTAATTACATGATTTGTACTTTAACTATACAACTTCCATGATTTATGTAGGAAAAAACTGTGTGGGGTTACACAACATGTGCACAAAGTACATATCATGTAACTCTATTAATCCATGTGTCAAATGAAATACAATATGCAACATATAATTAAGTGTTCCATGTAATGACACTCATATGGAATCTCATGATTGTTATGGCTTACCCTTGTATATTTAACCATGGGTTAAATATGTGCACTTTATAGTTACATGTCGTGTAACCATGTCATTAATCCAGTATCTTTGAAACATATAAATAGAATCTTTAAGCATTATTTGTCTATTTTTGGCATTTTCATAGTCATATAAAATGGAACAATATTTTTATCTATAATTTCATATTAAGTAATGAAAATTGGAAGTTAATACTAACAAACAAATGTGTAAATTGGTAAGAAATTAATAAATAATTATAAATTAATATGTGTAAACTTTGATATCACTTAAAGGTTTAGGGGAATAGTGGAAGCATTCATTTTTATGCCTAATAATGTTTTTTATTGGTTTCTTTGGATAAGATCCTCATAAATGGATGAAGTATCCCTAGGTTCTACATAGAGAGGATATTTTCATATATAATTTATAATTAAATTAAAATAATATTTGCATAATTTTGATGATTATTACATTGATTCTAAACAATTTTATATCCACTCATATAGTCTCTTAATTCTAGGGAATTAAACAAATTATGATTCCTCTAGAGGTATCCAAATTCATTTCACAAATCTCATAATGTCATCATTAGTATTTTGGGTTTTATCATAGAGGAACCAAACATATTCCATCATTTACCATTGATCACAATAAGAATTATATTAGGCTTGATAAATTATTTAACTTGTTATTTGGGTCATAAAAAAGAGGAGGATGGTGGCCTCTAATTCTTAAGAGCATTCTTGAGAAGTTCTCTCTTTGTCTTTGAGATGATTCTCTAAGAGAATTTTTTATGTGAATAATTCAATGTTTCCTATAAAATTATATAATTCAGAATATATACTTAAGGTTATTAGTTATTAATTTATCAAAGGCCCTTAACTAATTTATTATCCAAAATAAACCTCATGTAAAATAATAATTGTATTATTATTACTATATAACATAATATTCTCCAGCTTATGGATATTTAAATATCATTTATTAAATAAATAAATATTTATTTATTTAAATGATATTAAATAAAATATATCATTTCAATCGATCCCTTGATTTGGCTTGTCAATCCTCCATGCCATTTATCAAACTTCAAATAATAAATATTTACTTAAATAATTAAATATAATTATAATATTCATTCAATAGATAAATATAATATTCACTAACGGGTGTAGTATTATTTATGTAACATACAAAACACTTATATTCTAACTCAAATAACTAATGATTGGATTTATGTGATCAGACCAACTAGAATAATTTTTATCCCATAATATAAGAATAATATTTATTTTTAATATTAAATTAAAATATAATTTAACTAAGATTCTAGATACAATTAGTGTATGATCCCCTTGGTATTTATCTTAGTGTAATTCGGAAAAATATCTTAAAGTATAAGAGTAGAATCTAAAAACATGTTAAGGAACCCATAGATAAAAAATTAATGTCTCAAAGACAAAAACATTATATGAATTCTTAATATTTAATAAAATCCCTTAGTATAAATATCTCATTATATAGATTTCATACTTGTGTCATCAACCTATATTATTGATATATCTTTCTTATATTTCCTAAAATAAACTCATCAACAAAGTTCCATGGACATGGACTTAATCATAAAACTACATTTCAATCAATGGGATTGGTATATCTACTTTTGTTAAATCAGAAAGAAAAAATCCATTCTTGAATTATTCAATTAATTTCATATCAATTGTAACTCACCCAACATATCCTACTTCTTCATGAGTATATGTCATCATGGTTATCAATAATGCATAAAAGTGCACAATTCATGATATGCATTAATAATATTATCAAGTATAAGGACCAATACACACATCCATGGAATTTAATATCTAATTAAACTTATACCATTTAAAATTCCAATTGTAAAGTCTTTCCTCATAACCTTGTCTCTTTGAAATTATCAACTGTGAAACTTCATGAAACAAAGCATCGTTTTCTTACAATAATCCATCATATAATAGTCAAAACATCATTCATGTCCTATCAGATGATGTCATCTAGAATATATGATAAAGGTTTAAGAATATTTTCATAGAATTTTGAGGTTATCATTATATCAGGTAATTGTTATAAGACTTTAATACTCTAAATACTCCAAATAAATTATCACATTGATGTTATTCATAAGAACACTCATCCTGTTATATAATATTTATTAATATTTTGGTAATATAAAATAAAAATTTGGTAGGTACTAGGTCACAAACTCCAATAATTATGTCCCTTCCTAGGTATATGAGGTATTGTGCACTTACTAAATAAGGGATACTTTTAGGATGAGATAATTTTCAGTCAACAAAATCGGGGGAGAAAGGATGTCACACAAAGAGATGAGAGTCTTAATGTAACACCCCAGGTAAATAAAGAATATGACATTTTTATATTTATCCATATTTGTGAATAAAATATTAATATTAATTTAAAGGGGATGCTATGCTTGATGGCGTACCCAATACGCAACAACGAGTTTCTTGGGAATCTTACGTTGCACTCTAATAATAAAATAATATTCTTTTAAATGGTAGTTAATGCCTAGCCGTTGTAATGGTGGGAATGAACAGAAATAACTACAAAATGATTATATATTTTTGTCAAATATTTTTAATCTACAATAAATTTTAGAGGATTAAAAATGAGAATGTATCCAATTTTAAGCGTAAACATTCTAATTAACTTTAAAAGGTCGATTAACCACCTTTTGATGGAGAACCTCTTTTAAATCCACTTTTTGACAATTTTATGTGTTATATTTGACAAAATAAAATTTTTATTTAGAATCGGGACATCAAAATATAATTTGTGTAAATTTTTGGTATCTTTCCAATAATGTTCATTTTTTAATGAATAGTGAAAAATGTTGTATTTTAATTCAAAACCTCTTTTTAATCTAATTTATTTATATGATTATATTATCTTTTGAATTGTTTTTAAAGTAAAATTAGAATATATTTTTAACATTTAATCCAATAGTGGTCATTGGAATTAATTTCACTTTGAAATTGGACTTAAACTAGTGTCAATCTTTTGATACTTATTGTTTCATAAAAACACGCTATTTGCTCTGACAGTGGGAATTAATTATTAAATTAATTAAAGTAACTTATATGTTCTGAATTTTGTAAAATATACATCATTTTTGAATTCAGAATATCAAATATAGCTTAGGGTTAAGTTTTGGTATTTTTCTGAAATACTTCAATTTTTGATAAATAGTGAAACCACTAAGTGGTACTTAAAAAACTGATTTTTTGTTTAAATGAAATTTTACCACATTTGTGTTTTGAATTTCAAAAATCCAACATAAATTTTTGTCAATAATAATTAAAATTTGGTTCAATGGAATTAAAATATTTTTTTTGGTGAATAGTAACTTTTAAGTTTTTAATCGCGATTAGAGGTAATTAGTGTAGTTTAAGGTAAAAATAATGTTTTAATAATATGAGATGAGCTTGAAACATGTCCTACACTTATTGTATGTGTCATTTCCGGCCAATACAATCCATGGGCCAACTGGGGGACCCCATGGAGCCACTTTGGAAGGAAAATGACATTAATATCTTTTTATTTAATGTAAAAGTAAAAATAACACAAACATGAGTTTTTTTTTACTATAATAATTTTTAAATGGGGTAATACAAGTCAGATGTTTGATTATAAATATTCATTGGAAAGATAAAATATTTCCTACATCATGGTGTTTTTTTTATAATTTTTAGACATTAAATAAATTAAATTATTTATGACATCATGATGATACAGCGATTACCTCATTATTTAACGATTTAAATAAAATGAAAAGATAATGTAAATTATAAGACATACACTTTCAAAAAACCTATTTTATGGGTATATTTCAAATACTAATCACCTTATCCTAGAATTATATCAATGTGGTACCTTTTAAATCCGAAACTCATTTTAAAATAAAGTAACATTTCTTTACTTTCCAAGAGTGCCCCTCCTCTCCTCTTATAAAAGGCCCCCACATCTACCACCTTACACACACCTCTCAAGCCTTTGTATCGGCCAAACCCTGCCCATTTCATCTCTCCACATCCCTCTCTTCATCATTGAAGCCTCACTTTGGGCAGAATCCTTTCCAAGGAAGCCTTTGAGCTTATATCAAAGAGAGTTACCCGTTTTAAAGGTAGTGTTTTCTCTTGTGTTCTTACGTATTATTTTGTTTCTCCAACCCCCTAAACTCTTTTTATTCTTTTATTTTGTAACAACACCAGTATATTCAATATAATATGATGTTTTTATTTGATTTATTCGAGCTACACTTACACACACCTTCGTCTAATGGTTAAAGAACATACTGTTTCTGTGGTTGGCGATTTTCTGCCTCACGAAATGATGATTGTTCAATATTCTTTTAACACCTTTAAAGTTGGCCATTATGATGTCACTGTATTTTATATATGATATATATAGTATTTATTTTTACTATATACTTCTGTATTTTATATTTAAAAAATACCTTTATTCTTTTCATGTTGTGCAAATGCGATAATTTCATATGAGGAAGTGTGGACTACCGCCCCCTCAAGTGATGTGACTCGTACATGCAATACATGGAATGTATAAAGAATGAAATTAATGAAAATATGTGACCTATATAACATATATATTATACTGGAATTATAATATATATATATATCATTTATTTTTAATTCCATTAATATGACAAAAAAATGAAAGTAGCGTTCACGCGTATGTACGACCTACCGTCTCCATGAATGGTGCTTTTCATTTTTTATATACAAATGATATGGAATAGTATAAAATGAATATTTAATGGATATATATGATATTTTAATCATTAATACTATTCTGGAAAATATTTACTTATAACTACATGGGAAATCATTTTTCAAACAAGTTCATTTTTGAATCATGTACCAAACATCGGCAAAAACATCTGATATGAACTGACATTATTAAACAATTATTATAACATTATAATATGTGATATGAACTGAATAATAATATTTAAAGGAGGTCCTTAGGCAATTATAAATTGACCAAAGTTTATTATTCAGGAATATAAATAAACGAACAAGACAAGTCGGACTTGAGGTAAGGGATCCTACCCCTCTCTTTCTTTTTAAGTACACTCTTTTATGTCATTCCTTTTAAGCTCATATTTCTTATGATTGGGATGCTCTTTTATATTAATCCTACTTTACTTTTTATGTTCATATGATTAGAGAGCCTATTTTCTCTCACCAATCCATTTTGGAAGTTTTGAGTGGCGTTGTTAGGCTGCTGAATTTTTATAAGAGATCTAACATCTCTCTTTCTTTTTAAGTACTCTCATTTATGTCACTTATTTTAAGCTCCTATTTGTTATGATGGGGGATGTTATTTTATATTATTCATTCTATAAATTTTATTTTAATATGATGAGAGACCCTATTTTATCTCATCAATCCATTTTTTTGAAGTTTTAAGTGGTGTCGTTAGGCTGCCGAGTTTTCGTACAGGATTTTTCATCTCACTTTTAGTACTATGAGATATATGATTCATTTGCCACAATTTACTTTGAGTGGTGTATGTACTTACCATTATTGTACTATTTGTTTAATATAATTTCATTTATGGGTATTTACATATTCATTGTATGACCCTTCTTCAATGGGGTGTACGTTTTGAAAGTTACCCAAGTCGGTAAGGGAACCTTTGATCCTCCTTTTTTTAAAAGACTTATTTTGTTATGTATTTTAATTCACATAATATTATGTTGGGATATGTTCTTATATATCCTTATTGGTGTAAATTTTATTTCCAAGTGATGAGATGCCATTCTCTCTCTCATCAACTCTTTTTCTGAATTTTGAAGTGACGTCGTTAAGCTGTCAAATTTTTGCAAGGGAACTTCTTAACCCAATTTTGATTATTTGGAATAAACTTGTACTCCTTGAATATGTCCTTCTATGAATATTTTTGAATGAAATCTGATTGTTTTACACTTAATATCCACTTATATTTTGTGAATTAGTTTGTCACACATAATTATGTCATTGATTTATCCTTAGTCTAAGGATATCGCCTTTGTAAGGGACATCGTCTCAATTTCCTTTCATTGAGGAATATTTTTTTTATACACAAATTTCTTTTATATGGTTTATAAACCCCTTTGAAATTTCATTTATTCAAAAGTAATCTTTTTATATGAATTGTTTTACTAAACGACAAAAAGGAATGTTTTTCTTGTCGTATGTATGCGGCGACAACGACTTCTCCACCACCGTGACCATTATTTGAGTTTCAGCTTCCTCTAAAAGCCATAACCTTTTTTTAAATAACATGTTTTACTCTTCTTTTATTTTTTTATTGAAAATGGTTTTCATAATTTTTTTATATCAATGTGTTTTATTGATATCTTTTGATTGAAAAGTGGAAATTTTATGTTTCCTTTATACATGTTTTATGTGATAAGATTATGTTATGGTTCTTGGGTATTGTTATGAAGACGGGTGGTTCTGTGATAAACTAAGGGTGGGTAAGCCCGATATAGCTCTCCAATGCATTGGGTAACGTGAAGGAGTTAAACGTTAAGGATTCTCTGAAGAGATTTAGGGAATATACTGTGATGGGTATTCCAAACGTAACCAAGAGGGTTACTCCCTACGTAAGAATGTTATGAATGCCTCAAGTTACCTTTATGTCTTATGATTTCTATGATATATTCATGATTTTATGTGGTATGTTAAAGTTCTTATGTTTTATGGGTAAAGTATGATTTCATTCTTATGTATACATGTACTCATGTTTCCTTTCCATATTTTTATATCCCTTACTGAGCTTTTTATGTTCATCCCAAGTTTTTGAAATGTTTTTCACAGGTCTAGGGAAGGGTACATGATATGATGATAGTGTCAAGGAAGTGTCAATAAAGAATCCATGTTTTATTTTAAATATGTTTCTGTTGATGGGGGAAAATGAGTACTATCTTTTATGTAACCACTTTGTTTAAATGTGGAATGTAATTCATGATTTATGATCTAATTATCTAAAACTCTAAACCTGAAAAGATCCTCAATGTGAATTATTCATTTAATTCAATATTAAGTAAGGTTTAAGGATGGGGCCTTATAGTTGGTATCAAAGGTCGGTTTAGACAACTTTAGGGATTATGAGTTTTTGTTAGACACATGATTAGTCCCTATATCTATTATTTCAGTTAAATCCTTGTCTTATAACTTTTTCATGTCAAGTAAATTCGGTTACGAATGGAAGGAGAAGGTTCTCAAATGACATTCCTATCTCTTCCTGATGACATGGTTGCAATAATTATTAAAAAGTCATATTCGGATGATTGTGAAACTTTTTCTAGCATACAACTCACTTGCAAGCAGTTGTTTGAGATATCAAACACCTCCACTATACCTCGTTATCATCGTGGATCATTGGTTGTATTTAGACAAATAAAATTTTCACAATATTCTCATATTTTCAATAAAGGTAAATATTATCAAGGTATTTTCAAATATTTTACCTTATCACAAGAATTTGAAGCATATTATGATTTTAAAAATGGTTCTGAGGAAGGAGACCCTTGCACAACCTATTTGTATTTGCTTTTAAAGTATAGTCTCTCAGCACATACTTATGGTATTTTAAAAGGACCAATAATAGAAAGTTTCAACTCAAATTCTGTCCGACTATTTTATAGAAATCATTTTTTATCAAATGTTTTGGAATTATATGCCATACATGATTATTTTCCAAAACTATTTTTCTGTGAACACCCATATGACCCATGTTGTACAAGGTGTATTTGGATGGAGGAAGAAAATTATTTTGAAGGATCTCTAAATCATTGTTGTAATGCATGGGACTTCTACCTACGTGAGCAAGATGACGATGAAACCGAGTGGACGCCATGATCAAGGTATGATGTTATTCATTTTGGGAATCATTTTATTTTATCTTATAGTGGTGAAATAATACTTCAAGAATTAAGATGTTGAGATCGTAACGAATTTGGATGAAAATGAGAGGTATAAGGAAACTATTGAGATTAAAACATGTTAGGGTTATTTTGGAGTTTTATAAAAAGGACAACATGTAGAACGTGTGACAACCCGTCGTGTCGGACAAAGCTACGGGAATTGAACCCACAACCAAAGTGTAACTGGTATTTATCGCCTACCACTGGACTATGTGAATTCCCTGGTTAGTTTGACTGATTCTTTTTAGTTAGATGATTTTATGAATTAATAGTAAGTTGATTTTGGGTTATCTATGGAAATTTATTAACCTATCATGGAGGATATGTGATTAGGTTAATTACTTTTCAATATGAGACTTTAAGAGCATCTGATGTTGTTTGGAGATAAATGTTACGATTTAACTTGGAAGACTATGTGACTAAATCCTTCAAATATTTGGGTTTCAATCTTATTTTGGTTTACTTTGAATAATTTTATGGAAAAATTGTTTATCGAATGGTCCTCGTTGAACTTTGGGTTTTTTTGGACAAATTTTGGAGATTAAGAATTGATTTTCTTTTTATAAAGGGTTATCCTTTTCTGGATTATCTGATCTTGTACTAACCTTTTTGGTTTTGGTTTTGGTTAAAGTCTAAAGACATGGGAAGTATATAGTTCTCTTTTGTGGATTAGGTGATTCTCTAAAAGTTGATTATAGTACTCTTAATGTGAACAAGTCTTCCTAAATACTCGTCTTTTGGAGAAAATATGAGTTTGTGTAAGAAATCTAATAAAAGTTGGAAGTCAACGTGATAAGTGATTATGTTTCCTTATGAATAAATTCCTCAATAAAAAGAAACTTAAAACAAAAATGTTGTCTATTAACTTTTCCTACTGGGGAATCGAATACCGTTTAACCCATCACAAGTTTGTGATTTTCTTGTGGTTAACTTTCTCCTAAACATGTTTTCTATCACTCTCCATCAGAACATGACCCTATGTTTTCTCCTCCATGTCCATGTTTTCCTACATGTAATCCTAGTATGGGTTAACTCAGGTGACCTCTGTACTTCTCTTTCTTTATTTTAAAGTGATTGTTTTACCGACTCTTGTTCCGATGTGGGACTTTTAAGGATGTTTCCAAGACCAATTTTAAAATTGTGAGGACGCAATTCCCAAAAGGGGGGAAGGATGTAACACCCCAGGTAAATAAAGAATATGACATTTTTATATTTATCCATATTTGTGAATAAAATATTAATATTACTTTAAAGGGGACTCTATGCTCGATGGTGTACCCAATACGCAACAACGAGTTTCTTGGGAATCTTACGTTGCACTCTAATAATAAAATAATAATATTTTAAATGGTAGTTAACGCCTAGACATTGTAATGGTAGGAATGAACAGAACTAACTAAAAAATGATTATATATGTTTGTCAAATATTTTTACTCTTTACAATAAATGTTAGAGGATTAAAAATGTGAATGTATCCAATTTTAAGCGTAAACATTCTAATATTCTTTAAAAGGTCGATTAACCGCCTTTTGATGGCAAACCTCTTTTAAATCCACTTTTTGACAATTTTATGTGTTATATTTGACAAAATAAAATTCTTATTTATAATCGAGACATCAAAATATACTTTGTGTAATTTTTTGGTATCTTTCCAATAAAGTTCATTTTTTAATGAATAGTGAAAAATGTTGTATTTTAATTCAAAAGCTCTTTTTAATCTAATTTATTTATATGATTAGATTATCTTTTGAATTGTTTTTAAATTAAAATTAGAATATATTTTTACCATTTAATCTAATAGTGGTTGTTGGAATTAATTTCACTTTGAAATTGGACTTAAACTAGTGTCAATCTTTTGATACATATTGTTTCATAAAAACACGCTATTTGCTCTGACAGCGAGAATTAATTATTAAATTAATTAATGTAACTTATATGTTCTTAATTTTTTAAAATATAAATCATTTTTTAATTCTGAATATCAAATATATCTTAGGGTGAAGTTTTGGTATTTTTCTGAAAAACTTCAATTTTTGATGAATAGTGAAACCACTAAGTGGTACTTAAAAAACAGATTTTTCGGCTAAATGAAATTTTACCACTTATGTGTTTTGAATTTCAAAAAACCAACATACATGTTTGTCATTAATAAGTAAAATGTGGTTCAATGGGACTAAAATATTTTTTTTGAATAGTAACTTTTAAGTTTTTAATCGCGATTAGAGGTAATTAGTGTAGTTTAAGGTAAAAATAATGTTTTAATAATATGAGATGAGCTTGACACATGTCCTACCCTTATTGGATGTTTCATGGCCGACCAAGAAAATCCATGGGTCAACTTGGGGATCCCATGGAGCCACTTTGGAAGGAAAATGAAATTAATATCTTTTTATTTAATGTAAAAGTAAAAATAACACAAACATGAGTTTTTTTACTATAATAATTTTTAAATGGGGTAATACAAGTCAGATGTTTGACTATAAATAGTAATTTTAAAGATAAAAATATTTCATACATCATGGTGTTTTTTTATAATTTTTAGACATTAAATAAATTAAATTATTTATGACATCATGATGATACAACGATTACCTCATTATTTAACGATTTAAATAAAATGAAAAGATAATGTAAAATCTAAGACCTACACTTGTAAAAAACCTATTGGATGGGTATATTTCAAACCCTTATCACCTTATCCTCTAATTATATCAATATGGGACCTTTTAAATCCGAAACTCATTTTAAAATAAAGTAACATTTCTTTACTTTCCAAGAGTGGCCCTCCTCTCCTCATATAAAAGGCCCCCACCTCTACCACCTTACAAACACCTCTCAAGCCTTTGTCTTGGCCAAACCCTGCCCATTTCATCTCTCCACATCCCTCTCTTGATCATTGAATCTTCACTTTGAGCATAATCCTTTCCAAGGAATCCTTTGAGCTTAAATCAAAGAGAGTTACCCGTTTTAAAGGTAGTGTTTTCTCTTGTGTTCTTATGTTTTATATTGTTTCTCCAACCCCCTAAACTCTTTTTATTCTTTTCTTTTGTAACAACACCAGTATCTTCAATATAATAGGATGTTATTATGTGAAGTATTAGAGCTACACTTACACACACCTTCATCTAATGGTTAAATAACATACTGTTTCTGTGGTTGGCGATTTTCTGCCTCACGAAATGATGATTGTTCAATATTATTTTAACACCTTTAAAGGTGGTCATTATGATGTCACTGTATTTTATATATGATATATATGGTATTTATGTTTACTATATGATTCTGTATTTTATATTTAAAACATACCTTTATTCTTTTCATGTTGTGCAAATGCGATAATTTCATATGAGGAAGTGTGGACTACTTCCCCCTCAAGTGATGTGACTCGTACATGCAATACATGGAATGTATAAAGAATGAAATTAATGAACATATGTGACCTATATAATATATATATTATACAGTAATTATAATATATATATATATATATCATTTATTTTTAATTCCATTAATATGACAAAAAAATGAAAGTAGCGTTCATGCGTACGTACGGCCTACCGTCTCCATGAACGGTGTTTTTCTTTTTTTATCTCCAAATTATATGGAATAGTATAAAATTAATATGTACTAGATATATATGATAATTTAATCATTAATACTATTCTGGAAATTATTTACTTATAACTACATGGGCAATTATTTTTCAAACAAGTTCATTTTTGACTCATGTACCAAACATCGGCAAAAACGTCTGATATGAACTAACATTATTAAAAAATTATTATAACATTATAATATGTGATATTAACTGAATAATAATATTTAAAGGAGTTCCTTAGGAAATTATAAATTTACCAAAGTTTATTATTCAGGAATATAAAGAAACGAACAAGACAAGTCAGACTTGAGGTAAGGGATCCTACCCCTCTCTTTCTTTTTAAGTACACTCTTTTATGACATTCCTTTTAAGCTCGTCTTTCTTATGATTGGGATGTTCTTTTATATTAATCCTACTTTACTTTTTATTTTCATATTATTATAGACCCTATTTTCTCTCACCAATACATTTTGGAATTTTTGAGTGGCGTCGTTAGGCTGCCGAATTTTTATAAGAGATCTAACCTCTCTCTTTCTTTTTAAGTACTCTCCTTTATGTCACTTATTTTAAGATCCTCTTTGTTATTATGGAGGGTGTTCTTTTATATTCCTCTTTCTATAAATTTTATTGTAATAGGATGAGAGACCCTATTTGATCTCATAAATCCATTTTTTTGAAGTTTTAAGTGGTGTTGTTAGGCTGCTGAGTTTTCGTACAGGATTTTTCATCTCACTTTTAGTCCCGTGAGATTTATGCTTCATTTTCCACCATTTCCTTTGATTGGTGTATGTACTTCCCATTATTGTATTCTTTGTGTAATATAATTTCATTTATGGGTATTTACATATTCATTGTATGACCCTTCTTCAATGGGGTGTACGTTTTGAAAGTTACCCAAGTCGGTAAGGGAACCTTTGACCCTCCTTTTTTTAAGACTTCTTTTGTTATGTATTTTAATTCACATACTATTATTTTGGGATATGTTCTTATATATACTTATTGATGTAAATTTTATGTCCAAGTGATGATATGCCATTCTCTCTCTCATCAACTCTTTTTCTAAATTTTGAAGTGACGTCGTTAGGCTGTCGAATTTTTGAAAGGGAACTTCTTAACCTAATTTTGATTCTTTGGTATAAGCTTGTACTCCTTGAATATGCCGTTCTATGAATATGTGTGAATGAACTCTTATTGTTTTACACTTAATATCCACTTATATTTTGTGAATTCGTTTTTCACACATAATTATGTCATTTATTTGTCCTTATTCCAAGGATACCTTCTTTGTAAGGGACATCGTCTCAATATCCTTTCATTGAGGCATATTTTGTTTTATGCACAAATTTCTTTTATACGGTGTATAAACCCCTTTGACTTTTCATTTATTCAAAAGTAATCTTTTTATATGAATCTTTTTACTAAATGAAAAAAAGGAATGTTTTTCTTGTCGTACGTATGCAGCGACAATGACTTCTCCGCCGCCATGACCATTATTTGAGTTTCGGATTCCTTTACAAGCCATAACTTTTTTTTAAATAACATGTTTTAATCTTCTTTTATTTTGGTATTGAAAATGGTTTTCATAATGTTTTTATATCAATGTGTTTTATTGATATCTTTTGATTGAAAAGTGGAAATTTTATGTTTCCTTTATACATGTTTTATGTGATACGATTATGTTATGGATCTTGGGCATTGTTGTGAAGACGGGTGGTTCCGTGATAAACTAAGGGTGGGTGAGCCCAATATAGCTCTTCAATGCATTGGGTAACGTGAAGGAGTTAAACGTTAAGGTTTCTCCGAAGAGATTTAGGGAATATACTATGATGGGTATTCGAAACGTAACCAAGAGGGTTACTCTCTACGTAAGAATGTTATGAATGCCTCAAGTTACCTTTATGTCTTATGATTTCTATGATTTATTCATGATTTTATGAGGTATGTTAAAGTGCTTATGTTTTATGGGTAAACTATGATTTCATTCTTATGTATACATGTACTCATGTTTCCTTTCCATATTTTTATATCCCTTACTGAGCTTTTTATGCTCATCCCAAGTTTTTGAAATGTTTTTCATAGGTCAAGGGAAGGGTGCATGATATGATGATAGTGTCAAGGAAGTGCCAATAAAGAATCCATGTTTTATTTTAAATATGTTTTCGTTGATGGGGAAAAACGAGTACTATATTTTATGTAACCACTTTGTTTAAATGGGGAATTTAATTCATGATTTATGATCTAATTCTCTAAAACTCTAAACCTGAAAAGATCATTAATGTGAATTATTCATTTAATTCAATATTAAGTAAGGTTTAAGGATGGGGCCTTATACTTAATTTTAGTATGCATTATTAATGTTTGGTAAGTTATAATATAAAATAATTTATATATATTTATATAATACTAAATATATATGGTAAATATATGTGGTATATGTTTGATCCAACCATTATTGAGTTTAAAATAGGATGTATACTGATAGAAATATTGAGAATATTTCTCGTTAGATACAGTGACATATTGTAGTTAGTATTTATTTTTATTTTTTTAAAATTAACATAATATAAATTTTTAACTTTTAAATTTTTTTATATGGTTGTAGGAGATATATGAGATTGATATTTCTCATATATGGTAGAGTCATACCAAGAAGTATATTGAGGATTATGCCTCATGTGAGTCATTTTTTAATGAGGTGGTTTGGCTATAGGCAATGATGAGTGGTATTAAAAAAATATTAGGTGATCAGTATTGGTTCACAATTGAATCCAACTAGTCACTATATAACTAAAGAGATTCCATCATTTACCTTTAATGGAAATTATGTGGGATCATTAACCTTTACTACTATAGAGTATTAGGTGAGGTAGTAACCTCTCAATGATATAATATAGATACTAACCAGAGAGCACGAAGAGAAATGAAAGTAGGATCTGAAACATAACCAGTAGTAGTGGGAGAATGAGAAAATTGGGGAATATATATAGTGAATTAAATGTGGTTTAGGAATTAAATTCCCTTCACCTGATGTAGATATCACCCACCCCCTCAGTGAAAATATTATTATGTTCTTTTTATGGAAATTTTTGTGTATTATATGAGATTTAATTTTATAATAATTTTTTTTATAGTTTTAAATTTCTAGTGAATTTTTATTTTATTTTTTATTTAGAGTTATTTTTTATGAATTTTTAATTCTAGAATAAATATTTTTTGTGGAATAAATTTAAATCCTTTAAAAATAATATTTCATAAAACTATTTATGATAAAATTAAAATTTTCATCACAAATAGTATTTTCTATGGAATTGTTTGACCCCAACAGTTGTTTTGGGAAGATTTTTGAGACTCAAGGTGATTTTTTTGAGATTTGGTTTAAAAGAAGTCTCCTCTAGAATTTTTTATTTTGACACAATAAGAATAATTGAAGAAGATGGAGTGGATATATTTATTTTTTTTCCTTTTTTCTCAATACATAAATCATATTCAAACACACTTAAAACAAGGTTCTTAAAGTGAGAAAAATGTTGTTGAGAATTTTAATGGTATTTGGAAGAAATTTTTATTTATTTAGAATTATTATGGAATTTTTTTATAATTTAGTGGATTTGGAATAAAAATGTATAATTCCAAATTTCTGTAATAGTCATTCCTGATTCTATAAGATTCATTTAGAATAGTTGTTGTAAAATATGGAAAATGAATAACTACATCATAAGAGTCATTCATGAACTTCTTAAGAGTTAATTGATTCTATAAGATTCAATTTAGACTTTGTAAGAGTCATTTTAATTTTTCTATAAAATTAATTATATAGTTTAGAGTATGAAATTTGGACAAGGGAAGAGACTTGCTGATTTCTATAAGAGTCATCAATGAGTTGGAAGTTAGAAAAGGAAGAGATCAACTAACTTTTTATAAGATGCACTGATTTCTAAAATGATGATTTTAATTTAATAAGGATGATATAATTCATATAATTATAATTTTATTTCCATAAGTATGATTCCATTAAGGTTCGTAAATGATTTATAATTTTGTAAGGATACCCACTAACTTTCCTTAATAGTCATTGTGATTCTATAAGGATCATTTTTTACTCAATAAGGATCATTTTTATCATTCTTTAAGAGTCATTTTACATCATCATAAGATTCATTTTCCACAAAGTAAGATTCATTTTACACAAAGTAAGATTCATTTTCCCATATCATAAGGATGACTTCTGAGAAAAATGGAGTTCCAAAGTTAGTCAAATTTTAGATTTTTATAATTATATAGGGAATTATTTTTGGAAAATAAATAGGGAATTGTAAAATAAACTATTTTTATAAATAAATAGGATATTAGATATTATAATATTATAATTAAAAAACTATAATTGTATAGATTAAATATTAAAAATTTATTTTATGATTTAAGTAATAGAAATAGTGGTGTTTGTGCCGTGAAGGAAGATGTTTTACCAAAAAAGATGGAAGAAATTGTGAAAAAATCACTTGGTTATGTCACAAAAAGTGTTTTTTCACCATGATAACCAGAAATATGTTTAAAATAAGATGAAATAATTGGGAATAATAAGAATAATATTTTAATATTAGTTAAAAATAGTTATTTTTTTGTATTTTTAATTTGAATTTTGAATTTTGAAGATGGAAATCATTGCTACTGGATAATATATTATTTTTAGTATTTTATAAATATTATTAAAGATTAATATGAACTAAAGATAAAAATATATATAGATTATCAAAAGTTAAAAAGTAATAAGAAAAGTAATATATTTAGTTTTGTTTAATTATAAGTATAATAAAAATAAAGAACAATATAGTGATAACTCGATAGAAGTATTATTCATTGGAAGACTCTCCTTTTGTTAAAATATTTTATATCATTGTACCTATACAAGAAGCACATTTTACAAAATTTAGAGACTTTCGTTTAATATATGTTCTAGGATAAAATTTTCTTATTTTAATTCACATATTTATACTAGTGTACCATATGATATCAGGTGAATCTAGATCATGAAAAGGATTGGCCTTCTTGTTTTAAGTGGTGAAATATATGGAAATATAATGTGTCATCTATATCTGTATTTTTGTTTCTGAAAGTGATAAAAGTAATCACTTTAATGAGATAAGGTTATTTTAAGAATAAAATTAAAAATCAATTGAAATAAATATCCCCTACTTTCAATGATTTATCACTGGTCGTGAGGGTCCTTTTCAAATGGTATTAGTGCTAAGATTCCCTTCATTGATAATGTACTATTTTGAGGGAAAGATTTCCTCTTTGTTTGGAGTTTTTTTCACTAAGTTTATAATATAAATATGTATATCCAAAAAAAATTGAACATTAATGGGATTCCCAATTTTTATTGGAAAATTTATTATATATAGAAAGATGAGATGTCGTCTTATCTTTTATCAATTAGTTTGGATGTTCTTGAGGATGAAACTGGTGGATTTATTCATCATTATAAAAGTGTTATTATAAAAAACAGATAGGAAGAACTTGAATAATGATGATTGTGATCATAATTTCATTCTTTCATTTACTTTAGATAATGACTTTAAAAAATTAAAATGTATTTAGAAAACTAGGGTAATATGGGAAAAATTTGAAGAAAAAAACTATGAAGGAAATAAAAATGTGAGGTAATTTAAACTATAGGTTTAGATGTTAATATATGAATACCTAAAATGATGTAAGATAAAACTTTTTATGGATTATTCACAAGTTTTAATGAAATTTTTATCATAGTTACATTTTTTGATGAAAAACTAGATGATACAATGGTTTTATATAAGATGATATATATTATACCAAATAATTTTGATGTTAAAGTCTCAGTAGTTTAAGTCCATGATCTGGGTACACATATTTTGGATGACATACACAACATCTATATTGTATACAAAATACATACAGTTGGTGTTTTCAAGAATAATCCTAATGTTGAAAGGGAAATTTCCATAAATCCTCAATACAATAGAGAAGTAATAAAGAATTAATTCTATAAAAAGAATAATCTCATAAAGAATGATATGTTTAAAATAAGTTTGAAAATTTTATGAAAGTCATATCTAAAAGTATGAGAATATTAAAAGGAAATTTTAAGGGGAATGTTCCACTAAATGGTTTCAATTTTGGATCCACTGGATATTTTTAGAAAACTATACAAAGATAATAGATGGAGAAGTTAGTGATGATAAGGAAGAGAGACCAAGGAGTTCCTTTAAGAAAGAAAGCTACTAGATCTAATAAATTAATGTTTTATTTGAAATGGAAGGTTAATAATTACTCTAAATAAAAAAAGATAAACTTCTTATCAAATTTAGATGATGATGAGAACAATGATGAAGGTGAGGAAGTTGAGACTTCTAGTGAAGTTAATGAAAAACTATAGATTGCTAAAGTGAATGAGGAAGAATTCATAAGTTATGAAAATAATGTGGTTGGAAGTGAGGAATAAAATTAAATAGAGTTTATGTTTAATTAATAACTCACTGGTTCTCCTTTAGATATCTCAAATATGGAAAAATAGATCAAAAAATTGAATAAAGAAAATAAATATTCAAGAAACAAAGAATATATTCATGTTGAATATGAATCAAGGTTGTTTAAAGAGATTGATGACTTGAATAAGTTTCTCACTGAATATTATACTATAAAATTTGAGATGTAAGAGAAAGTTAAAATATAGGTGGAGTAAATTGATATTTTCTAATTTAATTTTATCAGTGGATAAAAATATTTAGTCAAGTGTAAATAAAACTTTTAGAATTCTGTTCATTAAATTAGTAAAAGTTATTAGAAGAATGCTTTGAAAAATTTTAAAGTTTCATAGAATTATGAGTCTCAAGTAAACTTAAAAATATAAAAATAAAATAGTGAGAAAAATATTATAAATTTTTGTGGAACTTATGAGTTGAATACATGGGTGAATATGACATAGTTTTTGGGAAAAAAGTGAATCTCAGAAATCTGTAATTTCAAAGAAAATTTACTTGAAGGAAAAAAATCCTAAAAATGTTAAATTAAAAAGTGATGAAAATTATACTAGATAAAATATGAATATTTTGAGAGTCTATCAAAACTTTTGGTTCAAAAAAAGGACCCAATATTGATTGTAAGAATAAGGAAAAATATTGGTGTTAATATATAGGCGATAAACTATTTATAGAGGTGATTGTGCTTTATATAAATTTTATACATGATGATTTAGATTCTAATTTTGAGGGATAAATGCATGTTTCTGAGGGTAGGTGTGATGATGATCTTTTTTAATATCTTCGAGTACATGGCTTGTCACTTCCATAAGAGTGACCTTTTATAAAATTTTAAAAAAATGGATTGTATTAGATATTGTTGGCACTTTTTTAGCTTTGGGAACTCGGAAAAAAATCATTTTAATTAACAACATTATTATGAGTCTAAAATATTTTACAGACAGAATTTGAGGGGTATTTAGGATTATTAAATAATAAAAACTCATAATCATCCAAAAAAATATAGACCTAAGGTTGGAAATAAATTTCAACCATTGGAAGAAGTTTTGTGGAAGATTTGATTGTTCAGTTTATCTTTCTAAATATTATCTCACCATTGTACCATCCTAGTTGAGTATTAATTTTAGTACTCAAAAATCTCACAGATGAAGGAAAAAATACAATAAAATTATTTTCTGGTTGAAGTTTCACTTAAATCTTTAAAAGTAAAATGTCCATAAATTTTGGATAGTGGGTGTTCTTCACACATGACAAGAGATTTAAATCTTATAAAATATGTTGAAAAGTGAAAATAATGATAATTAACCATTTTAAATTATGGGAAACTTAAATTAAAATGTTTTTATTTATCATTAATTAGAAAAGAGGAGTTAAAATACAAGAAAACATTATAAATTTGATAGACTTAAGCATAATATTTTAAGTTTATTTCAACCATGTGATAAAGGAAATGAAGTGGCTTTCTAAAAGTATGAATTCTTAGTAAAGGGTTTGAAATATTAATGTGTATTTACAAGAGGATATAAAATAATGGGAAACTTTTTTCGGGTTGGAGATTCTAAAAATTCATGTTACCTAATATTGTAAGAAGAAAATAAATTATGACATCGAAGATTTAGAAATCTTATCCAAAAGTATATGAAAAAGATTACCTGAGTAGAGAATGTTTTTTATGTTTATATTCTATAAAGAGAATGTGAAACTAGATTTTATCTATATGTAAAAAGGGAAATATTATTAATTTACCTCATAAGGAAGTTGAGATTCAAACATTTCACCCATTAAAACTTACATATTTTTGACATTTGTGGGCCTATTAGGATGTAATAAACAAATAGTTGTAAGTGTTTTATTTTATTTTATTTATTTATTTACTTATACCACTGGTGTTATTTTTAATAATCATAAATAATAGTCTTTAAAAATGTTCAAGAGTTTCAGAATGAGTGATGAAAAAGAGTGTGGTTTCTCCTTGAAGAAGATCCATATAGAGAATGGTGTAGAATATAATAGTGCAACATTTGATGCATATATTGAGAATAATGGTATTCCCTATGAATATAGTTCACCATAAACACCAAAAAATATGGTTTTACTAAAATGAATAATAAAATTTTAGGGGATATATCTCTAAGTATTTTGATAAAGCATGATAATTCTTGGTATTTATAGATATGGGACATTAGTGCAGAAGTTTATATTATAAATAAATATTTTTATATAATAAATCCCAATATGTCACCATATGAGATATATTATAATAATTCACAAAGTCTTAAATATTTAAGGGTGTTTAGGAACTCTTGTGTAATAAAAGTAAAATGTGAAAATCTTGGGAAGTTTGAAAAAATAGGAATTGATGGAATCTTCCTTGGTTATCCTCTAAATGAAAGAGAATACTATCATTATAAATAAGAGATATGAAATATTTTGGATAATATTGTTGTGAAGTTTTTGTAACACTCAAATAATGATAACACACGTCAAGAAGCAAGTTCTAGACATGATGATAAGGTAATTTTTTTTAAATTGGAAATAAAGTTCTATAAAATATATAAATTCAAAAAAAATATTTAAGATAATTATTTATTAATTTATAGTGATGAAGAGAAACCTATATTAACTCATCCAAGTATTATAAAGTATTTGGAAATATCATTAGAGAATAAGGACAGTGTGATTAAACATGAATAACTTTGGGTACAACAACACATACCTCACTATTTTATAGGTTAAACCAATATATATAAATAAATAATTTGATCATTATGAGTGTGTTGATGGTATAAACTATGAATTTTATCATATAAAAAAATAATTAAACTTTGGAGTTAGTGCCCAATCCTAAAAACATGAATGTTATTGAGGATTGGGTGGGTGTTTCAAAAAAAGCTAAATAAAAAAGGAGAAGTTATAAGAATCAAGACAATAATTATGTCTAAAGGTTACTCATAGGTTAAATATATTGATTTTGATGATACCTTCAAATGATTTTCAATAAAAAAAACCTATTAGTATATTTCATTATATTGTAGTACACAGGTAATACAAGATATTCTAAATAGATTTCAAGTTTTCCTTCCTTAATGGTGATTTAAAAGGGGTATTATATATTACGAAAATTAGTGTTTTCTTGAATGTTAAATACTAAAGTTATATTTTAATGTTAAATAAGGATCCATATGGGTTAAAATAATCCCCAAAATTATGGTATATTAAGTTAGATACTTGATTAAAATATCTAAAGTCCGATAAAGGAATATTGGACAACAATATCAATATTAAAGATGATAATAAGGCATCACTTATTGTGATTATTTATATAGATATCATTTTCTATAGAAATAAATATGGTGATTATGAATATTTTTATTTATAAATGAAGAAGTTGTTTAAAATTTCCATGCTTGGATAAATGAGATATTTTCAAGGTTTATAAATTTCTCAAGAGGAAGATCAAATCTTTATTTATCAAGAGAAGTAAAATCTTAAAATTTTAAAAAAATTAGGAATGGAGGATTAAAAACTATTTTCTATAACTATCTCAGTGGGAACTAAACTATCAAAGGATGATAAAGGAAGATAACTTAACCTAAGATAATTTCCAAATCTAATTAGAATTTTTTTATACTTGACTACTTCAAGATCGAGCATTGTATATATAGTTACATTATGTTATCAGTGTCAAAGTGCACCAAAGGAGTCTCATTTAATTCTTGGAAAGAGTATTCTTAGGTATATAAATGGCACATTAGACTATGGATTAAATTATGGAAGTTTTGGAAATTTTAATCTATTTTTTTATACATATGATAATTGGGAAAGAAATATTGATGAACAATGGTCTATATCTGGTTGAGTTTATTTTTGGGTGAAGGTGTGTATTTTGGCACATAAAGAATAAAATTTATATGACCTTGAGTACTAATGAAGTAGAATATGTGTCTATAACTGAATAAAAACCCAATTAATTCAAATTAATACATAGTTGGAAGATCTCAAGGTGGAGGTGAAGCTTCCATAGCTTGTGGGATATGATATTAAAAGTTCTATTAATTTATCAATAAAACTTGTTCAAAATAAAATATCAAATAACATTTATATAAAATATGAAATTTCCTAGATAGGCACTTCCAAATATGGTTATAAAAATATATTATTTACCAACAGGCTTGATACCAACTAAATAAATCCAAACTTAAACATCCATAATTACAATATTAGTAATAAATATTCAGTCACTTATATACCTAAGAACTTTTAGGTTTATAGTTTTAGAGAATTGAGAAACAAAACAACTGAAAACCCCCATATTTTTCCACTAAATAGAAATATTTCCACTAAAACAATAATTCCTTTTATTGCATTAAGTCTTCAACATATCCCACAAAAATTCTCCATACATGATACCCTTCTAGACATATCATACTTAATACTCTTCTTCATAACCTAGGTAAATGGAAACATAATAAGGGTGGGATAAAATTATTAGTAAGGGTTATCTTACAACAAAAACTATCATGAAACAAACAAGGCGTAAATAATATGGAGGGGATAAATAGTAATCAAATGGTGTCATATAACTGATAACATGAGCATGTAATATATCCATGGATAACATAGAAATTTAAATAATCACATGTGAAATAATAATTGATTTCATAGTGATGGAATTCATATTAATGGAAATATAATTCAAACTTTCAAGGACTTGTTCCAATATATTATAAATATATGGGTGGGAATACACTAAATACTCAAGCTATTTTTTCTCATGAGACCCACTGATGTATAAATGGGATATATAATTCTAGGATCTACTCCACTAAATAAATTCAATACATTAATCATATAAAGTAATGAATAAAAATATAATACATAATAAAAATTCCTTAGTAATCAATAAACATATATAGAATATCAATATTTCCCAGTCAATAAATAGAATAAAAAACTTTCTAAACACCCAAGAACTTTAAATATTTTGTTATTCCATCATATCTTAACTAAACCATAACAAATAAATAGGATTCTGTAATATTTCCACAAAACATGATCATAATCCATCTATATAAATAATATGGATGGTATTATTAAATCATATCACCAGTGAAGCATAATAAATATTAAAGGATGTTAACATGGATCTAAAATACTTTAATAGTAGATGGGTCACTTAACTCTTTCGAATGTTATCTGATATAAATAGATCAGGAATTTTATTTTTTGGTAAAAAAAGTTAAATCTACAAAATAAAAACATCATAGTATTATTTAGATGTTAATAAATGTAACATGAATATAAAGGACACATATATTATAGATTTTGAGAAAAAAATATAAGTGAAATTATAAATTAAATTTTCATAAATCTTCTACAACATGATTGTAAAAATAAACATATAAGTAACTTCATAAATACATTTCAATAGGATGAAAATAATACATTTAAACCCTTAATTTTAAAATGATTTTTAATATTTAACACTTGAAAATAAATTAAGTAAAATATGGGAAATTCGGAGTGGAAGATAAAAATATGCATTAATGAAATGAAATCCCATTATTTATTCTTATAAATTATTAATATATATTTTAAAACAAAAAAAATAAAAAAAATTGAATAGAAATTAATTTGTAAAACCAGTAAAACATTAAGAGTTTGTTTTATTAATAAAAAATGTTATCAAATTGGGAAATTTTTTTCTTACAGAAAAATATTAAAATGAGATTCTTTTCACACTTTTGAAAAAAAAAGTCAAAAATTACCCAAGTATAAAATGTTAAAAATATTCCTACTAGACCTTTTAAAATAAATAAAAAATATGGAAAATGACCTTAAACAATCATTTAAGTATAAATAATAAAAAAATTGAAACATTATTATGAATAAGGATAAGGAGGAGAAAGATTCTAATGGCTATAAAGAAGAGATAAAGTCAGCTCCACTTATAAGAAACCTTTTGGTTTTATTATAAACCAAAGGAAAATGAATTGGTATGAATACATATAAACTACAAGAATAACTAGTAAAGAATAAAATATATGGGTTTTAATATATAATATCATACAATTTATTTAGATGGAAACTTAGTTATAAATAATATTGAATTCAAAATGATATGGGAAAAACCCTTACCAACAAAGTACGGTATGAACTATAAATCCATAAGGAAGGAAAGGCTGTCATTAATTCATTATAAATGAAAGTAAAAAATAAAGGTAAATATTCAATAACTTTAATTTTATTCATAAAATAGAAAATATAAAATTTACGAACAATACTTGAATTTATTAGAGACTTGTAAACGAAACCATTACCAATAACATAACATGTGAAGTAAGAATATATCAAAGAATAAATTATTTAAAAGAAATTTAAATCCAAATAAAAAATTTAATTTGAACATAAAACAATCATAGATTATAATTCACATAATATTAAAATAACATAATCAATAAAGGAAGGATATAACTCGATAAAAGGAAATTGAGTTAGAAATCCCCTGATAGGTTTGGTAATGAATCAAAAGCACATTAAAAGATATTGTGAAATAAAATTTTAAATAACATGAATATAAGGTGATTTATGATAAAATTATTCAATTTAAAGTAATTATATCATGTTATTGAATAATAGGTGTATAATTTAAAATATGTATTAAGGAATGGAAATTGAGACAAATTACCCTTACCTTGGGTTCCCACTTTCTTAGTCATACTATACCTTCTTATATAATAAATTATGACTAATTAATAATTAATTTTATAAAATTATTCATGTGTAATAACTTTTATATGATCTTTTATATTCATTTAATACTTATTGATTACTTATTTTTAGTTTATAATGATCATTGGTTATAGTAGTTTTAATTAATCTTTGTTATTTTTTATATAACAGTTCAGGTTATCATTCCATGTTCATGAGTTAATCATATAAAAATTATTCAAGGTACTATAATAAAATTTTAATAATTAATTATGAATTTATAGGTTAATTCCATGGGATTTGTAGGTACGGTTCTACAAGATGAAATCCATAACATGCTTGTTTCAATAATTTTTAATGAAAAAAAGTTGGAATATTAACAATGATTTATATATTAATATTAACATTCTATATTAAAAAACATTATTTACTTATTAATATAATATAATACTATAAATTATGTTTCCATGGAAATCTAAGATAAAAAAAATTATATCATCAGTGATGTAGGTGGTTAAACTGGCCCAAATAAGAATATGTTATAATCAATTGATGAATATGATTATAAATTGATTTTATTATAATATAATCACTCCAAAAATATAATTATATTATTTATATTTTATTAAATTTATAAATTATAATTTGTTAGAGTTTTATTAAGAGGATAAATGGAAAATAATGATAAGAAGTTACCACTTACAATGAATAAATTGTGTATCCTCATAGAAACCTTCATGGTTTTGAAGGATTTTGGGAAATATATGGGGACTATAAGCTTACCAACTATAGAGATTATTATTAGGGAAGAAAATATGGTATATTTTAGAGGGGAATTTTAATTATATGTTTTTTATTAAGGGGGTGTAAGGATCCTTTTAAAATTGATAAGAGTGGCATTTTTATAAATTCTAATTTATTAACATAAAAATAATGTCACATTCAAGTCAAGTGGATCCAAAATTAACATTTAAAAAAGATAATATGATGGGTTTTTAATAAATCCTCCATCCATAAATTTATAGATATTTTTTTATGAAATTTTAGTTTGTTACCCCTTGATTTAACACTTTTACCTTATTTTATCATTTACAAAGGTGACCATTTTTACCTTGTTAACTTATTTTCTGCCTAAAAAAATTAAATTTTTAAATATATTTGAAATTCTACTTCTAAGTATTAAATTTATTTTATTTGATTCAATTTATAATATTAATAAAAATTAATTTTAATATAAAACACCTAATGCGAGAAAAATGGTTTCTAGAAAAAAAATATTTTTTAAGCATAAAAACAAATTTATACTTTTTTAGGTCAATGATTAGGAATAGTACTTATTTTATTGGTTTATGATTGAAAAATGAAGTGTTTTTTCATTTTAAAACCAAGAAATAACTTAATGTAATCTTTTAAATACTTAATTAAAGGAAAAAGACCAAAAATAGTTGTTTACTAGAAGGAAATAAAATTTAGGTTACAAATTATCAAGCATAGGTTTTTAAATTCAAATTATTTTTTAATGAATTATTTTAATACTTATATAGATATTTTTTCAATAAAAATGTGTTATAAATTTATATGTCAATCTTATATCATGATGATATAATAAAAGTTGTGGTATTTGTAAAAACTGTATTTTATACTATTCACCAAAAAATTAACTTCTTTAAAAAACCTAGAAAACATTATTATATAGTTTTGGAATTATGAATCCAAAAATTAAGTTCATATTAAAAAATTCAAATTCTAAAATTTAGTGATTTGACTTTTAAACCAAAACATAAATTATAATGAATTTTTTTTATTAAATAATGAATTTTTAAAATTTATATGTTCTTAATATTATTTCATATCAATTTACTAATTATACGAGTGTTAATACATTTTTTAAACATTAAAAAATTTTACTGGAATAATATTTTAAAATTGATAAATTTATTTTAAGATAAAAATACACAACACATGAAAACAATTATTTGAAAAATACCCCTTTTAACATTAAATGATTTTAATCCCATCTAACCATTAAATTTATTCAATTAATTAGTATAAAATTATAATTTAAAATAATAATAATAATAATATTTAATTAATTAAAAAATAGTATTTTTGTAATAAATCATTTTAATTAATTACTATATTTTTATTTACCAGAGGTTTTATACTTCCTAAATTTTTTATTAATGATACTTCAAATTTTATTATCATAATGTATTAATGTTTACCTTGCATTGTAATAAACATATATATTGGTTTTTTTATTTATTTGTTTTTTGTGATATAATTAATTCAATGTAGCACCCTGATATTTTAGAATATATTTTTTCCTTTAAATAAATTGTAAGTGTTTGATAGCTTTCTTGGAACGCAACACAAATCTTAAAATAAACCACAATATATTATAACTTAGTCATTAAACTAGAGGTATAAATAATAATAACCATATTATGAAAAATATGTATAAAGGTTGTACATAATGTAAATGTATTGATTAATATATAATAAATAAGTAATCAATTTTCAGTAAAGTCATTTAATGCTTTAAAAATGGTTTTTATTATATTTTGTACATAGATATTATAATTGATTTATAACATTTATAAAAATTTTATTTGAGTAAATTAATATAATTTTTCATATCATCATGTAAATATTATCTTACTATGAAGTTTTATGTTTTTTATAAAAAAAATATTTTTCTGTGAATAGTGAAGAATACTGATTTTTGGTAAAAAATATAATTTTTTCATGTAAAAGTACCATTATATTTTTAATATGATATTAAAGTTACATAATTCTCATTTAATTATAAATAATTTAATTACTTATATAATAATCATCATTATAATTTATTTTTGTATAATTTCATTTTTGTTCTTAAAAACGCGTTTTTCTAAAAACTATTTTTATGCATGCAATGTGTTTTTATCTTAATAAATTTAATTAATATATATTGATTAATGTTTTTAATTAATTTTATAGATTATATATTCATTTATATACTTTAACAGTCATTTTATTTTTTTACAAGGAAAGGAATGGAAGTAAATTATTTTTTTTCTTAAAAATTCATTTTTTTCTAAAATAGGTTTTCGTTGCGGTTTCTACACTTATTTAAAATTAAATTATTTCAATCATAGAAATATAATTTAATAAATTAAATTAAATATTTTTAATCATCATAATTAATATAATTTAATAGGTTTAACTTAATTTTTGTTCATAGTGAATGGAAAAAAATAGTAAAATTTTGTTATAGTATATAAGGTTAGAATGGGTTTACTAGGGATTAAACCAAGAGATAAAGGTAGTATTTCCATCCAAACCTGTATATTTTTATTGTTTGAAGTTATTTAAAACTTATATTATCCTTAATTCTAATACATTTCCTTTTGGTTCCACTTTCCCATGAAAGTGACAATATATCATTAAAATCATTTAAGAAATTCCATGTGTGTCCCTCCCCTTACTTATAAAAGGGAACCTATTATCATCCATTATTCACACCATTTGAGGATTATATATTGAAAAATACCTTATAAAAAACCTTCCTATAATCCTTAACTTAATCCTATATATTTTTTATTCTTATAATACTAATCCTTCAAGGATTAATGTGTGAGACAAAGGAGGTCTCTCAAGGAAGAGGTATAGATCTTAACCAAGCTCTTTCAATTTCAATTATTATTATAATTACAATAAATATGTTTCATCCATAAAAACATGATTGATACAATATAATTAATATACTTATATTTTATTATAATGATATAACATCAATTTACCAACTCTTATCAATGAAATGGGAGATGAATGTATCACTCATGTGTATGTGTGGACTACCACCTCCAAGTAGTGATAGAATTAATTTTACACCACCATCCCACCACCAAATTTTTTTTGTATTTTTTCAAATAAAGTCACTTTAAGGTTTATTGAGAACTGTAAAAAAGTATAATAGATGTATCAATGAAAATCGTCATGGTAACCATTGAAGAAGAATGACTGATGGAGAGAGCTTCATCGACAAAGCTCCTGAACGAGGAACCATGGGACCGCTGAGACACCGTGAACAACACCACCAAGACAAAAGAGTTCCCCAAGATATAAAACTTCAAAGAATCCACAAAAATGATCCAAAACATCATGGAATATATCACACCCAACCAATATGGGGTCATGCATAAAGGATCATGATGAAATGGTAGAGGAAACCATGGAGAAACAGGGTCATCCGAACACAACAAAAGGCAGGAAAGGCACTACAGAACAAACCAGTAGGGACTCAGGAATCGAATTGGAAAGGATAAGAAACAAAACCATAACTAATAATTCCTTAATCCTCCATCCTCATCCACATACAGTCTTAGGTTTTCGATGATGACCCTGCCACAAATTGACCCTAATAAAACCAAACTGATCGTACCGCAACAATCCCCAAACAAAAACATGAACCTACGACTAAATCACCAGAGGATATGGATAAGAATATGAATCTATAATGAGTGACCCATTTGAAACACGCTATATAAGTAGGTTTAATGGATAAGGAGGCTTTTCCAATAGATCACTCAGGAAATGGAAACAACAATCATGTTTATATACGAACTACAGTCACCACATAGTGATGTAATTAATTTTTCATCAATGAATTATATTAATGGTTATAAATATGTATATAATGAATATATTTTATATTTATATCATTGTTAACATTATGTATATTAATAAACCATGATCAATTTACAATGACCATAACTAATGAACCAAAACATACATGAAAAGCGTAGCAGATAACACCCAAAATGATGATGATAATAAAATGATATTAATGAATGGGTGGTAAGATGTTATAAGTAAACCATGAATATTATTATAGGTATTAATATATTTCTTTTATATAAATATAATAAATTTAAATTTATTATACATATATCTCTTACAAAGAAATATGGACTTGGGGTACAGGTTCTTCATCTCAATTTTATTTCATTGACACATATTTGATGTTATACACCAATATTATTTTATGAGGTGTACCAAATTTTCCTTTGATAAGTTGTGTCACTAATATACTTATGTTCATTGTATTTAAGTTTACATTTTATGTTATTTATCCCATGGAGGTTATGAATCAAAAGTTTCCAAAGAGGTAAGGGTTTTATGTGACAATCTCTTTTTTTATTAGGATTGTTTATTAATAAATTTTCAATGATGAAATTGTATGATATATATATATATATCAAAAATATTATTTATTTTCTTTTACTATATTTATTTCTGTAGATTACATGTTTTTATTTCATTTTCCTCTAATTAAGTACTTAGAAGATTGAAATAATATTTTTAAGGAAAACCAATTATGCTTTTCCCTTTAGTCAGAATTATTTTCTACCATGTCCATATTTTCTTTAGAATATTTTCAAGAATATTATTAATATTATATAAAGATTTATTAAATTCATTCTTACCCATGTTTTACTAATTGGGTGTGTTTATTTTATATTCTTATCATGTCTCCAATCCCTATTAATTATCTTATGCTCCCTTATAATCATTGATTGATATCTCTTATATTTACCCTTACTAAGAATTCAAGCTCACCATTTATTATATTTCCTTTATTAGGTTATGAAGATAGGTTTTAATTTTATCATATCAAATAATGGTTATATTTTTTAATAACTTAATGATAAATTGTGTAGATATTTTATGTACCAGTTGTTTATGTATACAGGTTTCTAAAGGCACCAAACCTTTATGGTTCTAGAATGGATTGTATTATTATATAATGAATATTCCACTAATAATATATATTATTTATGTATGAAAATTATGATTTTCCATTTTTTTATTAGAGTAAGGTTTAGTAATTAGTGGAAACTAGGATAATAAAACAATAGTAATAACCTTTAGGAAAAGCCTAAGTATAGGAGAACTTCCTAAGTTATGGTAAAGAAAGGGGTATGGTTTTCCATGAAAATGCATCCCTATTTGGATACTAAAAAGTGGATATGGTTATGGCATATATGAAATTAGGAGTAACAAATATGATTGGGGAATATTGGGTATTAACTTGATCTTCACTGGTGCATGATGAGTGGTCCAAAGACTTAAAACCAAGTAAGACACTTCTGGGGGATATTCTTGGTTTAATTCACAATTTTTTATAAACCATTTTGAAGTTTATGAATATATAATGACCATATATGACCTAGGTTAATTATAAGATGTCATAGATTAAAAATAATGTTTTAGGATTTATATATAATATGAATAATTTTTCATGATTACATGATTTCTCACTATGATTATTATTTATAACAATATTATCTTTGGTTTAATGAATGGATGGAACCAGAAGGGACTGTGAAAATGATGAATGTAAAGGATGATGTAGTTATCTTCCTCATAATAAACAAAATGAAATGTGGATGTAATGCAAAATCTTATGATTATGATAAACTATATATCTCCATATATTATTAAAAACCTAAATACAGATGAGTTTCTTAATAGACCAAATAAGAGGATAATAGAGTTTCATGAAGACCATAAAGGGAAAATGATTAAACTTCCTACATGTCTGGAATGTTGGAAGAAGCACCTGAGGAAATGTCTCAAATGAATGGGAAGAAGTTTTGGGTGTGGAAAATAAGGACATGGAGCAAGTAATTGTCAAGGAAAAATGAAAACTACAGTTAACACAATGGATGTGAATAATGGTTTCTATTAGGTATCATAAATAGATGAATTTTTTAAATGTGGAAAGTATGGGCATTTTAAAAATTGATATCCTATGGGGAAATATTGAGAATAGGATCAACAATGTTAAAAAATTAAAGTTTGTACTATTTATGGTGAGAAGACTACAAATGAAATATGAAAGGTTTGAATTATTTTAATATTATTTCTTATTTTAAAAGAAAGAATCATGACTAAATTGAGGTTGATGAATCTTAAAACATGATTCATATTTTATATTATATGAAGGAAGTATTAAGTAATAAGATGAAAAATCCTAGTTAATGGTTTATTGATGGAGTGGATTGATTAAAGTAGTTATGTATTGGGATTCAAGAATTATATTGTAGAAGTGTTTGATCAATGATATTCAGGTAATAAAAATCATGAAACATCTAAGGATTATTATTTTGTAGTTTTTCATTAAGGATTTTCAAGAATATGTTGAATAGTACTGATAACATAGAAATTTTGTTTAGTGGTAAGGTGATATTTTTGGAGAACACATGATTGAGAGAAAGAAAACACTTAATATATTCCTAATGTTGAGATAATAATGTTTTATTGGGATAAATAGTTGATTTATATTAATAAATTAAATTGTATAGTATTGGTGACCTTGAAATTGATTAGAGATTTATGAAAGAGTGATTCATGTTATCATTGATGAAGTTTTGTACATTTTTTGGATTTATTAAATATATTGGATAGTATGTTATTTTATTTAAGTAATAGGGATAGTGTTATTTTTTCTTTTGAATTATTTATTTTTTTATTAAGGCTTTATAGTGATTCGGGTTATTAGCATGTTTTAAGAGAATGTATGATTATGGTATTAATGTGTTTTTTTGTGACATTATGAGCTACTTTATATTGTTTTGGGATTAAATTTAAGTTGATTTTTGGAAATTCAATGACCTTTTTTTAATTCATGGGTTTTGGATTTGGTCGGACATATTTTGGAGGATTTCTAAGGTTAACTATTTATGAAATGGATTAAATGAAACATTTTGTATTATTATTAAGGTTTTAGAAATTAATGTATTATTTAATCACATGAATATTTATCCATATTGGATAACTTATGATAACTATTTCGGTTTTGGTGAATTTATAGAGATAAAAGGAATGACTTATTGATATTTTATGGATCTTATGATTTGTTAAAAGTTTATTTTAGTACTTCAGACAAGAAAATTTTGTCTTGAATATTCATTTCTTGGAGTAAGAGATGTGATAGAAGTGGAAATTGATAAAATCACAACAGAAGGATGAAAATATTCTTATGAAATAGAAATAAATCAAGTAAGTATATTTTCTCATGTACTCTATCTTGATAGTAAAATAATCCCTCAACTCTAGGAATATTATCTTGAAAATGAAAATGTTTTCTTCTTACAATCATTTCTAAATTGTTGACAGTGTTTTCACCCATAACTGATTTATGGTTTTTTGGTCATTAACTTTCCCATGACCATGTTCTGTGTCACTCTCTATTATTCTTTAGACATTATATTTCTCCTTTATGTTCATATTTTCTCTTTCTACTAATTTTATCCTTAGCTGAGAACCTGATTATAGGTTTTAAGGCAACCTTAATGTTTTATACCATCATTTTTCAAAGGAATTTTAATTATCCCTTTTTGTGATGTGGTATTTCGACAAATTATTTTTCATGTATTGAAACTTTGATTAAAAATATAAAAATTTTGAGGAAAAAAATTATTTAAAGGTAGAGAATATAACAACTTGATATTTTATAATATATATTTTTTCTTTAAATAAATTTTAAGTGTTTTATAGATTTATTAATAAGAAACACCAAGTTTAAAACAAACTATTACATATTATAACTTAGTTGTTAAATTAGTAGTATGAATAAGAATAACCACAATATGAAAAACATGTATAAATTTTTTATATAATGAAAAATGTATTGATTGATCTATAATAAATAAGTACATAATTTTTAATAATTCATTTCAACTCACTCAATTTGAAATATCATAATCCAATCTATTATAAAAATTTAACAATTCATAAACTCCCATTTAATTTGAATATTTTAAATTAATATTATATAAAACCAAATCATTAAATTTAATACTAAGACACATGTTTACTAGTAAATTAAATAAAACAAGTTTAAGTGGGTACCCAGATTTCCAATTCCCCCAAAATTATCCTAAAATATATATCTAATGAATTCAACTAAGTGTGGTAGGAAAATATATATATACAATCTAAAATTCATGCAATGTGGGAGTATATAAGATAGGTAAAGGTATAAATTATCCAAATTTGAATGCACTCCTTCTCTTAGTGGTGGGTTTATCCTTCCTTTTATTCTTTTCTAGAGAGGATCTAGGGACCACAAAAATGATAGAAGGGTATCAAAATAGTGATTTGTTATTTTAAATAAAATAAAAAACTATATAACTAAAGTTATTAAGATAAATTAAAATTGGAAAAGAAAAACTCCCTTATTATTCCTTAGGCCTCCTATAAATATTATTTGATTTAAAGCCCTTATCCAGGATTTTTTGCAATATTATACCTAGTCTAAATGGGGATGGGTATTCATTATAAGTAACCATCAAGTTTGGATTTCTTCTCTTCTCTTCAACATGAAATATCCAATAGTGTTCTCTAGAGTATCCATTTTGGTAGCCAAAAACTCATAAGTTTCAATTATCCCTTTGGGTTACCTATATTCAATAAATTGTATGATTTTTTCCACATCCTCATTAATGATATAAACCTTGTGAAATTCAAGGGATGGTGTTGAGGAATTTTGGGTCCCCCTCATGTATTCCTTAATCTCTACAACCTTATACCACCACCTTTTTGTCCAATCCTTCTTATTTATCATCATTTTCTACTCTCTAAATATATTTCTCTATAAGTATCTTATGCATCGTGGTATTTATATGTAAGTATTTCCTCAGCCTTAATCCCTAATAGTCCCAAAATGGGTATCTAAAGTTATAAAAAATAATACATGTGTTCTCTTATAGATCCATCCACTTGAGAATATTCATACCTATAAGAACAAAAAAATACTACATATGTCCCCACTCGCACGTTTACTAAACGTTCCTTAAAAAAGTTTAAAATTTTGTTTCGGGATCTCCAGGCCTCAGAATCACGTGCCATAAATTTTCATAGTCTTGTAATAATTCCATATAATTAAAAATATATATATAGAATTTCTGGGTCTTTACAAAACCCCCTTCATATACCCTGCAACTTTCATGGCGTGAACCATAGGTTTACACCATGAATGGATTGAAAATACTACTTGTTACATCTCAACCACTTTGGACCTACCTCAATACCCTCCCGAAAACCTGGGACACCTATCTAGCCTTAAACAACATCCAAAAATACATTTTAAGGGAAAAACTCTTATAATCCCTTTTTAAGTCCCATTTTTTAAAATCAACCCATCACCAAACTAAAAAAACAAATTTATACTAAAATTAACAACCTATAAAAAGATAGTCTTTAAATCCTAAAATCCCATAAATAATCTTCTATATTCTAAATCCAATCCTTTTTATTTTATTGAACCATTTTTTCAAATAATATCTTAATATCTCTATTATAAACACCATACTAACCATTGTTATTTGGATAGTAAGGTATAAAAAACTCATGTTTAACTCAAAAAAATTTCAATAATGCTTTTAAAGTTTTATTATTTCAAATGAGTTGATCACTTATTGTAAACCTTTTTATTCTAAATATATAGAATATCTTTTGTCTCAAAAAATTCACTACCACATGATTATAATATACCCTTCTATGAATAGCTTTAACCCACTTGTAAACATATTTGATGGCCAATATAGTATATTGGTAAGTGAAATAATTGATAAAGAGTCCCATAAAATCTATACTCGAGACATCAAATATTCTAGAAAATAGAAAAGGATATTGGGGTATCTCATTTCTCCTTAAAATGTTTCTTATAAATTAGAATTGAGAACATGATTTACATGTATGAATTCTTAAAAATAATTGGTTATTAAAATATTGAATCCAAAATATTCTATGTTATTCTTTAGGTCCCAAAATTCTCTCTGAGAGTAAGTTAATAGAAAAACCTAAGGATTGATGGTTTTTTGGAATAAATAAATATGGTCCATCTTGTTGAGCAAAGTATTGTTTTCAACAATACGTATTAATGTTATTTAAAGGGGGAGATTATTGAAAATAATAATTTGTCTCTTTATGATAATTTTGATGCTCACAAATACCCTTAGTTATTTTCTAATGATTTTATTTAGTATTTTGCAGGAGTTTATTAATATATTTTTTACTCTTGAAATAACGAGAATTTATTACTTAGCGCGGAAACTGTTTTAGCATGTTCTGAAATCACTGTTCACATCTTACGTAGATGAATATAGCGCAGAATCTGTTTTAGCGCGTTCTGGAATCATTGTTCATATTATACGTGGATAAACGTCGCGTAAGGATGAAAATTGTATACCTTATTGAGATAAGAGAAAAGTATGGTTAAAAAACCATACGTTTTCAGCAAAGTATGGAAGAAGAACCTTACATTATAAAGGAACCCTACGTTTTGGTTATCAGGAAAGTATGGAAGGAGAATCGTACGTAAATTCTAAACGTTACGTTTGTTTCTCAAAAGTATGGTTCATTAAACTTACTTTTGTAAACAACCATATGTTCTTGGAAAAGTATGGATCAAGTAAAAGTATGGATATTTTACCATACGTTTGAGTGTTGAAGAAAAAGTATGGATGATCAACCTTATGTTTGTATTCAACCTTATGTTATCAACCCTACATTGTTAACCCTAAGTTTGGAGGCTACGTCATCAACCTTACGTTTGGCGTCGAAAATTTTGACAGATGATATTTTTGTGCAACGATCAGTAAGCTGATTTCTGGGCGGATTTCAAGCCGGAAAGTCGTTTTTAAAGTAAGAATTTGACTGATTCAAATCCGTTTTACTAATGGATTTAAGATCGAAATAAAAGGATATTTTTATGCCGAGTCTTAAGGGAAGTTATGACTTCTCTGTAAATTCAAATTTTTGAATATCGCGAATCAGAAGGAAACTTTTATGGATCTAAATGTGCAAGAGATATGCTTTATTATATATTCTCTCTCTAAAACACCAGGTACAGGTGATGTGATCGATCTATTATTGAAAAAGGTGGAAAACAGAGATTGCAACTATTCACGATTGATCTGCTGATTCAAAAGGACCATAAAAGCTCTGTTTGTTCAAGAAGAGGGAACTCGATAGGAGATTCACCTGTTTTACATCGAATATCTATTGTGGATCTACTACTGCTGAATTTGTGAACTATATCTCTATATCTACTACAACTGGATCAACTCAGAACTACTTTGTCTTGAAGATCAATATTTCTAGAGACTTCGATCCATCTACTGTCAATTGCGTTCTGTTGCAATTGTGAAGATCAACTGGAAATTTTTTTCTGAAATTATTTTTATTCTTGAGTAACCAGCTTCTCATTCTAAGTTGTGTAGGTTCGTGTTTGAACCAGAAGGCTTTGTTTTTCCTTGGATTGTAAAGGTGTCAACTGCCTGTACTCATTTGTGAATCGGTCTGTGGAAAAGAGGACCAGATAGTGAAAATCACCAAGCTCGTGGAGTAGAGAATTGGTGGAGTGGACTAGGGGCCTTCTGTTCCCCGAACCACTATACATCTTTGTGTTCTTATTTTTACTCATTCCGATGCACGATCAAATCTAATAAAGAATAAAGGACAGAACTCGCTCAATAAAAGAGTTATCGAAAAATTGAAAATGACACAATTCACCCCCCCCCCCCCTCTTGTGTATAATCTGTAGATTCAGATCCAACAATTGTTATCAGAGGAGGAGCTTTTGATAAAGCCATAAAAAGCCAGAAGCATTTAAGGATTATACAACATAGCATCATGACTGATACAAGAGAAGGGATGTCGATGGTCAGAGCACCATATTTTAATGGAGACAACTATGGTTGATGTAAATCGCGCATGATCATATATCTGAAAAACCTCGGATATAGAGTCTATTCAAAGATTCTGACTCCTAATGAAATTCCTGAAAATCCTGAGACATGGAGTGCTGCTATAAAGTATAATACAATATGAACTCGAAGGCTATGAATGCAATTATCTGCGTTCTAGGACCAGATGAATTTAACAGTGTATCTCAGTTCCCTACAGCATATGAGATGTGGCAAACAATAGTTGTGGCATATGAAGGAACAGACAATGTAAGGAAAATGAGATATGCAACTGAAAAAATGAAATTTGATACTTTCATAATGGTTGAAGGTGAGATAATTACCCAAATGAATGGGAGATTGATAGAAATTGTCAATAACATAACTGCTCTAGGATAATCTATCAAGAAGGGTGATCAAGCATTAAAAGTACTGAGAGTACTTCCTACTCAATGGAATGGTATCTCTGTTGCAATCAGACAATCAACACATGTCAAAGATCTAACTATGAGAGAGATGATTGGTACACTGATGATGTATGAAGATGAAATGCAAGATGAGGCTAATGAACATAAAGTGTTTATCAAAATAGAAGATACTTCCTTGAAGGTAACTTCACAAAAAAATAATAGAAAGATGAAGATCAAAGAAGTCAAATCTAAATCAGAAAGCTCTGACTCATCCAACTCAGATGAAGAACTGGCTCAACTAGCCAGAAAATTTAGAAAATTATACAGCAAGAAAAGAGGATTCAAAAAATCCTTTAAGGGAGATAATAAGGAATTAATATGTTATGAATGCAAAAATATGGGACATATCAGACCAGATTGCCCATAATTGAAGGATGCAAAGAAGAAGAAATTTTTCAAAAGAATGACTTTGAGCAGAAAGACAATAAATCTATGAAAGCCACTTGGAGTGTATCTAAAGACTCTAGTAGCTCTTCTGAATCAAGCTCATAGAAATAAGAAGTCAATCTAAAATCAAAAATGTGTTTCATGGCAGAAACTGATGAGGTACATTCATATTACTCCTCTGAATCACATTCTGAATCAAGCTACACAAATGAAAAACTTGCAGCCTACTGCAATATGCTTGAAGAAAGATATGACTCACTATTTAAGAAACATACGTCACTAAAAAATATATATATATCCATTTTAGATGAAAGAGACACAATGCTGAAACAACGTAAAGAATTAACTGATAAATATAATTCGATTAATACTAACTATATTAATTTTGAATCAAGAGTAAAAACACTGCAGGATGAAGTAAAAACTTACAAATAGGCTGCATTGGTTTTTACAAAAGGATAGAATTCATTAAATAAAATTCTTGGAAAAACTTTCATTAAAAAGGAGATATTTGTAATTGGCAGTAAAGGAGAAAAACCAAAGCTTTATAAAAATTATTTTGTTCCTAGCTCTAAAAAGGTTAATTGTAATTTTTGTGGGACAAAGGGACATGTGGCTAAAAACTATTTCTTAAGACAACCTCAAATTTGTGGTATTAAGAAAGCCTATGTTTCAAAAGACTTATATGATTCAGCTAATTTTAAAAGAACAAAGCAAATATGGATACCCAGATCATTGCTAGTTAACACTCCTGGACCCAACAAAATATGGGTACCAAAGCAATTTGTTTGAATGTCTTTACAGGTAGTAGGTCACCAGAGAAGAAAAGATATATGTTACATAGATAGTGGATACTCAAGACATATGAATGGAAACTCATTGAATTTTTCTTCACTCACTCAAAAGGAAGGAGGACTTGTCACATTTGGTGACAATGACAAAGGAAAATTCATTTACATTGGAACTGTTGGAGATCCAAAAACAGTCTCAATCAACAAAGTACTTTATGTACAAGGACTAAAACACAATCTGATAAGTATCTCTCAACTTTGTGATGATGGATATATTGTTTATTTTACTAAAAATTTTTGTATTGTTTCTAAAGATAAACTGTTTAAATTCAAAGCACCGAGAACTGAAAATTTCTATACTTTGGATTTAAATTCCTTGTGTAAACAACAAGTAAACTGCTTGACTGCTAAAGTATGTGAATCCTGGATCTGTCATAGGAGACTTGGTCATTGAAATGTATATGTTTTACATAAGTTATCTAAGAAACTTTTAGTTTCTGATTTACCTTGTCTCAAATTTGAAAGTGACATATTTTGTGATGCATGTCAACTTGGCAAGCAACACAAATCATCCTTCAAATCTGTTAATAAGGTTGCTACATCTAAACCTATAGAACTTATTCATATGGATTTTTTTGGACCTTCAAGAGTAGCAAGCTTAGCTGGTAAAATATATATATATGTTTTAGTCGATGACTATTCAAGATTTAAATGGATTTTCTTTTTGAAATTTAAAAATGAAGCTTTTACTTTATTTGAAAGTTTCTGCAAATATGTTCAAAATGAAAAAGGTTTCAATATAATCTCATTAAGAAGTGATCATGGTGGAGAATTTGAGAATCTGAAATTTAATTCCTTTTTCTCAAATATGGGTATTAAAAACACCTTATCTGCACCAAGAACACCTAAACAAAATGGTATTGTAGAAAGAAGAAATAGAACAATTCAAGAAATGGATAGAACTATGTTAAATGAATATATCCTACTTATATATTTCTGGGCAGAAGCTATGAATACAGCTTGTTATATAATTAATAGAGTTTTAATTAGACCTATTTTGAAAAATACACCCTATGAACTATGGAATAACAGAAAACCTAAATTAAATTACTTTAAAGTTTTTGGATGCAAGGTTTATATCTTAAACACCAAGGATAATCTTGGTAAGTTCGATCCAAAATTTGATGAAGGTATTTTCTTAGGATATTCTGCTACCTCCAAAGCTTATAGAGTTTATAATAAGAAGTCAAGGATTGTTGAAGAATCAGTTCATGTGAAATTTGATGAATCTGATCCTTTTGAGAAAAGGACAGAACAAATGGATGAACTTGACTCTAATGATAACATGAGACTTGAGAATTTAAAGAATGATTTTGAAAATGATATAAAAGAAATTCAGTCCAGTTCAGAGGAACATAATACTGAAGAACCTTTAAATATATTACCTAGACAATCTAGAACCCTAAAGAATCAGCCTTTAGAAATTGTAATAGGTAACTTAGAAACTGGTGTTCAAACTAGAAGAAACTTAGGAAACCTAGTGGAATTCTCTGCCTTCCTATCTCAACAAGAACCCAAGACTATAGAAGAAGCTTTAGATGATGAAAGCTGGGTAATAGCAATGTAAGATGAATTAAACCAGTTTAAAATAAATGAAGTTTGAGAATTAGTGTAGAGAACTAAGAATTATCTTGTAATAGGAACCAAATGGGTCTTTAGAAATAAACAGGATAACCAAGGCACAATAACTATAAATAAAGCAAGATTAGTAGCTAAAGGATATAATCAAGAAGAGGGAATAGATTATGATGAGACTTTTTCACCTGTAGTAAGGTTAGAATCCATTAGAATCCTTTTAGCCTATGCATATTATATTAATTTTAAATTATTTCAGATGGATGTTAAATCTGCCTTTTTAAATGGTTATTTAATGGAGGAAGTTTATGTTGATCAAACTCCTGGTTTTGAAAACTCTCAAAAACCTGATTCTGTTTTTAAAATATTAAATCTCTTTATGGTCTTAAACAAGCACCTAGATCTTGGTATGAAAGATTAAGTTCTTTTCTTTTGAAAAATGATTTTACTGTTGGTATGGAAGATCCAACACTCTTTTAGAAAACTGTGAAAAATAATGTTTTATTGGTTCAAATTTATGTTGATGATGTAATCTTTGGATCAACTAATAAAACTCTTTGTCATGAATTTTCAAAATTAATGCAAGAAGAATTTGAAATGAGTATTATGGGAGAATTAAATTTATTTTGGGGTCTTCAAATATTTCAAAAAGATTTTGGAAATGTTTTAAATCAAAGCAAATACATTACTGATTTACTTAAGAAATTTGGTCTTGAAAACAGCAATCCATTTTCAACTCCTATGTGTACTAATACAAAACTTGATTTGGATGAAACTGGGAAATCAGTTGACAACAATTTATATAGAGGTATGATTGGTATTTTGTTATATCTTACTGCTAGCAGACCAGATATAATGTACTCAGTATGTCTTTGTACTATATTTCAATAAAATCCTAAAGAATCTCATCTAACTGTTGTTAAGAAAATTTTTAGATATTTAAAAGGAACTGTTTTTCAATCTCTTCTTTATCCTAAAACTTTTGATTTCAATTTGATTTCATATTCATATTATGACTTTGAAAGTTGCAGATTAGATAGAAAAAGTACATCAGGTACATGTCACTTTTTAGGAAAGTCCTTAGTATCATGGTCTAGTAAGAAACAATATTCGGTTGCCCTGTCAACAGCTGAGGTAGAATATGTTTCTGCTGGCAGTTGCTGTGCACAAGTGTTGTGGATGAAAAACACTCTTATGGAATTTGGAATGAATTTTAATAATACACCTATTTTATGTGATAATACGAGTGTAATTAATATTTCAAAAAATCCTATTAGTCATTCTAGAACTAAGCACATTGATATAAGGCATCACTTTTTAAGAGATCATGTTATTAAAAAAGATATATTTTTAGAATTTATAAATACTGAAATTCAATTAGAAGATATTTTTACTTTACTTACCACTGTAAGGTTTGATTTTATTAAGGGGGAGCTCGGTTTATTTAATTTTAAATAATTTTTATTTATTTTTATTTTTATTTATTTATGAAAATTTTATTTTGTTTATTGAATACTGTTTAATATTTTATTTCTTTTGTCATATGAATTTTTTTTTAAATATATGTAATGATTAGTGATTACACGGGAATCAAGGCTGTCACAGCCTTTTCAACTTCTAAACCCTTTCACTTCTATCGAAACCCTTTCAAAATCCAAAAATCACACTTCCTCTTCTAAAACCCTAACCTTCGAACTTCTGAAACCCTAACCTTCAAACCTTCAAAGACTCTCGCAGAAATGGTAAGGAAGAAAAGAGCCAGTGAGGCCGAGCTGAGCAATGCCAAGAGACAACGCACCAAGGGAAGAAAAATATTACAGGGTAAGGTAATCGATCTCGACTGGTTATTTCAGACAAATTTGTTGTTGAAGAAAGCGATGTCGTTTCAGAATCTTGAACAGATGTTCAACAGTGAAAATACGGAATTTCTGTATGAAGTAGAACTTAGATACTTCTACAAATCTGTACAGTTTAGTCTGGGAGATATCGAAGACAGTATGATGGCTAAAATAGAGGATAGGGATTTCTCAATCTCTTTAGTAGAGATTAGTCAGATTCTCAACTGCCCTCATGAGGGAGTTTTTCATTGTGACTTGAAGAATATAGGAGATTCTGTTCATAAATCTGAAGACATCATGTCTTTTCCTTTTGGTACCAAGACAATAAAGAAAATGTTTGTTAAGGATTTGGAGCCTGATCAGAAGATTTTGGTAAAATTTATTCAGACTAGAATAGCTCCATGGATGGAAGAAATGGAGAAAATTTTGTACCCTGATATGTATATAATGTTTCTTATGTTAAGTGATATTAAGTTAAACTTTCCAAGATACATGATAAGGTATCTCATTTACTAAGGTCAAAGTGAGTCTAGGATGAATTTCTATCCCTTTGGTAGATTTATTTCTAAGCTACTGTTTAAGAAAGACATGGTGAGATTAGTGGATGCAAGAGTTAACTGTAATCACAGTAATACATTTAATGCTGGAACTTTGAGGAAATTTGGATATTTATAGAGTACAATTAAAGGAAAACTTTTGCTAGTAGAAGCTGATGAAGACTCAGAGAGTGCTCAGGCTCAACCTGCTACGTCCAAGGAGGGACAAGATGAATCTAGAGTCAGCAATGTAGTAAGAAAGATTCACTTTGAAGTGGCAGATGTTGAGGAAGACAGAAGTCAGGAGGGACTTCAATCAAGAAGAAAAAGACCAGTAAATGAGGAAGTCACTTCCACTGCTTTGGAAACTACAATAAAAGATTTATTTTCTTATTATTTTGTGAGAGAGGTTGTTGCTGATAAAACCATGTAATATGTTATTGAGAGAACGGCTCCAGTAGAGAAATCAGAAGCTCAAGAAGAAACTCAAAGGGAAAATCAGGAATAGACTGTAGCTGATGTTGAAGTTTTACTTCAACAGGAACAAGAAATGGAGGCAGTGGCTGGTGAAGAAGTGGCCAGACCTCAGGAAACTTCTGAAAATATTGCTCTTGAAACCCAATGGAAGGCATATATACTGATGTTTTTGGTGAGCATACTTCTGAAGCTCACACAAAGGTACTTCAACAGGATTTTTCTGTGGAGAAGTTTGAAAACTCTAAGGAAACATATGTGGACCAACCTTCTCAGGTTAGAGAAAAAGAGAAATCTGAGGCTGAATCATTGCCTTTGGTACTACTGCATCAACCTGAGAATGTTAATCAAGCACAGGGTGCATTTGATTCAAGGAAAGAAGAAGTTGAAGAACTGTACAGAAAAATATCTCAGTTGGAATCTGAGAATGCTTCTATGAGAAATTCCTTAGACTTAGAACATTTGAAGTTTCAAAATCTGAAGGAGTGTACAGTTTAAAGGCAAGAAGTTGAAATGTTTAAAGAGGATATGTTGAATGCTATTACACAATTAAAATCTGAAATGGTTATGAAGTCAGATTTATCAGATCTGAAGTTATTTATGGAGAACCAATTTGCATTAGTTGCAAATAATCCTGTTAGTGGATCAGGTACTTCACCTTATTTAATCAGAATGTTTCAGGCTATCACATCTACGTTGAGCAACATGAATGATAGGATACAATATCTTCAATGTAACAGTGCTCCTTTTTCAGTGTTGCTGGACAATCAGAAGTTCTTAGTGGATCAACTGAAATCTATTGAGCCATCGATCAGAATTCTATTAGAACAGTTATCAGAGAAGTTGTCAGTATTTTTTGAAAAAGAGGAAAGGATGCATGAGTTTTTTAGAGTCAATTTAATTGAGTATATTCATATGACTCAAGAGAACAGAGAGATAATTATCAATCTTGGATATGGGATGATGAACAGACTTCGGGAATAGTTTACAGAAATCAAGTCTGCAATCCAGAAAAGATAGACCTTGTTGCCTATCTTACCCAAACCTTGATTCCTGTGTATATCATTGTCATGTATATGCTACTTTTTTTGAATGAAAATTTTCTTCATTGTTTATTTGTCTCTTTACTTATTTGTTTTACTAACTTTATTTTTAAATATTCCAGTACTCCAGATTTAATTATTGATAACTAGATTATAATAGAATTTACTAACAGTTCAATGCAATATTAAATGTGTTAAAATCAATGATTTTTCATTCTTTTTGATATCACAAAAAGGGGGAGAATGTGGATAAACACAACATCAAAACCTACATTTTATTTAGGGGGAGAATTCATTTTATTGAGGGAGAAAATTAAATGATACATTTGGATTTATAATTATATTTTTGGTGGAGAAGTTTTTATTTAAAACTTTATAACGAATTTTGAAAGTTCATTTTGTTTAAATAATTTTAATTATTTTATGGGTTTTTTGATCATCAAAAAGGGGGAGATTGCTGAGAAAAGTATTGTTTTCAAAAATACGTATTAATTTTATTTAAAGGGGGAGATTATTGAAAATAATACTCTGTCTCTTAATGATAATTTTGATGCTCACAAATACCCTTAGTTATTTTCTAATGATTTTATTTAGTATTTTGCAGGAGTTTATTAATTTATTTTTTACTCTTGAAATAACGAGAATTTATTACTTAGTGCAGAATCTGTTTTAGTGCATTCTGGAATCACTATTCACATCTTTCATAGATGAATATAGCATGGAATCTGTTTTAGCACGTTCTGGAATCACTGTTCATACCCTACGTGGATAAACGTAGCGTAAGGATGAAAAGTGTATACCTTTTTGAGATAAGAGAAAAGTATGGTTAAAAAACCATACGTTTTCAGAAAATTATGGAAGAAGAACCTTACGTTAGAAAGGAACCTTACATTTTGGTTATCAGCAAACTATGGAAGGATAACCGTACATAAATTCTAAACGTTACGTTTGTTTCTCAAAAGTATGGTTCATCAACCTTACTTTTGTAAACAACCATACGTTCTTGGAAAAGTATGGATCAAGTAAAAGTATGGATCTTTTACCGTACGTTTGAGTGTTGAAGAAAAAGTATATATGATAAACCTTACGTTTGTATTCAACCTTACGTTATCAACCCTACGTTGTTAACCCTACGTTTGGAGGCTACGTCATCAACCTTACGTTTGGCATCGGAAATTTTGACAGACGATATTTTTGTGCAATGATCAGTAAGCTGATTTCTGGGCGGATTTCAAGCCGGATTTAAAGTCATTTTTAAAGTACAACTTTGACTGATTCAAATTCGTTTTACAAATGGATTTAAGATTGAATTAAAAAGATCTTTTTATACCGAGTCTTAAGGGAAGTTACGACTTCTCTGTAAATTCAAATTTTTGAATATCGTGAATCAGAAGGAGAATTTTATGGATCTAAATGTGAAGAAGATATGATTTATTATATATGCTCTCTCTGAAACACCAGGTACAGGTTATGTGATCGATCTATTATTTAAAAAGGTGGAAAACAGAGATTGCAACTATTCACGATTGATCTGCTGATTCAAAAGGAGCGTAAAAGCTCTGTTTGTTCAAGAAGAAGGAACTCGATAAAAGATTTACCTGTTCTACATCGAATATCTACTTTGGATCTACTACTGATGAATTTGTGAACTATATCTATATATATACTATAGCTGGATCAACTCATAACTGCTTTGTCTTGAAGATCAATATTTCTAGAGACTTCGATCCATCTGCTGTCAATTGTGTTCTATTGCAATTGTGAAGATCAACTGGAAATTTCTTTCTGAAATTATTTTTATTATTGAGTAACCAGCTTCTCATTATAAGCTATGTAGGTTCGTGTTTGAACCATAAGGATTTGTTTTGCCTTGTATTGTAAAGGTGTCAACTTCCTGTACTCATTTTTGAATCGGTCTGTGGAAAAGAGGACCAGATAGTGAAAATCACCAATCTCGTGGAGTAGAGCGTTGGTGGAGTGGACTAGGGGCCTTCTGTTCCCCAAACCACTATACATCTTTTTGTTCTTATTTTTACTCATTCTGATGCATGATCAAATATGATAAAGAATAAAGGACAGAACTCGCTCAAGAAAAGAGTTATCGAAAAATTGAAAAAGACACAATTCACCCCCCTCTTGTGTATAATCTGTAGATTTAGATCCAACACATCCCAACTAAATTCTTTTACTCACAATTCAAATTAGAATATATGTTTTTATTAAAGCAATAGTGGGTATCATATGCAACTAATAAGTTAATAATATATATAAACCAAGTAGAAATATTTTATACTTCATAAAAAATATTATCTAGAAATATTTATTCCATAGGTTAACAATCTGATGGTTTAATTCTGACAACATTAGAAATTTAACAAAGATGGAAAACTACCAAATTCTTAATTAATTTCTAGTAATTTATTTCAATATAAAACTATTGAATATATATAAAATACATATTATCAATATTGGTTTAGTTTCCTATTTCTTCAAAATATATCTTAATGCGGTATGACTAGTGAAAATGAAAACCTTCGAACTAAAAGGATATGATCTAATTTTTTTCTTGAAAAAACACAATGTCCAAGAGATATTTATTAGTTATTCTATAAATAAACTAGTAATAATCCAATGTTATAGAATCATAATCTATGATATGATATTTTCTATCAACTCTATAAGATAACACATTAACTAAAGACAAATCAGAGGCATTGTTCATTAACTCAAATAGAATGTCCCACCTAGGTTTTTAAATGATATGTGGATTAATAAACTTCCTATTTAACTCATTAAAATAATTATTACATTTATAATTAAAAATAAAGTGATTATCCTTTTTAAAAACCATGAAAAATGAATGGTAATCTTATTAATGTTTTTAATGATCCTCCTATAAAATCCAGTATTCATTTAAAATTATTTGATGACTATCACACATTGGGGATACAGAAAGAAATATACTATGCCAACCTTAGGCTAATTAACTTGAATTAACTATTTAAAAACAAAAAGACAAAAAAATATCACTCTGTATACCAAAACATTATAGTTTTCATAGTTAAGAATGAGGTTCTTTTTTATGAACTTTTAAACAATGGGACCTAAACTAGATAAAACAATAATCAAAATAATTTCCATATATAATGATGTAATCCATAAAAACATCCATACACTCATTGAAAATTTAAAAAAAAACATTATACACCATTGTAAAGTTGCAGTATCATTACACAACCCAAAAGTCATTATCCAATAGGAAAAAGTTCAAAAATTATAGGTGAATGGGGTTTTCTCTTGATCCTTGGGAGATATGTGTATTTAGAAATATCCGAAATACCCTTAGAAGAAAAAATAATTGGGTTATCCTCTTAACCAATCAATGATTTTATTAAGAAATAGAAAAGGAAAAAAATCATTTCTTATCAATTAGTTCAATTTATTATAGTCTATATTGACTCTCCATTTATTATATACCCTAGTTGTAACTAACTCTTCCAATTCATTCTTCACCACTATAAATACAATATTCATTAGAAGAATATGGATTGTATTAACCTATTTTTTATCTATTATAGGAAATATTATCCCTATAATTAAAAATGTGGTTACCTATTTCTTGACTACCTATAAAAGAGTAGGATTCAATCTCCTTTAACATTGCTTATCCAATTTTGTATCCTAATTTAACAAAATCATATTCATAAAAAGTGGTGGACTAATTTATGAAATATATTTTAAGGTCTAACTTAAAAAATTACTGTTTAATCTAAGAAAATCAATGATTTTATCTTCATAATATAAATAAAGTTATTAGTTAATAATTATAAGAAGTTTTTCATCTTTCTCCATAGAAAAATATTTCATATTCTTAAGAAATTTTTTCAACTCTAAAGTGGTTATATAATCAACAATGGGTTCTATAAAAGAAATTAATTTAATTTTAATTAACATATATTCTTAAAAAACATCAATTGAATCAGATTTTCCAAAAAATTCACTCTCAATATAATTTTTAATCTCAATTAATTTCATAGTATTTTTAAAATAATTTACAATTGAACAATCATCACTATAATAAAATATACAATCATTAATTAATGTATTATTAGATAACAATTGGTCAAGATAAAAATGATTTAGTGAAGTCTCATTGCATTCATACTTAGTAAACATGTTAGTAGAAAATCAATCTATCATATTGATAGGAAATTTCAAATGTTCTTCTACTAAATATTTCATTAATTAAATATATTAAAGTGAACTAATTCATCGCCAAATTACATTGAAAAATTTTCTTAATCAACATTTATAATTTTTTTATAGTATTTAAAACTATACTTCCTAATTATAATTGTGTATGATTTTGTATCATTCCATCTTCTAAATTTTACACATAAAATTTAACTATAGAAATAAGATTTATTACCCTTACAAGTACATTATCAATAACTCAAACTGGTCTAGAAGTAGTTTTTCTAGCTAGCTAGATAACAATTATAAAAGGATTTATCTCTATAACTTATAAATTTTAATACACTGAGTGAGTTATTTCATTTATAGATTCCCATAAATCTAAAAATGCATCGGTAAATTATAAATCATCAATAGTGAAAGGTATTGTGAAAGTTTTTAAATCTTTTTATTTGATAGGTAAGGTGGGTTGAATAAGAGTAGAAATATTCCTCCAAATTTTACTCTTTCATATTTATTTAGCATTATTTTTTGAATACACATCTCCTTTATGAATTTTTATACATATAAATTTGTTTAACTACATTAAACATTGAAATTTTAACAAGAAATTTTCTAAAAGTATACAAAATTTCCTTATCCAATTCAATTTCATTGAGTTTATTAAATATTTATTCCCTATATAGAGATAGTTATGGAACTTTGGGAATAGATGAATCATACTTTAACATTTTATTCCCTTTCCATTTATCATTTTTATTCTTTGATTGTTTTGAATTGAATACTGGTGGTGAATTTTTATTAGAAATTGCCTCATAATTAATTTATGGACTTATTAATTATTTGATTTACTTGCTAGGTGTTGATTCAGGTAGTGTAAACAATGGTGTTTTATTTTCTGTACCACTTCTTAATGTGATAATACTCACATTACCATTATCGTTAGGATTTACAATTTTTTATAAAGTTAATTTTCCATGTTATTTATTTTTAAATCTATTTATATCACTTTCCATATATCCTTTTTTTCATCAAATTTTTTAATGTAACTTGTTTTTTATTAAACATTTCTTCTAAATGTTGACCATATTTTGGTAGTTATTAAAAAAATATAGTTTTTTTATTATTATTTTTTCCCTAAAAATATCTAGGTTGTTGATTATGAATTTGGACTTGAAAAAACCTATTAGTTTTTTATGTGATCTAGCATCATACTTAGGATTTTTTTGATCTACCCAACCTGGATTTTAGTTGGGTGTTGGTTGATTATATCTAGGATATTGAGGTTTAAAATGCCCTCCTGGAAATGAAACAATAGAAGACTCATGTTAATATTTAAATTGTGATAATTGGTTATTAAAATATTTTAAAGAAAATATTTCATAATTCAAGGAAGTTGAAATTATTGGTTCATGATATGCTTGAAATTTTTCTTGTGGTTTTGTATCATCCAAGGTCATTTTCCTAACCATAGTGGTCAAGTAATTTAACTATATCACTATCAAATTTGTGTCATTATAGGACGCAGATACCTCTTGAACTCCCTTAACATGAATTAATCTCTTATTACCAAACTATTAAAGATTTTAGAGTTATATTATAAATGATATTCCAAGCTATAATAGGTGTTTTATCTATAATATCTCCTATAGATACTATATTTCTCATACTCTTATCAATAGGAAGAAATCCCTTATAAAAACATTGAATCAATAGTTGGTCTCTAATATAGTGATGGTAAGAGATATAATATAATCATTTCAACCCCATATAGTACTCAGGAAATGTATCTCCTTAGGTTTATATAATTATATAGAATTATTTCTTAATGGTAGAAGTTCTTGAGAAAGGGAATAATTTTTCTAAGAAAATCTTATTTAAATTATACCAATGTCCAATGGTAGTGGATTAGGAGTAATAAAACCATTCATTTATAAATCCATATAAGGAAAAAATGAAATTTTTGTATTTTTATATAAACTTATGTTACTCCCTTTGGTTTAATAGGGGAACAAAATATATAAAACTCTTTCAAATTTTTGTGTGGGCCTCTCCCAAAAAACCATATAAGTTTAGTAAAATATGAATTAAACATGACCTAATATCAAATAATTGTGTCACCAAAAGTACTATAAACATACAAGTTTCTTATCTATATCAAGTTATACTAACTCCTTTAAAGTTATTTGATCATCCATGATTTCTATAGATTCTTTATTTTTAGGTCCAAAAGGGGCCTAGATACCTTGGGAGGGGGTGAATTAGGGTATGGATATTCTTTTTAAACTTATTCCTAGCCCACTAGATCTTGACCTATTTATTACAAGGGTCACTTATTATGCTATTTAATGTTAATTTTGATTGTGTCCTTTCAAATTTTATCTAATGATAATGCACTAAAAGTAAAGAAATAAATAAAACACAAGGAAACATAGATTTTTACTTGGTTCACCCTCACTAGGCTACATCCAAGGAGTATACAACGATGATGTTCCATTTGTACCAAATGCACTAAGGATCACTGCCAAATTACATTGTTCGGGCTAGATATTTTATACCCAGGATAACTTCCTTTACAAGGTTTAGGGTCTTCTCACTTCATTCCCAAGGTTCAATCCATATGTCTCTACCTCTAGCTCACTATCGGTGGGAAGGATCGCCATATTCCTCTTCCTTCGCTCATTGATCTTAAAAGGGATTTACACATAGTTTATGGACTTGTATGTCTCTTCATTTTCATGAATTTAACATCCTCAATTGTATATAGATGATCTATTTATGTTCCACTTTCATCCACTGATGAATACCACTTTACCACAGATATACTGGGAAACTTCCAACCTTAATGCAACCTCAGGGTGACTTGTATGCTACTTTAAGCAAGGCATGCAAGTGTTTCCTTTGTCACAGAAAAACCAACTTTCACGCTACTCTAAACTTGTACAACACAACCTTATTATACTCAAAACTTTTGTTACACACACCCTTTTACGCCGAACTCACTATTGGTGTGCGGCTACCATTTGGTGCGCAACTTCTGAATAACTCACTACTTGAGTACCCTCACCACTTGTGAAACTAGAGCTATGATTTTATCTAAGTTTTGAGCTTATATAAAATGAGGGGGGTAGCTGTCTATTTATAATCTTTTTTATGACCCTAAGTGTAAGGAACATAACTTCTTCCCAAGCATGTTGGTCTCACGTTTGCACAACCTCATCTTTCACGCAGCTCCATAACTTGTGTGCCACTCGTTCCTTTTCCATATTTTGGGGTTCTAATTTTGAAACATGCATGGTGCACAAATTTACAAGGATACTTGACACTATAGTGAAACTCCCTTTTCCAAAAACACTTTTCTCTATTCTCCAATTTTTAGAACCAAAAATTTGGCAAACACTGGAAAATGGAACCTCCTTGTAGACATTCTTCTTTTACCACCTCTAGATCATCCATTAATTTTTCATAGTTCTTTGTAAACATAGATTATCAAAAATATCTCTAGAACTTGACAATTTACCATCGAAACCCACTTTTAAAACAAACACAATCGACCCAAAAATGCTTCAATGTTTCCTTGAGGGATTTTTTCTCAACATGTATACTCTCTCTTAGGTGAATTAAATTATTGAAAATTCTTAGAGGATATTCATTTATAGTTTTCCTTTTTTTAGTTTTATAAAATTTAATATATTTATTATTATACTTCAAAGTAATCATAATTTTTTGAATAAAAAATCTATAAATTTTAGGATCAAATGACACCAAGATGATGTGATAATATTTATATAAACAGTTCTTACAATTTCACAAAAATGAACTAATAGTGATGAAATGATGAATGAATAATGAATTCACTAATGAACTTAAGTCAATATCTAGGGAAAAGGATCCAAATTGTGATAGATCCTTAATTCAAAGTCTCTAAAAATAGTTTTTACCTTGGAAATATAGTATAATGGAAAACAATTATGTCTCTTAAGTAAATTTTATTATGATTAAAAGTTGTATTTTTTTATTTAAATGGTTTATCATTTAATAATTTAAACATTGAGGGTTTTTATGTTTAAATTATCAACTGAATAAATCAAATAAATGAATTAATTTCAAAGTAAATACAAGTAAAGGAATAGAATTAAATAAAAAAATTTAATTCTAGATTGATCTTGTAGTTTCCCTAATCTTTTATTATCTATAATTAATTTTTTCATACTAATAATCTATTTAGTTAGAGAGATCCACAATCACAAAATATTTATTATATGTTGTTTGAAGATAGATAAGCTTTACACTAATATCTTAGTGAAAGTTCTCATTCCAATGTGATATGATTGATTCATTTACAATCGCTAAGTGTTTCAATACAACTTCAAATCTCACTATCCTTACCAAAAGATAAATTTAGGGAATCATTTAGAATTATGAAATTTAAGATTGTTCATGTGAAAGTGATTGGTGATCACTTAACTCAATAAATAATTAATTCCATATTATATTAATTGATTAAGGAGTTGGATATAAATAATTAACAACACAAGAAGAAATTAATTCAATTAAGAATAAGATAATAATCCCTACTATCATTCAAATCAATTAAAATTTTAAAACATTAAATATATTAAGAAAGAAATAATGTGTATAGGGACTCTATATAATTTCATTGGATTAACTTCCAATAATTAACTAAAAATGAATTTTCCTTCTATATATATGGATTAAAAAAATATTTTTCCACCTATTCATATCCTCATAAACCAAAAATTCAAAATATAAATATCATTTCTCATTAGAAACCTCCTCCTTTTATAAGAAACATTAGAATGTTCTAGATTTCATATTCATCTTCTCTTGAAAACACTCCAAATGGAATAGAGACTTATAGACATATTCATTATATCATAGCTCAAATTATATCATTAAATCCATATATTCTCCTTTAACTAAATTTGAAAAATATCTATACCATCATATCTAATATGAATAACATGTTCCTAGATCATTAAAAATCTTTCTGGTTTACTTAGAAAACTCTCATATAAAGATTCCATACTGTCAAGATTCATGCATGAATCCACATGGAGTTTTAAATTATATCTATGGTTTAGCTTCATATGAGACTCATTTTTCTTTTTTCTTTTAAATTCATATTAAATATATGAGATAGAAAAAATTTGATCTTCATTTATAAATCTTTATGATAGGATGGTGTAGTTTACAATTTGATTTGTGGATATAAAAAGATATTGTAATTGTAATATGATTGTATGTGGTTCACTAGTATATTTCATATTTTCTAATATATCATGTCGTATAAAGTGATATAAACTCCTTCAATGTACATGGTAGTTTTGTACCCATCGATCCATTTTATTAAAAACAATGATTCACTGTAACACCCTGAGATTTTATGAAAAATATTATTTTTAATTTCATTAATGTCTTGTGTTGTACGCTACACCAAAAGGAGCTTTCACTACATGCATCATTTTCTTGGCTTGCATTACACGCAATCGCGACCTTCCACGATAGCGTGTGTTGTATGCAATACCGAGTTTCGCTAAACAATGATATGTTATATAAACTAGCCGTTATGAATAGTAATACCCACTTTTTGAAATTTTATAAATTTTATCTTTCAAAATGGACTTCATTTTTGGATTCGGAATATCGAAATTAGCCTAGGGTTAATTTTTGGTATTTTTCTGAAAACTTTCAATTTTTGATGAATAGTGAAAACACTGGGTTACTATTCAAAAACAGACTTTTTATTTAAATAATTATTTATTTTATTTAAATTTATTTTAGGTCAAAATTGATACATAATAACTATATAGGTTCAATGTAATTCATTGGAGTCTTTTTATAATAATTTTAGATATATAAAAATTTTATTGAACTTTTCCCCATCTTTTACCCACCTCCTAGGAGAATTTGAAAATTTACATAAAACATAATTTTACCACTTATATGAGTGGAATTTTGAAAATCCGAGAGACACAGTTAATATCAAGGTGTAATTTGGTTCAATAAGATAAAAATAATTTTTTGTGAATAGTAACTTTTACTTTTATTTACCACAGTAAAAAGTAAATAGGGTAATTAAGGGTAAAAATGATATTATTATTACTCTAACACATGTCCTAATTCTATTGGATAAGTTTAATTCGACCAAAAACTACCTTAGGAATAAAATATTACCCTTTAGGTCCACTTGGATTAGATTAGGACACTTATTATTATTTTATTTAAAGAAGAGTTAAAATAGTTAAAATCAAATTTTAATAAATAAACATTTTTAATATAGAGTTATACATAAGATAAATTAGACTATAAATATTAATTAGAAATATAAAAATATTTCCTACATAAGGGTAATTTATTTATAATTTTTAGACATTAAATAAATTTATTTATTTATGACACAATGATGATGCAGTAATTACCTTATTAATGAAATATTAACATAATTGATGTTATAAATACCCAAATAAATGTAATTTGGGACTTTTTATAAATTAAAATAATTTTATAGGTTAATATGACATTTTAATATTGATTAAATTAACTTTTTTCTAACTAATCATGCTGTTATGATTTTCACAAAAATCAATTACCAAATAGTGTCAAAATTGACATAAAATGGTTTTTAAAACAAATATTTGTTATTTTATTTCTAAAAATATAAGGTTAAGCAAAATTACTTAGATAAGGTTATATATATTAATAATGAACCACTTGGGGTTCTTTTGGACGGTTATAGTAAGTTTATTAACCATATAGTGTAAGAAAACAAGAAGACACGGTAAAAGTTAAATTATTTAACTTAGAGTTAAATATAAAATATAAGGTTAAAATAGTAACCTAAACTTGTCTAAAACCTATTTATTGAGAGGATTTAGACCCATACCTACCTTATCTTCGAAATAAATCAATTTGGAGCTATTAAAAACCGAATATGACTTTATAATAAAATAATATTTTATGTTTTTCCAAAGGTGCCCCTCTCCTCCCTTATAAAAAGGGCACCCCTTCCCTCTTCTCTTCACACCCTCTTGATCCTTGAATCTCGGCCAACCCCTTCCCATTTATCTTCTCCACTTCCCTCGAAACATTATGGAGGTTCTGGTTTTATCAAAATACTAGCTCTACTTCCTTAAGAGGAAGCTTAAAACAAGGTGCGTCGAATAAGAGGTAATCTCTTCTTCCGTTTCTTTCAAGTTTCTTTCTTCTTCTACTTCCTCTTCTTTAGTTGTTTTATTATAAAGTAATAACATCAGTGTTAAATATATACTGATATGTTATTATAAATCTGAAACAACCCTATTACACCTTTTATCCATCCTATGGAAATGAAATCACCACGCGTGCGTACGTACGGAATATCGTCTCCACGTCGTGGTGTAATCTGTTTTCCACCACCACCTTACTTGGATGGGTGTAATGGTGTAAATAAATAAATATATATTATTATTGTAAATTTATATTTATTCTGAAATATTATACATATACTTCAATACAATCCCACGATCATGGGAATGATATCATCGCTCGTGCATACGTACGGACTATCGTCTCCACGACACGATGAGATTCATTCTCCATGTTAACCATTCATGAATGATTATAAAGTATATATAATTAATAATAGTGAAATATATGACATAATAATGATACTATATTTATGTGTATATATATATATATATGTATGTCATCTACTTAATTCCATTCAAGTCAATAAGTAAAAGAAAACAGCATTCATGCGTACGTACGGCCTACCGTCTCCATGAATGGTGTATTTCATTTAATTTATCTATCTATTATATATATATATATACTGAATATATATGATATATAAATCATGATTTAAATTATGGAATTAATTAAATCATGATATAAGTAATAATAATATCAAGAACAACAAGTCCAAACACATACGATAAATAAAACGTTTTACCCAAAACACTGCTTTAACATGGAATTTACAAAAGAACGGGTAATATAAAGTCATAAGTGAACCATATATGATATCATAACAATGAATATGATCCTGTAAAAAGTAAATGACATTATTTAAATCATTATACATGAGGTTTGGATACGTACGAATCATATCGGACCTAAGGTAAGGGATAACTTTCCCAATCTTGTTTTTATCCGAGGTTGTTTTTTTTTTGTAAGTATTTACTGGGGTTATTGTTATCATCCATGTCAATGTTTTCTAAAATTGTTTTCATGTATGTTTAAATTACTTTTTAACCATTTTTGACTTTTACTACATGGTATGTAAGGAATCTCTTTTTTTACCATACGAGGTACTTTTTGACTTTTCCGACAAAAGTACGAGGAGAATGTTATTTTTAACTTATATGGCGTGAACGGATTTTTACGGTTTCATAAAGCATAATTTTCATGAATATTCCTATAAAATATTGCATGATTATTTTCAACAAAACCCTTTTCTTTTGAAATTTCATGGCATTTTGTGAAAAGAAAATGATTTTGAAGAAGAAAGGATATTTTCCTCAAGATTTCATTTCAAGTGTTTTATCAAAAATATTTTCCATATAAAATGACATTATTTAATATGTTTATGTTTCAAGTATAATGTCTCTATTATTTACATGGTTTGATTCTTCTTATGATGAAATGATATCCATTTTTTTATATGGATTATGTTATGATGGCATGATGTTTAAGAATCTCATTCTATTACATGGGTTATGCTATGATGTATGATTTATGATTTTGTGGCACATGAAAGAATGATTTCATTATGAGATGTGTGGGAACTATATCTCCCTCCAATGCATTGGGTAAAGATTTATATCTCATGAGATAGACATGGATGGAATGGTAAGTTAATCTGGTTCAGTAATACAGGACTGGAACGAGGAGTGAACTCGATTTAAAAAGGGACTTTGTCCACTAAGATGGTCTTGGAAGCAATGCCTTGGCTACTATGGAAATCATATCATGTTCTTAATGGTTTCCAAAATCACATGTTTTATTCCCATTTTATTTTATCATGATTAGTGTTTCTTTATGATCTATTCCTTATGTACTGCCATGTTTTATGTCATTGCCCAAGATTTTGATGTTTAAACATTATGTTCATGTTTTTAAGTTCAAATGTATATGATTTGTTTTATTTTATCCATGCTTACCCTTACTAAGCATTTGAGCTCACCCTTTATATGTTTTCTTTTCCCCAGGATTTAAAGAAAGGTTTTAGGTAAGAAAACCAAAAGGGGAAGATCTTTATGGGAGATGTTGAAGATCTTTCACCATGATTAGAAGATTACATTCTGAGTTTCCAAAGATACTAAAATATTACGGTCCTTTGGTGTCTGTTTTTGTTATGTATTAAGTATTCCTCAAAAGTAATGTAATGTTTATGTACATCAAGCTTTGGGTCTCTACAGTTGGTATCAGAGGGAGGTTTAGTTAACCTTTGGAAACTAGGATGTGAAAACTTTAGTGAGATCCCTAGAGATATTTCTAAGGTATGTCTAGGGATGTCCCTAAGGTTAAGTATACGTATAGGTTATAGTCCTAGAATTACGGAAATGATATTAGAATTAAACCTAAGATGTTAGATATCGAAGATAATCCCCCTTTATTATGTTGTTTTCCCTATCATGATTTTTTCCTCTCACACTATTCTTTTTGGGTTTTAGATGATGGTTGGAACCCGAAGGAACCGTGTTGATCAATGTAATGGGCAATGCAATGATTGTCCTCTTGAACAACCAAATTTGATGGGAGATGGAGTGAAAAATATTATTGTTATACTTACACAAGCTATGAATCATTCTAGATTTCCAAATGATCAGAGAAGGGAACAATATTCTATTGAGTCCTTCATGAGGCAACGTCCACCTTCTTTCAATGGATCTTATGATCCACTTGTTGCTGAACAATGGATCAGTACCATTGAAAAGATATTTTCCATACTTCACTATTCGGAACATGAGAAATTCATTCTAGCTTTTTACCATTTAAAAGGTGAAGCAGACCAGTGGTGGACTCTAATTAAGAATACAAGGCCCCAAGATGAAATTGAATCCATGGAATGGGATGAGTTCAAGAAATTTTTTTTTAGTAATTACTTCCCTCGTATTCTTAGAAAAAAGATGTAAAAGGACTTTCTTGAGCTTAAGCAGAAGGATGATGAATCTGTTGGTATATAAGAAGTGAATTTTACAAGACTTTCAAGGTATGCATCTGGTTTTATCATCCAACCTAAAAGTAAAGTTGATTGATTTTTTAGTGTCTTAAAACCAAGTCTTCGAAGGGCATTAGCTATAAGAGACTTCAGTAGCTATGAAGAAATTTTGAGTTGTGCTATCAAGGTAGAACTGGAATTTGGTGTTACATATCCATCTCATGGTTTTGACAAGAAACAAAGGATGGAGTTCAAGGAGAAATCTCAGAACAATGGTGAAAAGAATATGAATGTTTCTTTATGCTCCAAGTGTGGAAAGAAGCATGGTGGAGATTGTCTAAAAGGTACTAGAAAATGTTTTTAAGTGTGGAAAATAAGTTCATCGAGCAGCTGAGTGTCGAAGTAATGGAAAAAGGGTTTCTAATGATGTGAATAAAGAAAAGATTGCAGAGAACGCACCACCAACACTTCAATGCTTCAAGTGCAAGGAAATGGGGCATTATGCTAATCAATGCCCTAATCTAAGGGTTAATGATGATCAACATGAGAAAACATTTAAGGAAAATGATAAAGGGAAGTCACATGTGATCATTATTTGTGATGTTGAGTATGAAAATGATGTTGTGTAACGATTAATTGTTTATGTAATGGGATTTCAAAATAGTATCATGGAATCTCATTTATGATATAGTGGAATTTTAGAATATCTATGTATTGGTTTATTATGGTTTTAAATAATTATATGGTACTGGTAACCATGAAAAGTGATTCAGATATTTTGGAAAGTAGATGATATGCGCATAATGAATGGGTAAGGAGAAAATAATATGTTTGATAGTATTCATGAGGTCATGATTGATATAAGGACTAAGTGATATCATGGTTTGAGTATATAGAATTTTTGGGATTTTGGTATGTGGAAAGTGTTAACTTTTAACTGCATTCATGTTTTCACTAAGGTTCAATGGGTATTCATTTTTCAATAGAATACATGATTAAGGCATTTGAATGTTTGGAATGTGACTAACAAGACATATCTTATGATATATGGGCATAAATTATGGTATTTACATGCTTGGTAGATGACCTATCTATCAATCTTTTTCCTTATTCTGTGAGTTTGGGTAAGCCTAAAGATTGGAATAGATTAAGTTAGACATCAGATAGTATTGTTTAAGGCTAGAAATTTTTTATATTATTTTTGAAATGTTATAAAAGTATATTTTTAGAAAAAGGAAAACTTGTAGGACGGGCGACAACCTGTCGCGTCGGACAAGGCTGTGGGAATCGAACCCACAACTGAAGTGAAATAGGCCTTCATCACCTACCACTATCCTAAAGGAAGTCCCTGGTTAGTAGAAACTAGTTTTATTTTATTAAGCGGTATGATGGATGAAGTATAAGTTCATTTTAGGAACCATATACGATTAACCTCACCATAGATGGACTTATGTATATTTGATAACTTTTGCTAAACTTTTGTTTGAAATAGATGGAATGACCCATCATTCTATCACATGATCTCCTAACACTTCAAGAATGAAAAATTCAACTTCATTTCTTTAATAGATGAAGTGGAAATTGTTCAAGGCACGAACAACGGTGATATTTTACCAAAATAAAGTAAGTATTTCTTCTAATTCAAATTCTTCAACTCTAGGGAAATGATTTTGAAAACAAAAAATGTTGTCCTAGTGCCCTTATATCTGATGAATCGGACGGTGCCTTAGATCATCACAAATTTATGGCTTTGTGACTGTTGGCTTTTTCATAGCCATGTCCTCTACCACTCTCCATCAGAACTTGATGGTTATATTTCTCTTCCATATCCATATTTTCACCTATGTTATCCTATATGGAAACCCAGTGATTAGTTAATTTGGGTAACCGTTACGTTTCATACTTTAGTTTTTAAAGATAAGTTTTGGTATTCCTTTTTACGACGTGGGTTTCAATTAAAGAAACTTTCGAGTAGTAAACCATTTATAACCCCGACAAATTTTGAGGGTGAAATTCATTTTAAGGGGGGTATAATGTAACACCCCGAGATTTTATGAAAAATATTCTTTTTAATTTCATTAATGTCTTGTGTTGTATGCTACACCAAAAGGATATTTCACTACATACATCCCTAACTTGGCTTTCATTACACGCAATCGCGACCTTCCACGATAGCATGTGTTGTACGCAATACCGAGTTTCGCTAAACAACGATATGTTATATAAACTAGCCGTTATGAATAGTAATATCCACTTTTTGAAATTTTATAAATTTTATCTTTCAAAATGGACTTCATTTTTGGATTTGGAATATCGAAATTAGCTTAGGGTGAATTTTTGGTATTCTTTTGAAAACTTTCAATTTTTGATGAATAGTGAAAACACTAGGTTACTATTCAAAAACTGACTTTTTATTTAAATAATTATTTATTTTATTTAAATTTATTTTAGGTAAAAATTGATACATAATACCTATATAAGTTCAATCTAATTCATTAGAGTCTTTTTATAATAATTTTAGATATATAAAAATTTTATTGAACTTTTCACCGTCTTTTACCCACCTCCTAGGAGAATTTGAAAATTTACATAAAACTTAATTTTACCGCTTCTGTGAGTGGAATTTATAAAATCATAGAGACATTTTTAATATCAAGTAGTAAAATGTGGTTCAATAAGATAAAAAAAATTTGGTGAATAGTGACTTTTACTTTTATTTACCACGGTAAAAAGTAAATAGGGTAATTAAGGGTAAAAATGATATTATTATTACCCTAAAACATGTCCTAATTATATTGGATAAGTTTAATTCGACAAAAAAAAATCTTAGGAATAAAATATTACCCTTTAGGTCCACTTGGATTAGATTAGGACACTTATTATTATTTTATTTAAAGAAGAGTTGAAATAGTTAAAATCAAATTTTAATAACTAAAACATTTTAATATAGGGTTATACATAAGATAAATTTGACTATAAATATTAATTAGAAATATAAAAATATTTCCTTCATAAGGGTAATTTATTTATAATTTTTAGACATTAAATAAATTAATTTATTTATGACACAATGATGATGCAGTAATTACATTATTAATGAAATATTAACATAATTGATGTTATAAATACCCAAATAAATGTAATTTGGGACTTTTTATAAATTCCAATAATTTTATAGGTTAATATTACATGTTAATATTGATTCAATTAACTTTTTTAGAACTATTAATGCTGTTATGATTTTCACAAAAATCAATTACCAAATAGTATCAAAATTGACATAAAATGGTTTTTAAAACAAATATTTGTTATTTTATTCCTAAAAATCTAAGGTTTGGACAAATGACTTATATAAGGTTATATATATTAATAATTAACCACTTGGGATTATTTTGGATGGTTAGAGTAAGTTTATTAACCATATAGTGTAAGAAAACAAGAAGACACAATAAAAGTTAAATTATTTAACTTAGAGTTAAATATAAAAGATAAGGTTAAAATAGTAGCCTAAACTTGTCTAAAACATATTTTTTGAGAGTATTTAGAACCATACCCACATTAGCTTCGAAATAAATCAATTTGTAGCTATTAAAAACTGAATATGAATTTATAATAAAATAATATTTTAAGTTTTTTCAAAGGTGCCCCTCTCCTCCCTTATAAAAAGGGAACCCCTTCCCTCTTCTCTTCACACCCTCTTGAGCCTTGAATCTCGGCAAAAACCTGCCCATTTCTCTTCTCCACTTCCCTAGAAATATTATGAATATTCAGATCTTATCAAAAGACCAACTCTGCTTCCCTAAGAGGAAGCTTAAAGGAGGTGCGTCGAAGAAGAGGTAATCTCTTCTTCTGTTTCTTTCAAGTTTCTTTCTTCTTCTACTTCCTCTTCTTTAGTTGTTTCATTATAAATTAATAACATTAGTATTACTTATATACTGATATATTATTATAAATCTTAAACAACCCTATTACACCTTCTATCCATCCTACAGAAACGAAATCACCACGCGTGCATACGTACAGAATACCGTCTCCACGCCGTGGTGTAATATGTTTTCCACCACCACCTGACTTGGATGGGTATAATGGTGTAAATAAATAACTATATATGATTATTTTAAATTGATATTGATTCTGAAATATTATACATACACTTAAATACAATCTCATGATCCTGGGAATGATATCATCACTCGTGCGTACGTACGGACTACCATCTCCACGACATGATGAAATTCATTCTCCATGTTAACCATTCATGAATGATTATAAAGTATATATAATGAATAATAGTGAAATATATTACATAATAATGATACTGGATCTATGTATATATATATATATATATGTATTTCATCTACTTAATTCCATTCAAGTCAATAAGGAAAAGAAAACAATGTTCATGCGTACGTACGGCCTACCGTCTCCATGAATGGTGTATTTCATTTCATTTATATATCTATTATATATATATAATGAATATATATGATATATAAATCATGATTTACATTCTGTAAGTAATTAAATCATGATATAATTAATAATAATATCAATAACAACAAGTCCAAACACGTACGATAAATAAAACGTTTTACCCAAAACGCTGCTTTAACATGGAATTTACAAAAGAACGGGTAATATAAAGTCATAAGTGAACCATATATGATATCATAACAATGAATATGATCCTTTAATAAGTCAATGAAATTATTTAAAGCATTATACAGGAGTTTCGGATATGTACGAAGCATATCGGACCTAAGGTAAGGGATAACTTTTCCAATCTCGTTTTTATCCAAGATTGTTTTTTTGTAAGTATTTACTGTGGTTATTATTATCATCCATGTCAATGTTTTCTAAAAAAAATTCATGTATTTTTAATGTCCTTTTTAACCATTTTTAACTTTTACTACATGGTATGTAAGGAATCTCTTTTTTTACCATACGAGGTACTTTTTGACTTTTTCAAAAAAAAGTACGAGGAGAATGTTATTTTTAACTTATACGGCGTGAACGGATTTTTAGGGTTTCATAATGCCTCATTTTCATGAAGCTTCATATACAATATTGCATTATTATTTTCAACAAAACCCTTTTCTTTTAAAATTTCATGGCATTTTGTGAAAAGAAAATGATTTTGAAGAAGAAAGGATATTTTCCTCAAGATTTCATTTCAAGTGTTTTATCAAAAATATTTTCCATCTAAAATGAAATTATTTAATATGTTTATGTTTCAAGTATAATGTCTCCATTATTTACATGGTTTGATTCTTCTTATGATGAAATGATATACATTTTTTATATGGATTATGTTATGATGGCATGATGTTTAAGAATCTCATTCTATTACATGGGTTATGCTATGATGTATGATTTATGATTTTGTGGCACACGAAAGAATGATTTCATTATGAGATGGGTGGGACCTATATCTCCCTACAATTCATTGGGTAAAGATTTATATCTCATGAGATAGACATGGCTGGAACGGTAAGTTAATCCAGTTCAGTAATACAGGACTAGAACGAGGAGTGAACTCGATTCAGAAAGGGACTTTGTCCACTAAGATGGTCTTGGCAGCAATGCCTTGGCTTCTATGGAAATCATATCATGTGCTTAATGGTTTAAACAATCACATGTTTTATTCCCATTTTATTTTATCATGATTAATTTTTCTTTATGATCTATTCCTTATGTACTGCCATGTTTTATGTCATTCCCCAATATTTTGATGTTTAAACATTATGTTCATGTTTTTAAGTTCAAATGTATATGATTTGTTTTATTTTATCCATGCTTACCCTTACTGAGAATTTGAGATCACCCTTTATATGTTTTCTTTTCCCCAGGATTTAAAGAAATGTTTTAGGTAAGAAAACCAAAAGGGGAAGATCTTTATGGGAGATGTTGAAGATCTTTCACCATGATTAGAATATTACGTTCCGAGTTTCCAAAGACACTAGACTATTACGGTTCTTTAGTGTCTGTTTTTTTTATGTATTAAGTATTCTTCAAAAGTAATGTAATTTCTATGTACATCAAGATTTGGGTCTCTACATTCACCTTTTTTCCTAGTCTCATTTGATGATATATACTTATTGTATCAGTAACATCTATTCTAACATATGATATCATAACTCATTGAATATAATATACTAATATTCTTGAGTGAGATCCAGAAAATTGTTTGGGTCATATCACTACAGAACATGTAATAGAATATGATATGAATCAAATAAAGTGATGTCAATAGTCCTAAATGATGGTATCAATAACATCTAATGATACCTCTATTCATAACCACTTATATGATTCCATCCCTCAACCATTATCACTAAAATGTCAATATTGTTATAGGTGGTATGTAATAGTTACTATAAACCCATGAAATAGAGCACTGTAGTCAGTTTATGATATATAAATATCAAATTATGTGACTTTATTAGAACCTATAGTATACTCCATTATTAATGGAGATATATTGATTACCCTGTTATAATGTTTTCTGTTCTCACTAATATACTCTAATATCTATCATTGATTCCTATAATAAGTAGAAATATACACCTAACATAAGATAAATATACCAGTTCTAATTTAAAATCAAATATCAAGTCTATTGGGAAATCCTCCAGATACTACTTTTCTCGATCATATACATTGATGAGTTTAAATGATTAAAAGACATTGATCTTCTTACTATGTTTGCATTTTAATTTATCATGTCTCATGATAATCAAAAATATATATATTTTTGGTTCATTATCCAAATACCAAAATTATCATCCTCAATAGTGATTAGATTTTATGATCATATGGAACTCATATTTTATCTAAAAAATCTTCCTAAAGTGTTTTAGTATTATTAATAAATAGTATATAAAAATATAGAATAATGGAAGATGGAAAAAGAAAATTTTCATGGATAATGGAAAATAAAAAAAACACCTCATACCAAAATTGGTGGAACATAGAAAAAATGGATGAAGATACTCAGAAGAAAAATGATTCAAATTATTTATTATCAACTTCAAACATCTAGTTATAGTTTAAGTAATATAGATGATACTCTAAATGGAAAGAATAATAACTGGGTAATGGTATCTATAAATTCAACCATGTCATTCATATATTACTTTACAATAATAGAAAATTAAGAAAAAATATAAATAAAATAATATTAAAGCATCTAAGTAAGTCATAAAGTGAAAACTAAGACTTCTATCTAACACTAAACTAGGCCATAAAAACTAGAAGGTCAATTGAAGACTATAATTATTAAAATAATAAAAAATTATCTTTATTGATTATATATAAGAACAGCAACTATATTTCATCCATCTCTTCATCGTATTTTCAATATTCATATTCTACATACTGAGAAGTTAACATAAATGCTCCACATCAGCAATGATCATTAATTATGAAGGAATGTTATCTAAAAAATTTATATAAATGAATGTATAAATATTAATTCACAAAGGATATAATGATAAAATAAGTAATGGTTAGATGAGAAGCCACACCAAATATCTAATAGCTATATTTTTTAATGGTAAGATTTCAACACCATATAAAGGCTTTAGGAGAAAAAATTTGAGAAGGCTATTAGAATAGAATAAATTTGTTGAAACTATAGAGAAAATAGATTATCTTAGAGAAAATAAGTTCTCATGTATCATGATACCTCCCTTTGATCTTCTCTACTATCTTTTGATGAGAAAGATCATTTTCTTTATGGATTTATTGTCTTTCTATTCACCTTATTTGTTACTTATCCTTTGGTTTTGTCTTCATTTCAAACTGAATCAAGGAATACCTCCATTAAACTCACTTCAAAATTCAATCTATGATTAAGTTATTCTTGAGTATAGGGAATTTTTCTTCCACTGGTCTCAAAAAAATAATTCCTAGGTATGGGTACTTTTCTATCTACTAATATTTGATTAAATAATTTATGATAATATGAACTTATAAATTTTCAATCCTTTATTGAATATGTTATGGGGATAAGTAATTTTATAATTCCTTAGAAATTTTTTATTTCTGGTATTTCATGTTGTCTAAATCTGTGAAAAATATTCTCCAACCACTTTGGGTTAAAAGTGAAGATATTTCTAGGGATAAGATGTTGTACTTAATATAAATATGGGATGTGTGTATTTTTTATCCCAAACCTCTTTAACATTTCTTATTCCCTATCAATTTGAAAAAAAAATAATTTTATTAAACTAATTTATTTTGGAATTACTCCCTATTTATTTTAAATTCTATATCTTCACTTGAGTATGACCAAGTCCAGATAGTAAGCTAAAAGATTTCACTAATTATTATATGGGTTTTACATTAATATTTTTTAAGTTTATTTGTTTTATAATTTATTATATATTATTTTAAAAATGGATTATTTATAATTAAAAGGGTAAAATTCAATACTTAGAAAAGTTATTTTTTCAGACACAATTTTTTTCTACCAATTCCTATACTTAAACATTATCTATCTTTTAATGTTTTTAGGCCTTTGATTTTTCACTACATAATATTTCTTCTCTAATAATTTGTTTTATTTATGAATTTTTTTTAAAGGGTGATTCTACCTTATATTTTTAATACACCTCCCCCCACCCCTCTTCTTGAAGTTACTTATTTGAGTAGATCATTATACCTATTTATAGAGCGATAATTGGTACTAGTTCTTGCATTTAAAATCATTAAAACCTTCCACTCATCATTCTACTATACATTCTCTAGTTTATTACATAATATAAAAATTCAAGGTAAAATATCTAATGAGAAAATATTTATAGTCATCCTCTTTTGATCTAATGGTTATGTCAAATAAATTCTCTTAATTTTTTTTAGATTTATTTTTCTTATTATATTGACAACTAGTGTTGAAATCCTACTTTAAAATTATATTTTTTATAAAACTTTTCTATTATTATTTTTTAAATGAATTTTAATATTATCATATATTTTATGGAAGTAGTTTTTCTTTTTAGATTGACTTGGTGGAATCATTTCTCATATCTTAAATTCAACTCAAATGATTAATCTTTATTAGAACTTATTGCATTCCTATGGAGGAGATAAATTCCTTTACTCTTAAATAAATGTCATTCGTTAATTTAAATATTTATATTTATACTATTCTAACCTCAAAAAAGATTAATTATGTTCAAAAACTTTTTCATCACTTTACAAAAATCATGATATCTGGAATTTCCTTATTCTCACATTGGGCAGGAATCTACAAACAAGCAATATTTCTTCCAATACTGATAAATCCTCATAAAACATGTCTGAAGATTTATATTATTAGAAAATATCTAATGTGACTTATAAATATTAAACAATGGAATATTAATACTATATAATCTCTATGTAAATTCTTATATCATATATTTGATTGAAGGAATATGTGAATTGTATATTTATTCTCCAATATTTTTTATCATAAAATTATTTTAAAAATTCAGTGAGAATAAGTGATGAAGAAGATTATTTACCTAACAATTTAAAAATATTAGTAAAAAGTAAATCCTCTAAAAAATACTGGGGGAAAAATTCTAAAAAATACTAATAGATTTTATAGAGTTCATACTTTCTAAAGGTAAATATTGACTATCAGATTCATATACTATAAACCCATCCTCTAGAGAATATGAAGACAACACCTACTTTAAAATCTCAAAATTATATAAAAATATATATATTAGAGCTAGAACTTATATAAATTTAAGGAAAGGAATATCAATATTTTGAAATACATATAATCAACACATAATTAACTTAATATACTTTCAACTCAACTGAGATAAACCACTTTAGATCAAGTATTTTGTCTGGGTTGTATGTAATGTTTGAAGCCTATGGGAAATGAATTCCTCTATGGCCTACGGGCCATGTAATACTTACACCTATGGGCCTTGTAAGGGTTCCACCTAACCCCTTGAAAGGTGGATTATCAAAAATCAATAAAAAATGAAGGCCTTATGGCCATTGGAAGAATAAACTTAGAACACATCAATATACTTTAAAATCATCCAAAGTGTTGATATAGAATTGGATACTCTAAGAACAATGTAACATGAATCAAACAAAATCACACTATCTTGATCAATAATGCCAAATGAAATTGTTCACATAAAATGTGGATTTTGAATACATTATGTGCCACAAATTCCAAACCTAAATGGATATGGATTTTTAAATTCATCCTTTATGGAAATTTTCATGAAGATTTATTAGATAGAGAAAAAATAATTTGTAAATCACATCAATTAATAATTAAGTCTACCTTCCTAAAACATAAACATTATAAATATCATTAGGTAAATATTAATTAATTTTTCTTGGAACTATAATCGATAAAATAAAACAACCTATAATTAAAATATATATATATTCAAGAATAAAATTGTTTAGTTTTTTTAAAAACTTATGTCTTTATGATAACTATTCATATTCACCGTTAAATATCTGATGTTTGAATTAAATAGTTAGATATCATGTGGATTTTTTTATATGCATACATTAATCATGCAAAAAATATTTTTCTTCCATTATAAAGACTATAAATAGTATAATTCCTCTTTATTTAAGTGTTCTCCTTGATAGATTCTCATTACATCACCACTCAGAATTTATTTTGAAGTATCTCTATTTCTCATAGAAAATATTTTATTCAAAATCCATACATAGATGAGATTTATTCTTATTCTATTTATACTATAATTTATTACCCTTATATATTATTTTATAAGTTTCCTTTTAAAACCTATAAAATGTATTTAATAGGTAAAAATCTGAGACTAACCTGGAAAACCAACCCAAAGTTAAATGAAAAGTTTCTAATTCCCCAAGAATAATGTATAAACCAACTCCTCTTTATCTAAAATCACTTTTTCCTTGTCTAAAGACAAATAATATGTTTAATTCTAATGAAAAAACCTCTATTTTTTTGGTTCTTTAAGATTAAGGTGATAAAGTGGGATGATTGAAGGTAGATATGGTTTCCAAATGGGTAAAACCTATTTGCTTTTTCACCTATTTCTTCCTAGTATGAGGAGTATGGGGATGAAGTATACGGATGAGAAAGGAATTGGGTAATTTTATAGAAGCTTCTCTAATAGTAAAAATGAATGAATGGTTAGGTGGAAAATTGAGTTAGGTGGATGGATTATAAAAATGATATACAAATAATTTCATCTTTTTCTCATCATTGTATTTCATGTACTTTTTTCACTCTCATACTAGGAGTTAATTTTTAATTGACATTTATTTACCTTAATGTGTTACTCTAATTTTTTTCCATTAACCATAAGTGACCCATGATTCTAGGGACTAAATATTTTAAAACATGAAGGAATAATATTATATTAGAAAATAAAATTATATAACATACATTTAAAAATGATCCAAACATTCTTAAACAAAATAGTCAAAAGCTAAACCAAATATACAAACACCCAGTTTTCATATTTTTCAAAGATCTATATTTAAAAAAATATCCAGAATCTACCAAATGAAACATTAAAATTTTTTATTTTTAATTTTTTACATTAAGAAAAATGGTAAAAATTGTATAAGATTATGCTTGATCTAATTGAATATAATTTAATGGTATTTTTAGTATTCAAGCTAGGCCTATATGTAATATAAAATGTTTTACCATATTAATTTGTATTAATTTGGTATAAATGTGGATTAATGACCACTTTGAACACTTGTTTCTTAAGTTATCATTACAAATGGGGAGACTTATCTTTTTCCATCCTGATAAACACCATCTATTTTACAAAGTGGGAGAAATACTCATTCCTATATATTAGGTGGGTTTCAAAAAGTTAAAGTATAATTTGGAACATTCGTCCTATTTAAAGGTGAAGTAATCAAATATTTTAATGTTGGATTTATTATCAATCAAAGTCACTTAGAGATTTTGGTTTAATTTATGGAAATAGTGAGAAGTTTGGTGTAAGTTTAGAGAAGGATATACATCATAGTGTGAAGCATGAAGGTCACGCCACAATGGGTTCTATATATGAGTTAGAAAATGATATATAATAATGATTCAAACTTTCATAAGAGTTAATCACAAATATAGAGGAGAAATATATTATAATAAATTTTTCATTCTATAATATACTTACAAGAGACTAAATTTTGTATATTATGTAAGATTAATCAAAATATTTATGAAATCATAAATGATTTATATATAATCAAGGGATATTTCATCATGTCATGGTACATAGATTCCTTCATGGTTAGATAGATTTATCTATAATGATTAGATGATGAGAATAAAGTGAGGGATAATTGTGGAACATTAGAACCATTATACCATTAAACCATATTTCATGACATAATAGGTTCTTTAAAAGAAAAAACAACATGCCACAGTGTTAATCCTTAAACTTGGGGATGTTTTGGAAAAAATCAATATTGAACTATAAAGAATCACATTATGCCACAATATGTCTGATAGGTGAAGAAAAATTATGGAGGAATGAACTTGTTGCACAATAATGGAAGTATCCACAATGTGATTACTGAAAAAGTATAATATTAAAATAGAATTTATGTCTTGGAACTATCAAGATGTATTCATGGTTTTTAGGATGAGCACTAAATATCTAAATGAATATCAATGAAGTATAATTATGTGGAGACAATCTAATGGATTAAATTGAAATATAGGAAGTGCAAGGTTGTTAGGGATTCAAATTTGAATTTGTAATTCAAAATTCCTTAGTTGTATATAAAAGAAATTTTTTCTATAAAGAAAAGAAGGAGATAATGTGCAAAGAATATCAGAAAAAATAAAATAATAGAGATAAGTGTGTGGATTTCATTGAAAATATAGAATTTGAATATTTAATTAGAGGAGGAAAATATATCATTGAATATCAATTTGTTATAGGGTTTTAATACACATTCATGTGAAGATCGGGTGGTGAAGATCAAAGAATTAGATAGAACACCATTTATTATTTGGTGTTGTTTTTCTTACTTGTTTTCTCATGATTTCAAAAACTGTGTTGATAAAATCATTTCTTATAGACCTATTGCAAAGTAATGAGTGGAATATGGGAAGATTTTATAGACTTCAAATTAGTAGTGAGAATTTCCTAAATGTTGTAATAAAAAACTATTAGAGTAGTGATTCTTATTCATATCAACATATTTTTTATATATGATTCATGGGTGTATCCTAGTGCTAGTTAAACAAGTAAAATCTTCGTGTTCATTCTCTTTACATTTATTAATTTGGTTGTAAAATTACATGATCATTGTGAAGGATTCAAAGTGTATCTGCAAATGAGAGGGTATGATCTGTTTGATTTTTAGGTAACAAGAAATTTAAAAACATCATTAATCCCCCTGCCCAAAGTGTGTATTGGAACCATTGGTTACAATAATTGGTATCAGATCTATGCATTAATTATTGGTGAACTTATCAAGTGAAGTTGTTTTTCATAGGAAACATATCTTTATGATTTACATTATAATTTTTTCACATATAAAATTTCATTGAAGCCATAAAGTTCCTCATAACATTCATAAAAGGAAATGGAATTTAAATTCATGGAGAAGCTTGAGGTTCATCAGGACATAAATGAGGAAGAATGTGTTGATGTAGATTCTATATATTTACAAAATCTTTCAAAGGATAATGATTCTATATTTGAATAATTTGATGATATTAGTGCTAAAGGAAGTCAATTTGTAACTATAAAAGTAGAAAAATAGTTTAATTTGACTCAATAAATTTTATTAGAGAAAAATCTATTATAACTTAGACTCATAGAATGAAAATAATGGATCATACTCCTCTATTATCATAGGTGGAACCAACAATATTTTAAGAGGTGTAAAATGATAAACCATGGGTGATATCCGTGAATGAATAATTGGATTATATTTATAATAAAAATACATATGAGATTTTTAATAGAATTGAACATTACAATTTGGTTGGTATATAGTAGGTCTTTAAAATAGGTATGATGAACATGGAAGAGTGATATGGAATAAATAAAGTCTGGTATGTAATGGGTATGCTTATATTGAAGGATTTAACATTTAGGAAACATTTAGAGTGGTGGAAAAGATTTAACAAATCAAAATTTTCTTATTAGTTTCTATTAAAATGAAGTTTAAAGTCTATAAGATTGGTGTAAAGACTATATTTTTTATCTTATTTTTGAAGGAATAGGTTAATGTCAAATAACTGGTAGGATTTTGTATTGTATATGATTATATAAAAGTATATAGGTTTAAAATTGATTTATATGGATTGAAGTGAATCACATTTGGTATGAATGAATGGATACATGTATAACAAAAATATATTTCAAATTAGGAGGGGTAAATAACAACCTTTATTTGAAAATATCAAATGAAGAGTTGTTCATAGTGATTGTGTATATGGATGATATCATCTTTAGAAGAAACAAGGATAATTTTATTAAAAGTTTTGTAAATTTGATGAATTTATAATTTGAGATGTTAATTATTAGATAATTATCCTACTTACTTGGGATTTAATTACATAAAAATGGTGGAAACATATTCATATCACATGTGAAATATGAATGATAATTATTAATGATGTTTGGGGTGGAAGACTACAAGCTAGTTTCAACTCCAATAGTTGTTTGAACTAAACTTGGAAAACATGAGGGTTGTATGATAGTGAAATAATATAAATATAGAAGAATTTTTAGGAGTTTATTATATTTCATAACAACAAGGATATATATATTTTATGCTACATGTTTGGAAGAATGTTTTCAAATTATTATAAAGGAAGAGAAGCCAAAATCTATGAAGAGAATAATGAGATACATCTATGGAACATTAAACTATGGGTTGGTATACAATGTATGATAAGATCAATATTTAGTGGCCTATTTATATACATAATGGGTTAGAGATATTATGGATTGAAAATACAAAGTGGTGGGGAATTCTTTATTGGATGAAATTGTGTTAAATGGATAAGTATACAGTAGAAAATTCAGTTAGTGATCACAATGGATTTGGAGTATATTTCAATAACTAGGGAATTTACACAGTTTATGTGGATGAAGAAGCTGTTAGGAGATCTTAGAGAAGTATTATAAAAACCAATTTTGATTCAATGTGACGAAAAGAGTGATACCAAGTTATAAAAGAAATTGGTACAACATTTTCACACCAAAAACATCGAAATATATTACCATTTTATAAAGGATAAAATTGGACATGGAATTATAAAGTTAGAGTTTATTAGTACTCAATATCAAATAGAATATGCCTTTATAAATCCAGAGAATGCACATGTGTCTGAGTGGAATTGGTTGAATCTTAGAGTTTAATTAATTTCATAAAACTAAGGAGGTTTGTAAATAACCCTCACCCCAATGAATATATTATTCTATTTGGGTATGTTTGTTTTCTAGGTGATTATATTGAGAAGATTTTATGAATATGGAGGGAGAAATGATCTATAGAGTCTTATAATAATAATAGACCACATTATAGGAATTAAGTTTTTCTCTTATTTCCTAAAATAATATTTAAAACATATAGAATAATAGAATCTAATAATGACTCTTTTATAAAATGTAGTGACATGTTATAGGAGAAGAAAATAAAATTACAATAGGTGGTTTTCAGATATTTAAATTGCCTATTAATGGGGGAGATTTATGGATGTCTTGTATCATCAAATCTAGAGATGAAGATCTTTATTTTTAAAGGGGGAGTACCTAAACATAAATCCATTTTCGTGGTGAGATATTGTAAATCATTTATGTAATAATTAATAATGGATGGAATGGTTAGAAGGAATTCAAAATTTTGTTTTGGATTTATGAATAATTGAAAAAAATCCAAAGGGGGGGAATGTCTCAACTGAAGATTGTAATGTTAAATTTTTTATTAATCAAAGTAATTTGGAGTTTTTTGTTTAATTTTTGGAGATAAAAATAAGTTTGGTGTAGGTTTGGATAATGATATACATCACAGAGAAAAACATGAAGGTCATGTAGTAATATTTTGTGTGTAAGGGTATGCAAAAACTATGTAAGAATGATTTTGATCTGTATAATAGTTAATCATATTTATAGAAGAGTAAAGAACATAACAATGAATTGTTCACACTGTAACACACTTATGTGAGATTAAATTTGGTATTCTACATAATAGTAATTAAAATATATATCAAATATTTAATGTTTGATTTATAATTGAGGGATATTTTACCACGTCATAATACATGGATTGTGTCATGATTAAAGAGACTATGCTGTAATGATCGGGCCATTAAAATAAGGTAGAAGGATGAGTATGGAATAAATAAATTGTTTCATTATAAAGCCACATGTCATTCCACAATAGTTTTCTTGAAAATAAAAACATAAAAACCCATAGTGGGAAGGATTTTAAAATTAATCTCAATACTATTTTGGAAACAAAATCAATATTTCACCTTGAAGCATCACATCACACAATAATGTATCTGTTATTTGAATAAAAATGATGATTAAAACAACTTATTGTGCCATAATGGAAGAATCCATGGTACGATTATTGAAAAATTGGAGAATTCAAACAAAATTGATGAATTGGCACTAAAAAAAGGAATTGGTGGTTTTGGGGATGTACAAAAACTTTATAAATGAGGATTAATGGTGGATATTTACTTGAAGACAATATACTGGGATAATTTGAAGAGAGGTAAGTTCACAGTGGTTAAGAGTTTGAATTTGTATTTATAAGTTCAAATTACTTGGATAGATATAAATGAAAGTTGTTGTGAAAAGAAAAGAAGGAGAAAATATACAAAGAACATCAGGAAAAGGATAATAAGAGATAAATTATTGTATTTCATTGAAAAAATCTATAATTCAAAGAGTGAATTGGTTTTGGATAGTAAATTGTTAAAGATCAATCCAGAAAGAGAAGTTTACAACACTTGCATGTGAATATTAGGTGGTGAAGATGAGATAATCATAAGGAACATCCTTTTTTGTTTGGTGTTGTTTATCTTACATGTATTATTTTGATTTTTACCTTAATTTAGATATAATAGATTCATAAAACCCTAGTGTAAAACATTTAAAATAATAGATGAATAATCTATAGAATATTTATGATAAATGAGATTCTCCTAAAGATATTAATCAAAAACTATTGGAGTATTTATTACTATGAATATTAATTATTTGAAGATATGAACTCCTTGGATGTAACCCATTTTATATAAACCAAGTAAAATCTTGGTGTCCATGCGATTTAAATTTTTGTATTTGTTTCTCAAATTTTGTGATCATTATGATATATTAAATGTTTTTTTAACATGTGGATAAGATCTATTTTAGTTTGAGAAAATAATAAATTTCAGAATACCCTAATTCATCCCATCCCTCTTAGGGTGTGTATTAGAACCATAGGTATTACAAAATAAGTGTTTTTTTTTCAAAGAGTGAGAGTATTTCCAACCCATATTTTTTATAATCACAAAAAGGGAGATTTTAGTTAAAATTGGACTTTATAAATAATCAAAGGATATAACATGTTTAACTTATTGGTTTTAACTGATACATTACATTAATTAATTAAAATCTAAGAGCCATGTTTCATGTTTTTATGCTTTGATGTACCATGTCTTATGATCATTAAAAATGGGGAGATAATTGGTTTATCCCCCAAATAATACCTTTATATATCCTCTATATTGATGATTTTTAATGATCATAATACATAGATATTCTTATTATATTTATACTTTAATTAAACTTACCTCGTCATCATCAAAAATAAGAAGATTATTATGTCATTATATGGATATCACAACTCTTATCCTTTATAGTGATGTGATTTCATGATCATAAGGAACTCATTTTTTATACAACAAACCCACCTAAAGTTTTTTAGTATTATAAATAAATAGTAGATAAGGAAAGTTTAGAATATTGGGAGATGGAAAAAGATAAATTCTATAGATAATGGAAAAGGAAAAAACCAAATCATACTGAAACTAGTAGATACTATAAGTAAAAAATGAAGATACTTTGAAGAAAAGTTATTTGCATAATGTTTTATTAATTTCATACATTCAGTGATTGGTCAATCAAGATGGATGATACTCTGGAATTGAAAACATAATAATTAGGCGATGATATCTATGAAGTCAACCACGCCATCTAAACATCTCTTCCCAATAATGGAAGAAAAAGACTAAATATAAATAAAAGAATCCTAGAGAATCTAAAAAATTCATAAAATAAAAATTAAGACTTCTATATAATAATTAACTAGGAATTTACAACTAGAATATTAAGAAAATATTGTGATGATTGAAATCATGACATCTGTAATATAATTATTGGACATAAGTACACTGCCTATATTTCAACAAAATCAACATATCCTTTTCAATTTTTATGTTCTAAATACTTAAAAGTCAAAATATAATATCCATATTAGTAATAATCATCAATGATGAAACCACATCATTTATAATGGTCATATAAATTAATGTACATAGATGAATCCTTGATGGTTTCAATGGCCAAATAAGCAATAATCAGATGATAATATACATCAAATATCCAATAACTATATTTCTCAATGGTTTGATTTAAACTCTATATAATGGCTTGAGGATATATAATTTGAATAGGGTTTGAGATTAATATCAACATACTAGAATCAAAAATAAAAGTAAGTATCTTAGAGTAAAGAAGATATCATGCATGATGACACCCCCTTTGATCTTCTCTACTCTCTTTTTAAGTGAAATCGTATATTCTATTGGGATTTGTAGTATTTATCTTCACCTCTATCATTCCTTATCCTTTGGTTTTGTATCTACTTCAAACCAGCATAAGGTATACCTCTATTGTATTCAATCCATCATATGATCTATGGTTGAGGAAATCATGGGGATAGGTACTTTTCATCTACTACTCTATGATTAAATAAGTCCTAGGGATATGGACTTCTCTATCTATCAATATTTGATTAAAAATTTTGTGAGTAAGGGAAATTTTCAAAAACCAATCCTTTATTGAAGAATTTTTAGGGATAAATAAATATAAATTTCATTGGAAAGGGGAATTAGTTCTACTTAGTATTGTCTGGATCTGGGGATAAGATCTTTCTTCCACTTTGGTTTAAAAGTGAATAAATTTCTAGGGATAAGATCTTGTATATAACATAAATAATGGATATAGATATTTCTTCCCCTGAACCTATTTAACATTTCTTATATCCTATTCATCCAAAGTTTTTATTTTATTTTCTTAATATTATTTAATTTAGTATGTCATCTTGTTTAATTTAAATTATATATCTTCACTTGAGCATGACCATGTTCTGAGATTAATATTAAAGATTCCACTAGTCATTCTATAGATTTTTATTTAATATCCACTAGCTTAATTATATTATAATTTATTAGATATTAATTTCAAAATAGATTATTTATAATTTAAAGGCACAAATTTAATACTCTAGAAATTAATTTTCAAAACATAAATTTTTTATATCTATTTCTATACTTAAACATTATTTATCTATAAATGTCTTCATTCCCTAGTTTTCCACTGTATACTATTTATACTCTAAAAAAATTTATGTGTGAATGTTTTTAAAAGGGTGTTTCTACCTTATGTTTCAATTCACAACCCCCTCTTGAAGTAATATATTTGAGTATATCACCTTTCCTATGGAGGGACCAAAAAATAGTATTTGAGTTAATATCTAAAATAATTATAACCTAATACTCACCTTTCCATTGGATATTCTATAGGATATTTCTTACTATAACAAGTTAATAGAAAAGATCTAATACAAAAATATTTTTATCCAAAAAATGTGTTAGAGTAAATCTATTATTTTTTGGGGGTTTAATTTCTCCCAATATACCAATAATTGGTGCCAAAATACTAATTTAAAATTCTATTTGTTTTGAATCATTTTTTGTTATTATTTTTCAAGTGGGTTTTAATTTCACTCCTCTATTTTATGGGACCAATTTTCCATACTATAAATAATTTATGGAATAATTTCTCATATCTCAAAGTCTAATCAGTTAGATAATCATTCTTAGAACTTATTTTATTCCTATTAAGAAGATAAATTCATATACTCCTAAGAAAATATCAAGACTTAATTTTGATAGGATTAAATTGGGATAATCCCAATAATGAAAGGGGGTGAATCAATGTTGGTATTCCTTTTATAAAATTTAAAACTTTTCCCCCTTTTAGTTCCTCATTTATTTATTGAATGAATATCTATCTCTCTATCTCACTTTATCTCATCCTTGGATTCTTTTTTTGAATAGTAATAAGTAAAGAACACAAAAATACACTAGATTTTGTTAATGATGTTCATCTATAAGATGGATTAATATGTCCCCAGTGATACATGGTTGTTATAAAATGAACATATAAAGACCCCAACCCTAGAAGTCATGAGTTGGTGGTTACTTTATTACATTGTCACTAGATACAAGAAATTTCATCCCCAAGGAATGAATAGTTTAGTAGTCTTGGTAAATTGGATAAATACATGAATCTCACATTATAATTGAAGTCCTAAAATACAACATAGTATTTTCTTTGATTGAGTCATTATTTACTCTAGAATAACCCTATATATCAACCATAATAGTCATCTTTTAATCCTAGGGAAAAAACATAAGAAAGGGGTGAGCACAAATTCTTATTAAGGGTATGAATACAGAGTAAGTTATCATGAATAAATAAGAATAATAAATATGGTAAGTTAAATAACTAAAACACATGTCATTCAACCAATTATATGAGCATAATATGGTAGTAATAAATGATGATCAAATGAATCCATATAAATAATAACAGGAGATTGAAACTTAACCATGTATATAATAACTAATAGAATAATCACATGGAACATCAATAACTAATTTCATAATGAGGGAATGTATAATTCCAAACATCATAACTATACCTTCAAGGCCTAATGTAAAGACATATTACCTAAATGAGTGAGGACTCATCTAAAACCCCAAGTTAGTTTGTTTCATGAGACCTGTTGATGCATAGAGGGACTATAGAGGGTCTTTCCCATCACTTACTAAGTCTAATTAATTCCTAATATGAAATGGGTAAAACATAATCAACATAAACATTCATATTGAAAAACTAACATATGAAATGTTAATAATTACCCTAATCAATAAACATAATCATAAACAATTTAGAGTAATATGGAGAATGGTATCAAAATAGTATGTCCTCATTCAAACTAATCATAAAATATCTAGAGAAATAATAAGGATGGTTTCATTAAAACATATTCCCAATTGATAAAAATTTAAATAAGGTTTTTTTACATTGATGAATAAAAACATTATAAAATTCTATTAAAAACATTATTGAGGAACACAACCTTTTTAATTTGAAAATCACTTTCAGAAATCAAAAATTTATAGAATATTAAGAAAAAAATTATCTAAAAATATCCTTGTAAACTTTAAAATTAATCTGAAAATAAATAATTGGTCATAATAGTGGGTAATTATATACATGTTGTATAAGTTAAAAAATTTCCTTTCACACTATTATAAAAAGGTTAAAAAGTGCCTCATTCAGAAAATAAAAAGAATATTCCTTTCAAAAAATAAATAAAAATTAAAAAATAGGTAAAAATTATTTAATAAATACTTTGGAAAATTTTAAAAAAAATTGAAAACCTTTTTTAAAAACATATATATGGAAGAGAAAAATATTTTCGATAGAAAATGGAAAAAATTTAGCTTTTCTTAAAATCATTTTTCTAAATAATTTTAAGTACCAAAGGGAGTAAAATGTTACAATTACTTGAAAATTTCATGAACAAGCATATTATAAGAAAATTAATGGGTTTATTTATTGATATATCATAATATTTTATCATCATAAATTTAATCATAAACAATCCTGATAAATGATAATATTGAAAAATAAATCATTACCACTTTAGTAACTTTTGAATTGTAAGCCCCATGAAATAAATAAGTTCAAATGAAATATTAAATACCATGAATATAAAGTTATTCATGATATAACATATCAAAGTTTCAGTATATACACCACGAAAAAAACTAAGTGGTGAATATGGCATATGTCTCATGGAAGTAAAGTGAGATGAGAAACCCTTACCTCAAATATAATTTCCTTCATACATATTTGTAACTCATTTATAATAAAAATATATTTATTGTAAATATATTAAATAACCATAATTTTATATTTAATACCATATATGATTTTATTATAGTCTTTTATGACCTGTTTATTAAAAATTCTTTGTTAAAATCACTATTTCAGGAGATAATTGCTTTGTTTTTTATATATTTTTTGGTTTGGTAACTTCATTATTTTTAATTTGATCATGGTTACATAATATAAACAATTTAAAAATGATATAAATATCATATATATTCATTATATGTGTACTTAGATTAATTCATAAAAGTTAAATATAGAAAATGAATTACACCATTCATAGAGACAGTAGGTCGTACATATGCATAAAAGTTGTTTCCCTTTTCTTAAAGGATGGAATAAAAGTAAAATAAATATTAATTAAACTTTATAGAACCATTATTAGGTTATATATATCATTTATATTAATCAAATTCATCCTTATTACCATCCATGTAAAAATAAAATGAAAAACATTTCACATCGCTGAGTGGAGGTGGTAGTCCACACGTACGCATGAGTGACGTTATTGTTTTAAAAAATATTGGAAGGTAAGAAGTAATATGTGATATTATATTTAAAAAATTATTATTAGTTCATAAATATCATTTATATTTCATTAAATTTATCCTTACTACCTTCCACGTAAATATTAAGTGAAAAATGAATTGCATCGCTTCGTGAGGCGGTAGTCCACCATACACACAAGCGACGTTATCGTATCCACCCATAGAATAGAAAGTAAGAAAGTATCTGTGATATAATAATTACATAAGTATTATAATGTTATAAATATAATATAAATATGTTAAATATATCATTATATCTAGCTTTTAAAGGTTTTTATGGAAAACAAATTACATCGGTTCGCAAGGCGATAGTCCACCGTACACACGATCGACATTTTCTCTTTACATGCGATGGATGTGGAGATGAATATAGGTTATTAAATTAACTTGATAAAATATTACTATATATTAGATACTTGTTTTATTATATTATTATATTTTATGATGTTGAGTCAAAATTTCTACTTCTTACTTTTCCATTCCTTTAGTTTTGGAAATCACAAATATTTACTTAAAATATGTTTACTAATTTTTTATATCCCAAGTTTTTTAGAATTTTTTTTATAAAATATTACTTTTAACATACATAGAATAAGTTATAAAGTATTATGAATATAAATAATAAATTCTTCATTATGACAATCGTATTGAGTATGACTATGATTATCGGAATCACCTTTATTAGACCAGAAGTTAGGCTGTAGTCATGTCTTTTGTACTGGAAAAAGACTTGACCATTGAATTGATATTGGCACTGATAAAATCATACTAACACTTATATATATTATCGTATTGAAATTGTCAAAAAATTACATTGGAATTACTGGAGTTTATAATTGGAATACAGAATACTTTTTTCTATTGTAAGGAATATCTTTAACATTGTAATGGTGTTAATCAATACGATGCCGAACATTCAGTTATAATAAGTTTTCAAGTTATAGATTCCTGATGTCATTGAAAAAAACATAGAAATATGACTGTTATATGACCATTAGGATACCGCCTATAAATATCAGGTCATTTGAAGAGTTTGAATCCAATGCATTTTCACTCTCAAGTCATCATAAGAATTCCCACCATAAACTACTCATTCTTAGTCTTGTATTTCTTTAGAGAGTTGTCTTCTTAAGGAATACTTTTCATGGTTGTTTCCTTAAGAAATTTTTAAATTGTATTAGTGTTTTATCATTGTTACAATTTATGGATTTTAGGGATAGGAAGATAGTGAATATAATCTTTGAATCAAGGGATTATGGGGATAGTAATACATAACAGATCTTCGTATTGAAGACTTTCCTGGTAAGGAAACAGAATTTACTATAAGTATAAAATAGTGGATACCTTTAGTCAAGGTTATTAACTACCTTTATCTTAAGGTTAAGATATTTATCTTTTTTATAATATCTTGTAAGTCATTCTTACTTTTACATTTATATTGTATTAATTTCTTTTATAAGTTTTCTATTCAGCTTCATATAGTATAAAGTGAGTCATCATATTCAAATATATACATTATTTATTTTATTGATATTACTCTGATTATGATAATAACATTACATTGATTTAATCAGATCCATCATGATTACAATTCTTATACTCTAATAAATCAGATCCATAGTGATTCTGATATTCACTCTGATATAATCAGACTGTTCTAGTTCTAATTTTGTGACTTCGTTAATCAGATTAAGTCTGAGTCTGATAACCTTACTTTAAGAAGATTTAGGTTAATTAGTTTAATTATTTTAAACTAACTTTTTAAACTACAATTCACCCCCACTATTTTATGTATAACCATATAAGATACTCTTATGATCCTACAGTTGGTATCATAGCCGGATTATACTTCTCATAAACTTGTTGAGTTTTTAATTTCTTTAATATTGAAAGTTTGATAAGTTTTGATATAAACTTTCTATTTATAAACTTTTTTTACACTAATGTGTATCTATTTAAAATAATATTTTTATTTTCTTAAGATAAAGGGTATGAATGTTGGTTCTATAGATAAAATCAATCAAAATAGACCACTTATCTTTGATGGTGTTGATTATGAGTACTGGAGAGATAGGATGAAAACTTTTGTTATCAACACTGGGGTTGATAATTTTGTTATGATAACTAGATACTATAAGATTTATGACAAGGAAGTTACTTCTTTTACACATCAAGAAAAGAAATAATATCATTTAAATTATAGAGTAAGAAATACTTTATTATATTCCATGATAATAAGCATTTATAGTTAGATATCTTCATGTGGAGCTACAAATAGTATCTAGAAAAATTTAGAAGTCACAAATTTTGGTACTTATAAAGTAGTTGAAACCATAAGATCCATTCTTAGAGAAGACTGTAAATCTTTTAATTTTCTTCCTAGAGAATGAGTTGTAAATATTTACTATAGGTTTATGATAATTATAAATAGTTTACAATATATTGGTGAAAAATTTATTGATGATGAAATACTTTTGGAAAAGATTATTGATATCATGCCTAATGAGTTTGAATAAAAAATAACTATTTCTCATGTCACAAGGAAGCTAAATAATATTACTTTGGATTATTTGATTAGTACCCTTATGTAGTATGAGGGTAAACTCAAAAGAGATACTGAGAAATATAAAATGAAAAATGGTAGTGTTTCCTTTTCTAAAACATCTACCTTACCTCCTAAAGTTCAATCAGTAGATAAAGTTGTTAAATATTCAATAAAAAATAAAGTTATTATCCAATCTGATTCTATTACTTCTAATCATTTTGAGAATTAGCTAGCTAATTTCACTGGAATCATGAACAAGATAGTTGGGAAGAAATATTTTTAATATCTTTATAAAATTAGTCATAAGGATAAAGGTGACAAGAAATATGAATTTGTGTGTTATGAATGCAAGAAATATAGACATATATGACCATATTTTCCAAATATGAAGAGGAAATATAGAAAATAAATAAATTTAGAAAGGAATGGTAATAAATACTACAAATCAAAAGGAAATAAAATCTTAAAATCATCTGACACTTGGAGTGTCAGTGGTGGTGATTCTTCTAAATATTCTTCCAAGAATGAAAGTTCCAAACATAGAAACATAGGACTTTTTGCTAATGTACCTATAGTTAATCAATTACTTGTGGATAAGGTACATATAGATTAATCCCTAACCAACATGTCTATAGATTCTAATTATCCTAATGAGAAAAATTCTACATCTTCATATGAATAATATTCCTCATCAAAAGATAAGTCTTTACCTTCTTGTGATGAGTTTTCTCATTTTTCAAAACTTTTTCAAAAATAATAATTATAAGATTTGTGAAAAACATGATAATGTTAAAGATAAACTAGATAAGGCCAATTCAAGGATAACTATTTTGAAAAATGAAATTTTATATCTTTCTAAAGATCTTGATAATGCTAATTCTGAAAAGTAAACTATTTATAAATATTTAGAAAAGTAATTTCTGAGAAAGATTTTTTACAAACAAAACTTAGTTCTAAAACTAATACTAATAAGGATAATAATTTAGTTTTAAAACTAAAATCTAAAATTTCTTATCTGAAGAAAATTTTATCAAACTTTACCACTAGTAAAGAAAACTTTGATAAAATTTACAAAAAAATTATTTCCCATTGGAGTAGTTTTTTAATGGGTTTTACTTATAAAAAACCTATTTTCAATAACAATTAATTTTCTCCAAAAAAATACACCTTTTCACTAAGTGACAAAATGGTTGGAACTAGAAAAAAAATATTCATTAAAAAATTTCATCCCTAGGTTTTCATAAAGTCTATTTTTCTAAACAAATGTGGTTACCCAAAGTTTTATTTTAAACATTATCGGGACCAATAAGGGTTGGGTTTCAAAAGTATAATCATTTTGTTTTCAGGAAAACAAAGGTAGTACCAACAAAAAGAATATATGGTACATGGATAATGGGTGTTCCAGAAACATGATTGGAAACAAATACTTATTCAAGAATATAATAAAGATGAAAGGTGGAAAAGTAAATTTTGGAGATAATGTTCAACGAAATATTATTGGAATAGGTAACATTGTTATTCTTGGAAAAACCATTATTTCAAATGTTTTGTTTTTAATAGGTCTTAAGAACAACCTTATAAGAATAATTCAATTATATGATGAAATTTACCTTGTGAGATTTAGGAATAAAAAATATTTAGTACATAGTTCCAAGGATAAATTTATTCTTTCTACCAATCGGTATGAGAATGTTTACACACTTTACACAAAATACCTTAGTATCCAAGAATTACCTTTCCTTAGTCCAATGGAAGATAAATCTTGGTTATGGAATAGAATTTTAGGACATTATAACCTTAAAAACTTATCAAAATTGACTAATAAAGGTATTTTTAAGGATCTAACGGAACTTAGGTTAGATATTTCAAAATTATGTAACCCTTGTCAATACGGTAAGAAACATAAGTCAAGTTCTAAATCTATTAGTGAAGTCTCAAATTTTGATTCTATATAGTTAGTGCACATGGAATTATCTTCTCCTATATAAACTATAATTATTGGTGGAAAATACTATGTATATTTCTTATTTGATTATTATACTAGATATAATTGGGTTTATTTTCTCACAAAGAAATATGAAGTCTTTAGTTATTTTAAAACTTTTGTATCCTGGGTTAAAAATGATAAAAACCTCTCCTTGATAACTATTTATAGTGATCATGGTGGAGAATTTAAAAATCATGATTTTGAAACTTTTTGTAGTAATAAAGGTATAGAACATAACTTTTCATCTCCTAGAACTCCTTGGGAAAATGGTGTAGTTTAATGAAGAAATATAATTATTCAATAAATAACTAGAACCATACTAAGTGAATACTCTGTTGGTAAATATTTTTGGGTTGAAGCGGTTAGTACTACCTTCCATACTATAAGTCGAGTTTTAATTAGAATTTTTCTTAATAAAAATACTTATGAGTTGTGGAAAAGAAGAAAACCAATATTTTCTTAGTTCAAGGTTTTTGGTTGCAAAGTATTCATCCTGAATACAAAAGACAATTTACATAAATTTTCACTCAAATTTATAAAGGAATATATTTATGTTATTCCACTAATTCTATGGCTTATAGAGTTTTTAATAAAAATTATTGTACTATTGAGGAAATATTACATGTAAAGTTTGATTAAACTTACCCCTTTGTTTTCAAACAACCTCAACCAACATCCTAATATGTTATCTATAAAGCTGATTTTCAAAATTTGATATAAGGATATTCTCATAAGTAAATAATTCAATAATTAGTTTCTAAAGTTACTCCTTAGGAATATTTTCAAACTATTATTAAAGAAAAGATTTTCGAAAACCTAAAAAGTTAGTTGTTTCTCAAGAATCATCCTAGTGATAATATCATTGGTGGTGTAGGTCAACTAGTTAAGACTTGAAGTTCCTTAAGAAATAAAATTTAAAATCTAGATTCATTATCCCAATTTGAACCTAAGAATACCAATGAGGCTTTAGGTGAGGAGGATTGGATTAATTCAATGTAAGATGAACTCAATGAGTTTGAAAGAAATAAATTTTTCAATTTAGTTAAACAACCTATAGAAACTTCTATTGATGAGAGTAAAATGGGTTTTTTAGAACAAATGTGATGAAAATGGAATAATTTTTAGAAATAAATATATATTTATTGATAAGGGATATAATCAAAAAAGTAAATTAATTATGAATAAACTTTTGCTTCGGTATCTAATATTGAAGATATTTGAATATTTTTAGCCTTTATAGAATTCTTTAATTTCAAACATTTTTAAATGGATTTGAAGTGTGATTTTATTAAAGAATATGTTTATGAGGAAGTTTACATTGAACAACCACCTAGTTTTGAAAATAAAAAACATCCTGAATATGTCTATAAACTTACCAAAGATTTATATGGACTTAAACAATCCCCTACAGCTTGATATGATAGGTTAATAGTATTTTTGTTACAAAACAATTTTGTTAAGGAATTTATGGATCCAACTCTTTTTATCAAATAAGTTAATAAAAATATTATAATTGTAAAAATTTATGTTGATGACATTATATTTAGTTCAACTTAATAATTTTTAACAAATTCCTTTGTAGATATTATGAAGTCTGAGTTTGAAATGAGTATGATGGGTGAGTTAACATATTTTCTTGGTTTTCAAATCTCACAAAAACTAGAAGGAACTTTTATATCTCAATATAAGTATATAAAATATCTTCTTAAGAAATTTGGATACAAAAATACTAAAAGTATTAGTACTTCTATTGGTACCTCCAATGCCTTAGATCTTGATGAGGCTAGGAAACCAGTTGATCATAATATTTTTAGAGTTATGATAGTAATTTTACTTTACTTAATTTCTAATTGTATATATTTAATGTTTTTCGTATTCCTATGTTCAAGATATAAAGAAAATCCAAAATAATCCCATTTAAAAGTAGTAAAATAAATTATTCTTTATCTTAAGGGAATTATAGATTTAGGCCTTTTCTATTCTTCTGAAAATATTTTTTAATTAAATTTTTTTAGTATGCTGACTTTGGTGGATGTATAATGGATAGTAAAATCACACATAGAACTTTTCATTTCATAGGAAATTATTTAGTTTCTTGGTCTTGTAAGAAACAAAAATATGTAGCACTTTCTAATACTTAAGTTGAATATTTGATCTGGTTTTTTGAATTTTGGACTACTGAGGAAAGGTGTGATGTCTTAAGTCATTGAAGTAATATATCTTGGGTTCTCACTTTTTCCTTAAAAGTGTTTCCTTAATAAAAAAGTTAATTTTCAGTCAGTTATGGATGAAACACACACTCATAGACTATGTCATGAGTTTTAATAAAAATCAAATACTTTGTAATAATAAAAGTGTAATTAATTTAAATAAAAACCCAGCATATCACTCACTTGATAAATATATATATATATATATATATAAGACACAATTTCCTTTAGGGTCACACACTAAAATGAGATAACATTTTACAATTCATCGGAATTAAAGAATAACTTGTTGATATTTTTACAAAACCCCTTCCTTATGATATATTTGAATATATTAAATAGAAGCTAGGAATGATAAATGTAAATTAATCATTCATATATATTTCTTTTTTACCCATATCATTATATTAAGTTACTTCTTATAATAGTTAGTGCATATGTTTTATCTTTTTCAAAAACTTTTATTTTTTATTAAAACTTTTAGTTTTCTAAAAAAATTTAGTATCTCTAAAACCTTTATCGTAATGGGTTTTCCATACTCATTTTTTTATATAAAATCCTTAGAGTTAGAATCCTCAAAAGTATTTCCAAACTCTGAAAATGTTATAAAATTTTCCAGAATCAAATTTTTTTATAAATTTTTCAAATTTAAAAAGTTTTCATAATGATTTTTTTTGTTTTTAAAACTAATTTATTTAATTCTATTCCTAAAACTATCATAATTATTTTTCTGTTAAAAACTATCATAATTAGTTTTTGTACTGAAACTATCATATTCGGTCCTTTTTAAACAATCTTAATATCTTATTTTACAAAAACCAAGAAGAATAGATAATCATACTGATGAAACCTTTCACTTTGAAAGTTACTCTTATATTATTTTATGTTTTTACACTATCTCATTATGTTAGTTATTTAATTTTTGTTGTTATACTCTTACTTTTATAAAAAAAAATTAAAACTTTTTAAAACTTTTCTAATCGAATTAATCCTTATGCTGATCAAAAACTTCAAAAACATTGAGAGTTCAAATTATTTAAATCTTTCATCAGATCAATGTAAACTGTCAGGTTAGATTGCTTTCAATATCAACCATATATCATATTATTGAATATGAACTATCAATATAAGTGCCTATATAAATGAGGGATACCCCCTATCCCACATCATTTGTTCACAATTTTAGCTCCATGTTTCTAAAGCCTTTAATATTGCTAGTCCGATAAGTTTCCTTTACGAATGATCACCGTCTTCAGTTTCAAATCTGATGGAGAAAAGGGAGGATTTAATGAAATGGTTGAATTAAAAGAAAGGCTGATTGAAATAAAGTTGTATTAAATATATGACTCAACTCTTAAGAATGTTATTATATTTCAAGGATGTGAGTCGATATGTGTAGAAAACCTGACAAAGATTTTGATTTGTATTATCCAGGTGTTGTTCATTAATTCTATACTTATTTTTAAGTTTTTCAAATAATATGGTAAAGATAAAATTTCTTTCACAATTTATGGAAATATATATAAGTTTTCCTATAATAAACTTGGGGATTTTGTGACTTGAAAAAAAAAACTTGGGGATTTGGTTGGAATATCTTCATAAGGTGAAGCCTATTGACCTTCACATAAGTTGCTAGAAAATCTTGGAACCTTTAACAATAATAAAGCTAAATATTCCTTATTCTCTAATTATGATAAAGTTATAAAGGTTTCCTATATTACTCCATACAATCATGTAGTTTCTCTCTAAATTCAAATATTTTTAATACCAAGAAAATGATATAGAGATACACTGAAGTTATATAATGTGCTTGTATTGGACTATCTTATAAACATGAGGAAAATAGATCTAATAAATTTTGTCTTTATCACTATGGAAAATATCAAAACTGAATCAATCAAGTTAATAATTATTATGTTTCTAGAACTGATTAGAAAAATTTTTGTTGAATGTATTAAAGTATTCAAGGTAGAAAAAAGTTATATCTAATTATGGAAAAGATTTCATTTATCAGTGATGATACGATGAATAGAATAAGGTTGGTCTTTGATGCTAAATCAAAGAAGTTTGTTGAGAAATTTTATGGCATTGTATCATAAGTAAATCCATCAAGAAAGTTAAAAAATGCATAAAATAAAAAATAAAATAAAGGCACAGACTTATCCATCATAGAAAAAGAATAAAGAAAAGAAGTATCAAAAGACTGACTGAAAATTACTTTTTTTATTTTTAAACACTTTTAAGGGAAAGTGAGAACCCAAACAGTAAAAACATCAAGTACCATATGACATGGATGAACCATTAAAATCTAATTTCAGCATATTCTATGCACTATCCTTAAATAATTTCCAATGAATGTATCTTACCTCCGTAGCCGGATCATTCTTGATGAGATCTTCGAACCAATCAGCCATTTTGTCATAGGATTTAATGTACTCTTCCATATTCATATTTATTGCATTAAAACCTCTTACCAGTATAAGGTCTTTCTTGTTAATCCCCTCTATCTTCTCTTTATTGGTATCCACCATAAGGAGTCTTTCATAAATCCTATAAGCATCCTCTTGTCAGGCATTAATCATAAGTGAATATTCCAACATAACCTCCTCTGAGTGCACAATAATATCCTAGTTTGGGACTACTTTGGTTGTATCCTAGTACTAGAAATTATCTCCCATAAGATCAGCCTAGTCATAGGTTCTCTCAGAGAAGAAGCGATCAACCACCATTGGTGCCTCTTGAGACCCATTAGTATCTCCTATTATATTATCTGTTATATTTTTATTGACTGGAAAATTTCCTTCACATTTGACCGCATACTATGCACTATTAAGTTTAAATATCTTCTCCTTGGGCATCTTTTTTAGTAGATCTAGTCTCCATTGGTTAAGGTAGAAATTAATAGTCCTTTCGACCTTTGGGTTTGCGTTTTTCCTTAAGAATGTAGCTTCCATAATCCTTATTGTCTTTTTTCCCCTTCTTCCTCCTCAGATTATGAGGCACTATTTCAAAACTCCCCTCCACACTAACATTTGAACCTAGGAAGGAGGTCTCGTCACTTGCCTCTGACCCTGAGAAACCTTTCCTTTCATAAGAATCATCACCCATAGTTAATGATGTTAGACCATAAACCAATCCTTTAGTGGACAGACCTTCAAACTGGTTGCCCAACTTAATTCTTGGCATGAACTTCCCAAGGTCAATCCAATTGGTAGTAACCTCAAAATACCTTATGGTATTCTTTATGTGAGTTTAATCATACACAACACCCTTTTCAGTCTGTAACTAGATAGCCACATCTGGAGCAGAGTCAAGGCAAACTACCCCCGACTCCTGTAACCCCTCCACGGTATTGGTTCCATTTCTAGCACACACAACCTCATCATATAAAGAGGGACCTAAATACCTAGGTCCCCCTAACCCAGTTTTGGTCTACAAAACTATAGCTAATGGTTCGTGTTTAAATTTACTAAAAACATCCCCAACTTTTGGGTCAGTCTTCCTCAAATGAACCTCTTTCTGAGCAGGACCCGCTGGTTCCATGGATCCATCAACTACCCTTAGAAAATCAGGGTTGTAAAAAGGGAAGAAAAAGCATGAGCAGACCTCTGTGAGGGATGAAGAAGGTCCCTCCCCCTCCGGTAGGGGAGGGATCGGTGTAGAGGCGATCATCACCTAGGGCATGGTCGGTGGTGGTCCAAGCAATAGGGGTTCACAATTATGTTCCTATGTCTTGAGAATATTAATATTTTGGTTGTGGTGATGAATATTTTAAGAAAGTATCCAAATAAGTTTTTTAAAAGTGGATGAAAGATAAACCTGAGAAAACACCAAGGAATCCAGAAATCAGAATCGACCCCGTGAATCCAAGGATTTGAAAATTCATGTTATTGATATGTTAGAAGAGGGAGGATAGATTAATAAATAAAAAAATAAATTTCAATAATCTCATCTTTGTGATAATCTGTTAAAATGAGTTGAAAGAGCCTTAGAGAAGTTAGTTCTTCTAGAAAGCCATACCGATTAGGTTAATTATGAAGCTATATTAACTTTACAAGAAACTTTAGTAGTTCATGTTGATGTTCCTTATATTTAAAATAAATTAAAATGAAATATTGGTGAGGAATAATTGGTGCCAATTATTCAAGAAAAATAATCGGATCCATAAATTTCTAGAAAGGGTGATCTAAGAATTGTCAGGAAGCTAGAAAAAGAACTTGAATAAGAGATTAGAGAATAATTTCAAGAAGGAAATATTGTTTTAAAATAAAAAGAAGGAATAGAAGAATAAGAAAAATCAATAAAAAAGGTGATTAAAAATAATAATAAGAATACGAAGTATTAAAAGAATAAATTAAAGAAGAAGTTGAAGAAGAAGAGGAAGAAGAATAGAATGACCATGAAGAGAATGATAGTGAAAAAACCCAGATTGAAAAAGGATCATCAAATTCATCATCATCATCTTAATCATTGGATCTACCCTCCAAAAATGATAAGGATGAAAAATCAAATATTTTTCAGGAAGAAGAATCCTCATATGAAGAAGAAATTGAATCATCATCTAAGATAGAGGAAGAAGATCAAAATTAAAAAATCAAATTTTCTAATAAATACAATACTAGAGAGGTAAATATTATATAATTATCAGATGATAAGGAAGTATCAAATGAATTTGAAAAATTTGTTTCAAATAGGGATAAAAAATCCAAGGAAACTAATGTCTGAACTAGAAAAATAAAACCTACTGAGTTACAGTAAGATAAATCAGATTCAGAAGGAACCATATCTCTAGAAGGATTTGATTATATTTTTTATTATTTGAGAATGTTAGAAGGAACTATTCCTTATTTATAAAACCTTTATTCTTAGTGCCAACTTATTCAATAAAGTCTCAATCAGAAATTGGAATCTATAAATTTTTTAATAGAGAAGGTGATTCAGGTTGAATCCAAATTAAAAGTTTTGCAAGAAAGGTGTCAGGCTCATAAAAAATCATGTAATTAGATGGTTAAATGATATCATTAGATTAATTCTGATATCATAATTCATGATGAAAAATTTAAATAAGTGAAAAATTTGATGGTATAATTAGAAATTTATTTTAATCAATTATCCAAAGACATGAAAAACCAATTAAAGTTTGGGGAAGAATTCAAGGATGCAACCAACGAACGTACTGAGGAAGTAAATGTTTTGAAAAAAGAATATCTAAGACATGGAGTTAGATATGAATAGAGTACGATCATGCAAAGATGATGTAATCATACTGAGAGACCAAAACAAAGAGTTGTTTAAGAAAGTTTGGATTCAATAAGAAAGAGTTGAGAAGCTAGAGAAAGACCATAGGGAGTTCAAGAAGATGAAATATTTCATCAATACTTCAATGAAGAAATAATAATTTTACTTTTTAACTCTCGGTAGTATTTTTTTGTAAAAAAAACTTTTGGATGGTTTTTTGTGTTATAAATGAATTAATTTTTCATCCAAATTCAATTTGTTTGAATGTTTTTCCAATTACAATTTGTGACATGTTCTTTTATACTTTGATAGAATATTAGTTAGTTTATTATATTGTTTTATATATTTTACTGTCTAAAATTTAAGTAAACTTCATATTTATTCCCTATTACTTTTTTAAATTCACAAAGGGGGAGAAATTATTATCAATGGAGGGTAAAATTTTATAAAGTGGGGATTTTTACTTTAAGGGGGGAATATTATCAAAGGAAGAATATACTATTAAGGTTATAATACAATACTTAGGGGGATAATTTACTAAAGGGGATAATTTTTCTTTAAAGAATATCCTTTCTATGTTCCATCATATTCATCAACGTATTCAGAAAAGTTACAAGATTAGGGGGGTTAAGGTTTAAAGAATAACTCTGAATATGAATTTCTTAAAAGAACAATGGGTTATAAGTATTTAAAGTTATTTTTTCCATTTAAGTTTTTGGGTTTTTACTTTCCAAAAAGGGGGATATTTTTTATTAAAAGTTCTAATTCTCACTTTTCCATTTCTTTAGTTTTGGAAATCACAAATACTTACCTAAAACATGTTTAATAACTTTTTATGTGCCAAGTGTTTTAAAATATTTTTATAGAAAACATTAATTTTACTATACATAGAATAAGTTCTAAAGTATTATAAATGTAAACAATACATTTTTTATTATGAAAATCATATTGAGTATGAGTAAAATTATAGGAATCAACTTTATCATACCAAAAGTTTAGATTTAGTCATGTCTTTTTCACTGAAAAAAGTCTTGACCATCAGGCTAATATTGGCACCGATACTGTAACAACCCAAATCCGGAGCCACTCAAATGGTGCCCCGTGCCCGATTCACCACATGACCTCAAACACATTTCCCCAAACACCAGAGGCTGAAAACTAGCAGTGAGGGCCTTGGTAAGTTATTGGGGAAACTATGCCCTCATTTGGTAAGGTATACAAGTTAAAGGAAATAACAATCAATAGCGGAAGCAGTAAACAACATACAATAATTGAAACTAAATAGTGGAAGAAATGTATAATATAATAATGATGCAGCATGGTATATGTATCTAAGGAAAGTAGAAAACACAACAATGTGCTGAATACAACTGAGAAACAAAGTACTAAAAGTAAACAGCAACTTCAGTAGCATCGCAATCCTAAGCTCGGTCTCATGCTCTCCAGCTCTAACTAGCAATCATGTACCTGAAGTAAAAGGGCCACAATCCCTATCCAAACCTGAAACCATATAACCTGTTTGGTCCAAAAATCAGGACCCAAATAGGGTGTGAGACTAATCCCAGTAGGCAATCACCACAAGATATGTTCCCTACTGTCAGTGAGCAATATAGAAAAAGTAAAGGAAATAAATGCAGCAGAGAAATAGGAGTACACTAAAGTAAAAAATCCTAAAAATCTCCATTCACATTTATTTATTAATTTAATTCAACCATTTAATTATCAACCAAGTAATCTAGCAAGCAGCTCTATATTTCCAAGGCATAGTAAGTAACACAATAGGTATCTCAGCAGACTACCTAAAACAGTAAGCAGTACAAAACCCAAGATTGTTCTTTGGCTTGGTGGACTCATCACAACCAACCAAACAATATCATGATGACTCTCTGGGTGGCTCATACTGGCAGACCCCTCTAGTCAAGTAAGCATACAAAGGCATAGACACTCTGGGAAGCTCTCACTGTCAATTCCCCTATAGTCTTTCAATGATAGATATAGACTCCCTGAGGAAGCACTTACATATAATTTCCCCTGTAGTCTCGATACGTAACTAAGGACACTCTAAGGAAGCATAAAGTCCCATTCCTGTAGGTCCTGGGAACGATACCAATTTATAACAGACTCTCTAGGGAAGCCCTTAATCATCAATTCTCTCTTAGTCTACCACACCAGGTTCCCACAGCCCTGAGTAGTGTAGTCGTGCATAATCGACTGTTAGCAACCCAAAGTAAGTTCAAAAAACTACTTGGATAATAGCTACAATGCACCAAAAGCATATAAATAGTAAGAAATACATGCAATCAACTATATCAAGGCAGGAAATCAATGCAACTAGGTCTTCCTCACAGGCAACCTAATCCATACGGCGGTAAACAGCCAAAACAAGGGAAACACCCATGGGGTGATCCTCAAACATGGAAGAAAGCAATAATTATTCATCTAATAGCCTCAACTATACAAGAAATCTAAGTTGGATAATAAAACAGGATCAAAACCCTAACCCGAGATACCCGATACATGGGTATCCGGCACTTTTTCACAAAAACTCAAAGATGTTCAACTTAAGCAACAAACCACCTACCTCAATCCTATGAGATCGATATACTTGAACCTTGGCCTGTGAATTGTCCTAGAACAGAGTAAATCTGCAAAAACGTCTAAAAAGTTCAACCTCAGATGACTCTCATAAGATAAAGAATCAGGAAGTGTGGCCAAAGAAGAACCAAGAACTCACCGCTACGATTCTATTGCAACCGACGACGTTTGATTTGGATAACCGGTGACAGATCGGTGGCTCGGAGAAGATTCGTCCTCCTTGGATACTCTAGACAGAATTAGGCGAAGAAGAAGATGAAAATAGGTTTAAGACACGACCCCGATCCGTTTAATGAAATAAAAATAAAATTACACGGCGTGTACTTCTTGAGTACATGGCATGTACTATCCTTTTCCATACTTTGCATTAAGCGGCCTCCACATCGCCCCTACACACCGTGTGTGTGGACCGGACACGGCCAGCATACGGCATCGCATGGCAGAAAAGTACAGGGGGTGTACTCATAAAGTACACAGCGTGTACTTAGAAAATTTCCAGATTTTCCTCTTTTTCTCAAAAATGACCAGAAAAGGAAAAACATACCTAAAAAGAAGGTCTGGATTCTTAAAAACTTCCCCCCTTAAAGAAATTTGTTCCCGAATTTTCCTAGCAAGGTGGCGAAGAAGAAACCTCGAACAACTCTAGCCACTGTGATCGCATATCGGCCTCCCTCTCCCAAGTCTCGTCCTGTACACAGCCATGCTGCCATATCACCCGTACCAGAGGAACAAATCGGCCACGGAGTAAATTTTCACTACGATCAAAAATCCTGATAGGATGTTCCTCGAATGATGTATCCTTCTCTAGCTCAACCTCCTCGGGTTGAAAAATATGAGACGGTTCTGAGAAATAACATCGAAGCTGAGAAACATGGAATACACCGTGCATAGCCTGGTACCTCTTAGGTAAATGCAACCTATAAGAAACCAGCCCGACCCTCTCCAGAACCAAAAACGGCCCGACGTATCTCAGTGAAAGCTTACCCTGTCTCATGATCCTCTTGTGTCCCAACCTCAGGGTAACACGTAGGAAAACCTGATCCCCAACCTTGAACTCCAAAGGTCGTCTCCACTGATCAGCATAAGATTTCTGTCGAGACTGTTCAGTAGACATCTTTTTCCGAATCAACTCCACCTGTTCCGTGGTCTCCTACACAAGAAGAGGTCCCAGCATAGCTGCCTCTCCTGCCTCTAGCCAACATAAGGGTGATTGGCACGGCCTACGGTACAAATCCTCGTAAGGTGTCATCTAAATAGTTTCTTGAAAACTATTATTGTAGGAAAACTCCACTAGAGGTATATGTCTCTCCCAAGAACCTCCAAAATCAAGAACACATGCTCGTATCATGTCCTCTAGCACCTGAATCATGCGCTCTGACTGGTCATATGTTTGGGGATGGTAAGTTGTACTCAGAAGTACCTGTGTACCCAAAGCCCTCTGTAGCCCTTTCCAGAAATGCGACGTGTAGCGGGCGTCCCTATCTGAAACGATAGTACTCAAAACCCCATGCAAGCGTACAATCTCACATATGTACAAATGTCCAATCTTATCAACACCGAAAGTCTCCTTAATCGAAAAGAAATGAGAAACCTTTGTGATCCTGTCAATGACAACCCATACTGCATCATTCCCTCGAGGAGATCTCGGTAACCCTGTCATGAAGTCCATCGCGACATCATTCCACTTCCACTCAGGAATGGGTAGCTGCTATAAAATCCCTACTGGTCGTTGGTGCTCCGCCTTCACCTGCTGACAGGTGGAACACCTCATGAAAAAACCAGCAACATCTCTCTTCATACCTGGCCACCAGTACTGGCAGTATAGATCACGATACATCTTGGTGACGCCAGGATGAACTACCCAAACTAAGGAATGAATGTCTCGCATCATCTCCTCGCGTATATCTGCTGGCACCCATATGTGTCCCTGGAAATGCAAGATCTCATCCTCACCTACGGTCCATCCGGGAAGAGGTTCTTCTCCAGACACACTCTCCCGTAGGACTAGGCCTTCAGAATCTGATATCTGCCTCATTCGAACTCGGTCAAGAATGGTAGAGGTAACAGCTACATAAGATAGGAAATTCTGCCCCTGTCTATTGTGCACCTCCAAATGCATCTCAGAGAACAAATCCATAAGCTTCCACTCACTTCTAGCCTCCTGAACTGCCTGAATCTGAGTCCTCCTGCTCAGTGTGTCTGCCACAACATTTCCTTTCCCAGGCATATAGGCAAGCTCTAAATCGAAGGACTGGAGATACTCAACCCACCTCCGCTATCTCAGATTCAATTCACGCTGTGTGAAGATGTACTTTAGGATCTTGTGGTCAGTATATACTACAAAATGCTCTCCCAGAAGATAATGTCTCCAACAATGCAAAGCATGTACAATTGGAGCCAACTCCAAGTTGTGCATAGGATAGTTCCTCTCATGTGGCCTCAACTACCGAGATCCATACGCAATAACACGATCCTCCTACATAAGTACTACTCCAATCCTGATGCCAAATGAATCACAGAAAACTGTATAACTCTTTCCCGGCTTTGGCAGAACTAGAATCGGTGTTGAAGTCAATCTCCCCTTCAGACCCTGAAAGGCTAAATCGTAGGCTTTTGACCAGACATACTTCACCCCTTTCTTATTCAAGCCCATAAACAATGCTTCTAGGCATGAGAAGTCTTGTATAAACCACCAGTAGTAACTAGCCAGTCCTAAGAAACTTCATACCTCGAAGACATTCTTTGGTTGCTCCTAGGTAACTACTGCTTTCACCTTCTCTGGGTCTATTGATACTCATGTTTCTGAGATTAAATGACCCAGGAAGTGAATCTCATCCATCCAAAAGTGGCACTTTGAGATCTTAGCATATAACTAATGCTCTCTCATTGTACTCAAAACGATCTCAAGATGGGTAGCATGGTCATGTTGAGTGTGAGAGTACACCAAGATGTCGTCCACGAAAACCACCACGAAAGAATCCAAGTAAAGATGGAAAACTCTGTTCATCAGTGCCATGAAAACTGTCGGTGCATTCGTGAGACCGAATGGAATAACCAAATACTCATACAGACCAAACCTAATCTAGAAGGCTTTAAGAGGTATATCAGATGGTCTGACATGCAACTGATGGTATCCGGATCTCAAGTCAATCTTCAAGAACACTATGGCTCCTCGAATTTGATCAAAGAGATCATCTATCTGTGGCAATGGATATTGGTTCTTGATCATCAATTGGTTCAGCTTCTGATAATCCACACAAATCCTAAGGGTGTCGTATGCCTTCTTCACAAACAGGACAGGCGAACCCCAAGGAGCAGTAATAGGTCGGATGAAACCCCTTGTCTGCAACTCCTCTAACTGATCCTTAAGCTCATGCAACTCAGGTGTAGCCATCCTATAAGGAGGAATGGACATCGGTGTCACTCCTGGCACAATCTCAATAGAGAAGTCTACCTATCTCTCTGGAGGCAAACCTAAAAAATCTTCTGGAAAGACATCTGGAAAGCAATCAACCACTGGAGGAAAATCTATCGGAGAAGTCTCATGGTCATCCAGATATAAGCTAGAAATCTGGGCCATAACACCGCCCAACCCAAGATGTTTTGGTCCAGCTCTGCTCGCCTATACATCCCATTCACCCTTGTGACGAAAATATCCGCCCCCTGGTGATGTGAAACTCACCCTACGATGATAGCAATCGACAAAGGCCTGGAAGGGAGCTAACTAGTCCATCCAGAGAATGACATCATAGCCTGTCATCTCCAAAACATAGAGACTCCATGAAAAACGATACCCACCAACCTCAAGGGGGCAGTCTAAGCACTGATGCACGCTAGTAGTTCTAATTCCCAAGGGAGTGTCTAGTGTCATCATATCCTCAAAAGTATAAACAGTAAGTCTAAGGCTTTCCACAGTATGCATAGAAATAAAGCTATAAGAAGCTCCTCTATCAAAAAGTACAGAGGATAAAACTGAGCCTACTAAAATCGTACCTCAAACTGTAGAAGGTCCAGGGTCCTGCTCTTGATGAATCTTCTCTACTGCAAAAGTCTGGCCTACACTGCGGCCCTGTGTAGTAGCCTGAGATCCCTGAGCTGACCCTCCTTGAGCTTGACCACTATGTCCATGGCCTCTACCCTGGCCTGAACAACCTGAAGAACTCCAGTCTCCAGACTGGTGTGGAACTGGTAAACCTTCTCCTGTATGAAGAGTCGAAACTGATCCTCCCTCACTAGCCACTAAAAGGAGAACCCTGCAGAAACGTTGCAGATGACCCATATTGCCGCAAGATCGGCACTCCACTGGGTCCCTCGGGCACTGGGGATTCTTATGCCCATTCTTCCCACACTGATAGCACACAACTTGGTTTCCAGAATTAAGGTCTCGTCTACCAGGAATACCTCACTTCCTCAGGTCGCCTTAGGTAGACTCTCAGTGGCGCTTCCTACTGTCTACCTGAAAAGACTCAGCCCTGGATGCTAAACCACCCTAGTCTATAGCTCCAGTCCCCCTCAGATTTCTCTCCATGATAAGTGCTTAGTTTACTATCATAGAAATATAATTCAACTTAAATGCGTTCACCTGTGACCTGATGTTTGGTCTGAGGCCTTCCTCAAACTTCCTCGCTAGAAACAGTCCGTCATTTCTTAGAACGGGATTAAAACACTATAACTCTGTAAAGCGAGAGGAATACTTTATAACTGAGAGAGTACCCTACTGCAAGTTCATGAACTCTCTGGCTCTGTCATCCCTCAACATCATCGGGTATAAGTAGTCATAGAATGTACACTGAAACTCATCCCAAGCCATATCCTGTTGGTGCCCTGCCTACGAAACTACATCCCACCATCTCTTGGTGGAATCTCATAGCATATAAGTCGCGAGCTTCACTCTACTCTCCATAGGCGTCTCTAGGTGCTCAAAGATGGACAGCATGGATTCTATCCATGACTCTTCAGCCTATGGTCCTCCATCCCCCGTGAACGTGGGAGGATGCTGTTGTTGAAAAACCCGCGTCAGCTCTGCCATAGACGGGGTAGAAAGATGAGCTCCCTAGAAGGTCTGCATGAATCTCATGAAACCCTCTCTGAACTGAGTGTCGGCACCAGTGTCTGGAATCACTGTAGTTTCCATATCCAGAATGATAGGCGGAACTAATGGTAGTCCCTGGTCTGCCGTATCAGGCGTACGGTCACTTCCTGGTTCCTAATGTGAAACGGGAGGGCGTCTTGGAACCATAGCTCTCGAAAGGTCAAAAGTAAATCTCAAATTTAGGATTAAATAAAGACATAAAAGACTGAAGGAATAAGAAGGAACACAGTTGCAGTTTAAGAGAGTGAAAATGGAACATAAGAGGAAAAACTCTTAAAACTAGAAAAACATGGTAACACGGCGTGTAGTCCCTACACACGGCGTGTTCCAGAAAGATTTTACTTGGGAATGTACACCGTACAACCAGGCTGTGTAAACCCTGACTACACGGCGTGTTCTTACATATACACGGCATGTACCCTTCTTTTTCCTCCTTCCCAGTTACTCCTACACGACTAAGTCACACGGACTATCCCGGCAGGAAACTACATGGCGTGTTTGTCCACTACATGGCGTGTCCTTAAGATCTTTCCCCTATCTGTGTCGTTAGTCACACGGGCTGGTACATGGACCACTACTACACAGCATGTCAAAGGAGACACAGCGTGTATTAGACATGCCTTGCCTAGTCCGTGTTGTTAGCGACACGGCCTGACACACGGATGACCCTACACGGCGTGTAAAATAGTACATGGCATGTTCCTAAAAGGACCTTTACAACCCCATGTCCCTATCCACACAGTCAGTGACACGGCTAAAAACTACACGGCGTGTATTTATAAAGTACACGATGTGTATTCTAGGTTTTTCCAGACAGTAGCCTCAGAACTGCACCGGAGCCCAGAAAATACAGAAATACTAGCGTTAAAGTGCCAAATTCTGATCCGTGGGGTCCCATACTCCCCGAGAATCAAAGCTTGGAATCATAACAATGCTTATAACAAGTAAAAAGTATAACAAACTCATGATCCACCAAATTCTGATCCTCGAGGGACCATACACCTCTAAGACCAAAGTTTGGCGTCCATGTTAAAGAATCTTTAAATAATGATACCCTATCAACACAGAAGGTATTATATCACTGCATCTATCACAACAGCATGCATAAACTACCACAAATCCTATCACAACAGCATGCAATTTCTAGTGCAATTTAGATGGCATGGAAAAATGCATGACATGTGATTTTCTAACAAGTGCCTATATGATGCATGATATGGTGTAAGAACCCGGGTTTTTAGAAACAGGTCAAATTCCAACCCTGTTTAAACTTTTTGACTGGTTTTTGAGAAGTCTAGAAAATCTGGGCAGTTTATGGAAATTTCCAGACTACACGTCGTGTACTTTAAGTACATGCCGTGTATGAGTTACCCAAGTGACCGACCATGTGCTCTCTGAGTACATGTCGTGTGAGGACCGTGTAGAAGTTTCTTACTACACGGTGTGTATTTATAGAAACACAGTGTATCCCTTACCCGTACGAGGTCAAGTACATGTCGTGTGGTGCCCAGGTGTGAATTTCAATTTACACAGCGTGTAGCCTTCCTTGACACGCCGTGTACCCTTGCCCCGTGTAGCGGCCAAGACCCTGGCTGTGTGTTGACCGTGTACACGGTCCAAACCATGTGTTGGACCCCACATAAGTTGGAGTATAGAAACACATCTACAGGGTGTGTACTTTGGAAATACACGTCGTGTATTTTTATTTTTATTTGAGTGATCGAGACGTCGTCACGTCTCATTCCCAGAAGTCCCTTCTTCTTCCCCTTTGGACGAACAGTTCGTCCGAGAAACCCCGAAAACTCAAACCCTCCCAGAATCTCCGTACGACCTCTGTTCTTCGATCCGTCAGTGGAAGCGGGACCGCATCAGAAAGGCTAACCTCGTGCACCCTTCTTTGTCCTTGATCCCTTTCATGTTCCTCCACAGATTCCATCCGAACGGAATTTCCAGATTTGACGGAAACGCAGATTTACCGTGATTCAGTCTGATTTAGAGGCTGAAATCAAAGGAGTGTCATCGTATGAGTATGAGGTAGTTGGTGCATACTTTAAATTTTTTCGTGTTTTCGTAGACAATTTGGGGTTTCGACCTCCGGGCGTGACGTCGGGTGTTGATCGAAACCCTGTTTATTTGTTGTTAATTAATTATCTGCATTGTGGGATACCTCTGGGTATTCCTGGACCCTTTTTATGCCAGAGCAAGGCCAGGTGAGAGGTCATGGCTCGTTTGGGGCAATTCGGTCGGGGGTTCCAAAATGCGTATGTTTTGGACCAGTATTTTAACTGCTGAGTTTAGATTGTTGTTGATGTTTTTGAATTAAAATACTGAGTTGTTTTGTTAAAGCATGATGTTAACTTGTGTAAGTAGTTAAGACCTTAGGTTCTGGTTTGGGTTAGCACAAGTTAATGCAATTTGACTGTTTAGTAATTGTCTGTTAAAAGTTATGCTTGCAAGTATATTTCTGAAATGTGTGGTTTGATTGTGTTGGACTGCTTGATTGTTGGGCATGGTCCGGATAAATGTTATTGAGTGATGAGGATCACAGGTTGGGGATTTTGGATCGGGTTACTTTGGGTGGTTGCTACCATGAGATTGGGCATTATGGATGTTGGTTGGGGTAGTTGGACTGTCAGGTTGGGCTTGGCCCGGGTTACTTGGATGGCGAGGCCATCAGACTTGAGCGACAGGTTCGCAGGGACACGAGGTGTCATAGGTATTGTGGCTTGGGACATGATGAGGTTATTACCACTCACCGGGTACTTTTGATTAGTGTGCACACAGATCGACTCCGAGATGAGGTGGTATGGCCACTCACTGGGTAGAGGCCCCCGATAGTTATGTTTAGGTATTTTGGTTTTGGGGTGCTTTCCATAGGAAGCCACGTGGAAGGTGAGGAGCCTTCAGGAGACAGCTTTGAGGCAGTCAGGTTGGGGGCAGATGCTCACCGTGATTTGAGGGCAGACATCGCTGTCCCTCCGGTTACTATTTGAGGACAGGTATCGTTGTTCCTCCAGATGTGTGCCATGGGCAGGTTGAGCTTTTGAGCTGGGTTACGACGATTGGGCATGCCTTTGGGACATCAATACTTGAGACACATGGTGTCAGGTGGTATGAGGTTTCGGGCTACCGACCAAAGATTCCAGCGTTGACTGAAGTAGGTGACACTTCCTGGTGGCTACTGAGCGCCAGTGAAGTCTTTGTTTACTTTTGGGCATTGAACTGTGTACTATTTTTCTTATATCAGCACGTCTGCCTAAACACTTATATTAGGTACGCACCTCTGGGTGGTATCCTACTGAGACTTGTCTCACACCCTAAACGGGCCCTTCGGGATGCGTGTAGACTTTATGAAATTGCGTGCAGGTAGAGGTTCATCCCCAAGAGCTGGACTTTAGTATTGTTGACATGGAGACTGGCATGGACCTTGAGGTCGTGCCGTACTGGAGTTACTTGTTTAGTATTCTTATTCTTACATCGACATGTTTACTTTATATTGTAGCTACTGCTGGTTAGCCATTGGTGCCATTATATATATATATATATATTGATTTGTATGACTTGCTTGGATGCGTGCTTGGTTGTTTTAGTAGTTATTTCAGTTGATTTCTGGCATGATGTTCTGTTTAATTTCCACAACTGTTGCTTCTATATTGCTTTCGTTTTTTATTGTTATTGAATGTGATTTCGCTATGTGGGTATGGTTTGAGTCTGATGAGACATTTATTTCCACTGTATCTCTACTGTTATAATCGGATCAGTACCATTCTTATTCCTCCGAGAGGGTATAGTCTCCACACTATACCTATTCAGACCCTCGCTGCTAGTCGACAGCCTTTGGCGTTCAGGGGAGGTGCACCTAAGGTAGTGACACCCGACCTGTTTGGCACTGTTCGGGTGGCTGCTCGGGTCTGGGTCGTTAGAGATGGCATACCCTCATCTCATCGGGTTGTAACAAAATAGAACCACAATAATATAAACAGTAACAGCACAAAAATAAGTGCACCACCCAATGGTGAAATCAATTAAACTGTAACCTTTGCAAAACTTTAAAATTGAAATATTCGAGGTAATTTGGATTTTTACCTATAAATGGGTTCTAGAATGCCTAGGCACAACTATTTACCATTTACCTATTCCGTCCTATCCCTGTCTAATGTCGCTAAACAATAATTCAATAGAAAAGGAAAGAACCTGCCTTTGATACCACTTTGTAATGACCCGAATCCGGAGCCACTCAACTGGTGTCCCGTACCCAGTTCGCCACATGACCTCAAACACATTTCCCCAAATGCCAGAGGCTTCCGACTAGAAGTGAGGGCCTTGGTAAGTTATTAGGGAAACTATGCCCTCATTTGGTAAGGTATACAACGTAAAGTAAATAACAGTCAATAGCGGAATTAGTAAACAACATACAATAATTGAAACTAAATAGCGAAAGAAATGTACAATATAATAATGATGCAGCATGGTACATGTATCTAAGGAAAGCAGCAAACCCAACAACATGTTGAATACAACTGAGAAACAAAGTACTAAAAGTAAACAGAAACTCCAGCAGCATCACAAGCCTAAGATCGGTCCCATGCTCTCCAACTCTAACCAGCAATCATGTACCTGAAGTATAAGGGCCACAATACCTATCCACACCTGCAGCCATATAACCTATTTGGGATAAAAATCAGGACCCAAACAGGGTGTGAGACTAATCCCAGTAGGAAATCGCCACAAGATCTGTTCCCTACTGTCAGTGGGCAATATAGCAAAATTAAAGGAAATAAATGCAGTAGAGAAACAGGAGTACACTAAAGTAAACAATCCTACAAATCTCCATTCACATTTATTTATTTATTTAATTCAACCATTTAATTATCAAACAAGGAATCTAGAAAGCAGCTCTATATTTCCAAGGCATAGTAAGTAACACAATAGGTATCTCAGCAGACTACCTAAAACAGCAAGCAGTACAAAACCCAAGATTGTTATTTGGCTTGGTGGACTCATCAAAACCAACCAAACAATATTATGATGACTCTCTGGGTGTCTCGTACTGGCAGAACCCTCTAGTCAAGTAAGCATACAAAGGCGCAGACACTCTGGGAAGATCTCACTGTCAATTCCTCTGTGGTCTTGCAACGATAGATATAGACTCTCTAAGGAGGCACTTACATCTAATTCCCCCTGTAGTCTAGATACGTAACAAAGGACACTCTAAGGAAGCACAAAGTCCCATTCCCATAGGTCCTAAGAACGATACCAATTTATAAAATACTCTCTATGGAATCCCTTAATCGTCAATTCCCTCTTAGTCTACCACACCAGGTTCCCACAGCCCTGAGTAATGTAGTCATGCGTAATCGACTGTAAGCAGCCCAAAGTAAGTTCAAAAAACTACTTGGATAATATCGAAAATGAACCAAAATCATATAAACAGTAAGCAATACATGCAATCAACCATATCAAGGCAGGAAATCAATGCAACTAGGTCTGCCTCACAGGCAACCTAATCCATACGGCGGTAAACATCCAAAACAAGGGAAACACCCATGGGGTGATCCTCAAACATGCTAGCAAGTGATCATTATTCATCTAATAGCCTCAAGCATACAAGTAGTCTAAGGCCGATAATAAAACAGGATCAAAACCCTAACCCGAGATACCTGATACATGGGTATCCGGCACTTTTTCACAAAAACTCAAAGACGTTCAACGTAAGGCAACAAATCACCTACCTCGATCCTAGGAGATCAATATACTTGAACCCCGGCCTGTGAATTGGCATAGAATGGAGTAAATCTTCAAAAATGTATAAAATTTTCAACCTCAAATAACTCTCATAAGATAAAGAATCAGGAAGCATGGACAAAGAAGAAACAAGAACTCACCGTTGCGATTCTATTGCAACCGACGGCGTTCGATTCGGATAACCGGTGATGGATCGGTGGCTCGGAGGAGATTCGGTCTCCTCGGACGCTTTGGACAAAATTAGGCAGAGAAGAATATGAAAATAGGTTTAATACGCGACCCTGGTCCGTTTAATGAAATAAAAATTAAAGTACACGGCATGTACTTCTTGAGTACACGGCGTGTACTAGCCTTTTCCGTACTCCGCATTAGGTGGCCTCCACATCACCCCTACACACTGTGTTTGTGGCCCGGACACGGCCATCACACAGCCTCGCGTGGCAGAAAAGTACACGGTGTGTACTCATAAAGTACATGACATGTACTTAGAAAATTTCTATATTTTCCTCTTTTTCTCAAAAATGACCAGAAAAGGGAAAAAATACCTGAAAAGAAGGTTCAGGTTCTTGCAAATACAATCATACTAACACTTATAAATATTATCATATTGACATTGTTAAGGGATTCTATCAAGATGATTGGAGTTTATAATCAGAATATGGAAGACTTTTTTATTGTAAGGAATATATTTAACACTTTAATGCTTTTAATCAGTACGACATCGTACATTCAGTTATAATGAGATTTCAAGTGCCAGTTGTCTGAGGTCATTTCAACAAACTTGAAAATATGACTGTTATATGATCATTGGGAAATTGACTATAAATATTGGGTCATTTGAGGAGTTTTAAGCTAATTCATTTTCTCTCTCAAGTCGTTTGAAGAATACCTAGTATGAACTTCTCATTCTTAGTCTTTTGTATTTCTTTATAGAGTTATCTTCTTAAGGAATCCTTTTAAGGGTTTTTTCCTTAAGAAAATTTTGAAATTTTATTCATTTCTAATCATTTTTAAGATCAAGGGATTCTGGGGATAGGAAGATAGTGAATATGGTCTTCAGATTGAGGGCTTATGGGGATAGTAAGATAGAGCTGATCTTTATATCAAGGGCCTTCCTGGTAAGGAAATACAGAATTTAATATAAGTATAAAGTAGTTGATACATTTAGTCATGTTTATTGACTACCTTTATCTTAAGGTTAAAAGAGTTATCTATTTAATAGTATCTTATATATCATTATTAATTTTACATTACAAGTTTTCTATTATGATGCATATAGTAGAAAGTGAACCGTTGTATTAAACTTTCTACATTGCTTGTTTTATCGATATTACTCTGATTACGATAATAACTTTACATTGATTTAATCGAATTTATCATAATTAAAATTCGTGTACTCTAATAAATCAGATCTATAGTGATTCTTATATTCACTCTGATATAATTGGACTATTATAGTTCTAATTCTGTGACTTTGTTAATCAGACTGAGTCTGAGTCTAATGAGCTTACTTTAAGAGGATTAGGGTTAATTTGTTTAATTATTTTAAAATAAATTTTTTAAACTAAAATTCACCCCTCCTCCTCTTCTAATTATATAAATTTAAGCTATATAATAAGGTTTTAAGGAGTTGGAAGAAGAAATAAAACAAATATGAACATTAATAATTTTACCTCTTCTTCAGAGAACCCCTTTAGGATTATACCTAAAGCCTGCTTAGGAGGGTTTCCAAATAAAAATAAGGATTTTAGTATTTGGGGTGGGAATTAAATAACATATTTTTGAAATTATTTGTGGAAACAAATAAATTTGGAAGAGTTAATATGGGAGGAGATGGGATGTCCTTTTATAAGTGGGGGAGAGGACATACATGGAATTTTTGAAAATAATAAAGCATACCCATGTTTTTCATATGAAACAAGGCACAAAAATGGGTAATTATTGAACATTATATTATATAAGGTAAAAATATGGTCATAAAATTGATTTTATACATGTTTTGGGTCATTTTTATCCCTTATCTTTTATTTTAACCCCCATTAAACCTATTTTAACCCTAACCATAGTAAATATTTTTTACGGTTTTTTCTATTCATTACGACCAAAAATTAAGTTGAAATAATTATATAATATAAATTATGATGACTCCAAATATGGAATTCATTTTCCCAAATTCAATTCCTAGAAGTGGAATAATTCAATTTAAAATTAAACTTACAGATGCATCAAAAAAATGTTTTTCCATAAAAAAACTTTCAAAAGTTTAAAAAGTTTTTATATCAGAATTCAAAATGAAATTGATTCCAATGACCTAAATTAGTTAAATTTTAATATAATTTAACTAATTTTAATTTAAAACCAATTTAAAATGTAATTTAACTATTTAAATAATTTAAATGACAAGGCAATTTTCAAAAAAAAATCAGTATTTTTCACTATTTATAAAAAAAATAATCTTTTTAGAAAATTATAAAAAATTAATCCAAGGATAATTTTGATAGGTAGATTTAAAAAATTAAGTTTATTTTTTCAAATAAATTTCATAAAAATTGTAAAAATTAATTTTAAATTATGTGTATAAATCACGACTAAACCACCTTTTAGAAAAATACAGTTTTTCGTAAAACATTTATTTTTCTTTCAAATAGTTATTATTTTATTTATAATCAATATATAATCATTGAATTTATTTTATATTTTTTTGAACCATATAATTTTTATAATTTATTTATTCCTATTCATACCATCTAATTTAATTTCTAGGTTATAATGGTATACTATTTTATAGTTCTTTTAGGCCCAGGGTCACGTGTATTATAAGCTATTAGAGAGAATGAATTTTTTAAAAGAAAATATTTCATAAAGTCTTGAGGTGTAACATTATTACCCCCTAAAAAATCCATCCTTTAAATTTCTATAATATTTCCTCATGAAGATATTTGGATAGTTCTTCATCATTATCTCTCTGGGTTCCCACGTCGCCTCTTCTATCTTGTGATTTCTCCAAAGTACCATAGAATCCTTCCATTTCATGTTTGATATTTCTTCTTCATCCTTAGTATTTTGAAAAAATAAACCCCATTGATCTAAATATCCTAATAGATGATAAATTTTCATGACAACCTTATCCATTTCATTACTTCCTAGAGTGAGAAATGTCTACTCCAAGTAACTTATCCATTTCTCAGCTACAAATGGATTTTTAGTCCCATTGAATGATGGAGGATACTGACACATGATGTAGTATAACATTGTTACACCACATAGTGGATCTATAGGATGCTCTATACAGGAAAGTTTATTACTCATAACCTGAGTTAGTTTCCCTAATATGGTTATAATTTGATCAGTTCCAACTGTAACTCCATCTCCATCTTCATTATCTTTCCCATGAGATAAATCCCTACATAGAGTATGTGTATTGATACGGTTCTCGTTCCTTTTACTAGTAACCATTTTTAAATAATGGAATACACTATATTAGATCATAACATTATTAAATATAATGTATAATCCCAAAACTAGTGAAATACTTATCATAAATTTAAAAAAAAATTATTCATAAATAGTCTTATAGTCATAAATATGGTTTCTTTGTAAAAGTTTTCAAATCATAAAAATATTTTCAAATCCTTTATAATGGTTTTTGAAGAAAATTTTAATTATCCCAAGAATATCTCCTAGGAGTGTCAAACTATGTGCACAGTAAGATCCATTTTCATGTACTAGGTAATGCTTGATCCAAGCCTGATGTTCCATTTTCAGGGTTATTACCCCTAGGTATATCTTTTCTAGAACCACACCCACTATTATTATTCAGATATGAATGTATTTATTGGAAAAATCACATAGTATCTTCCTCAAAAAAACTTTATAATGTTCTTATATACTTATCATCAAAGTCTATCATAGGGTTATGTTCCCTAATCTATGTTTTTTCTAAATCTATTTCCCAAGGTTTATAATAAACTTACTCTGATACCAACTATAAATACTCTTACCCTAGTAGTCTAGATTCAGTGGTTAATTTATTATATTGGTTCTAGATATAATAAATTTCATCCCAAGAGACTTAATAGTTTATTAGTCTTGTTAAAATAGTTACATACATGAATCTCACATTAAATTTGAAAACATAAAATACATTATAGTATTTCCTTTGAGTTTTTCATTATTTCATATAACATAACCCTACATATCAATCATAATACACATCTTGGTATCCTACGAAAAGAAAAATAAGAAAGGGGTGAGCTCAAATACTCAGTAATGTTATGTGTACGGTGAAAGATATCATGAAAAAATAATAATAATAAATATGTAAATATAAATAACTAGAAATAAATTCCATGCAATCAATTACTTGAGTATAGTATGGCAGGAATAAATAATGATCAAATAATTCTATATAAATAATCACATGAGATTGAAACTTAACTATGGATATTATAACTAATAAAATAATCACATCAAATTTTAGTAAATAATCTAATAATAATGGAATTCATAATTCAGTACATACTAATCATATCATTATGGAATCATGCCAATATATATTACATAAATGGGTAATTCCTCAACCAAAAACCCAAGCTAGTTTGTCTCATGAGACATATCAATGCATCGAGGGGCTATAGAGGGACCCTCCCATCACTTACTAAGTCCAATGAATTCCTCATATGAAAGGGTTGAAACATAATCCACATAAAAAATCATATTTAAAAACTAATATATTAAATTTTAATAATTACCCCAATCAATAAACATAATCATAAACCATTAAAATCAAAATGGAGAATGGTATAAAAATAATACATACCTAGTCAAACTGATCATAAACCATCTAGAGAAATAATAAGGATGGTTTCATTACAACATATTCCCAATGGATTATAATTGAAATAATGTTTGTTGTCACCACCCATCCCCCAGGTCTCATGTCGCGACTACCCCAAGCCCGCATTCCATAGGCTAGGGGTTGGAGACTATCACTGAAAAGGTGTATCCCTATAATAGGAAGGCATTTCCTTTAAACCTATACAAACACACAATCCAAGAACACAACAAGAAGCAACCATGAAGTAAACTATTGTAGTAATAAGTGTACTGAAATTAAAGGGGTCGGAATACAATCCCAACTGAAAAGTACAAGTACAACCAAAAAGATAAAATAGCTCATGGATCATCCACCGAGGATCCTACCTGAAGGGTAGGTACAAATAATCTCCACAGCACTCCATGTTAGCCCATCTCCTATGTGTACCGCCTAGTCCTAGCTCCCTTAAGTCTCAGCCCAGCTGCTCATCGTCTGCACAAGACACAACAAGGTGCAGGCGAAGCCCATGCAGGGGTGAGTATAACAATACTCATTAGGGACCCTGAGACCATCGAAGGTCTCCCAGAGTTCCAAAAAGGAAAACCACAAAGCAATACCTCAATTAAAAAGCACAAAGCAATAGTCACAGCTCAAACCAGGAATAAGTAAATCAAAAAATTATAGATGATTAGTCAAGAAGCTAGATCATCTTATTCTATTGAGAGGCATTGTTGCTGACCATACGAAGTCTGACCCACACAGGATCGATATGTACTAACCCCCGCTGACCCACATAGGATCTGGTCTACCCAGGATCGATAGGTAATAACCCCCTCAAGACCCACATAGGATCTGACCCACATAGGATCGGTATGCGTTGACCCACACAGGATCGTTGAGTGCTAACCCACATAGGATCTAACCCATACAGGATCGGTATGCACTGACCCACACAGGATCGTTGAGCACTGAACCACATAGGATCTGACCCACACAGGATCAGTATGTCTCTTATCCATGACAGGCCACTCTAAGGATGTTCCTTGTTAGGTCGCGTACTGCTGATCCACACAGGATCTCTAGGTGCTGACCCACACATGATTGCTCAGTACTAACCTCCGTATGATCTATCTCCAACCTCCACCTCACTGCCAGCCATTGGATTCCTGCTCATAGCATGCTTGATTTTGGTAGAACTGCTCCTCAATATATTGGTCGTATTTCAACTAGCACAAATTCACATGAAGAAGTAACCCGATGATCCTTCATGTCATAAGGGTCCCAATGCAACAGACAGTGCATCAACCAGATGTATGGTCTGTAAGTTATTGTCATTTTAGTGTCAAGGGCCCGGTTGGATTTGGAGTCGATCCAACCTGACCATACTCCAACTTTCTCCAAAACTATCATGGAGTATTTCAAAGGGACTGCCTTGTCACTAGGGTCCTTATTCCACAGACGGAGCATCAATTGGACGCCCGGTATATTATTTACATACCTTTACATGAAACGGGGGTGATCGCACCTCGGTCTGGCCCAGCTCGGTCGGGCCTACCAGAATATTCCCAAGGGACCGCTTCCCTAAAGGGGTCTCAATGCCACTGACGGTGTGTCAAACGAACACCTGGTTTTTCAATTATGGGTGTTTCTTTATTCGGAGACCAGTTGGGTCTGGGTCTGGGCCCAGTCTGACTCGGTCAAACCGGCCCGACGCAATAGGTCTCGGGGTCTACCTGACCCTTCCCGGGTCTGGCCTGCTAAGGGTCAGCCCGATTCACTGGGTTCGTCCCATTGGGGTCAGCCCAGTTCAGTTCGTGGACCTGAGATGCAGTTGGCCTGGCCCACTGGGTTGCGGGCCCGGCCTGCTTGAACGACCCACGCTGGCTCAGTCCACCTGAAAGCGGGTCATTGTGTCCCATTGGCCCCGCACTTGTGGGGCCATTCGCCAGCCGGTGGTGTGCTTCCCCACCAAATATAACGGTTGGCCATTTGGCCAACTAGCTTTCACCAATGTGGCGCGGGATACGCCGCACCCTCCTACTGGGACCTACTGGTCGCGGCTGCTTCCACCAGCGGCGCCTGCGGGTGCCACCCTTGTCCCACGTGGTCGGCTCGGGCTGGTCATCTCGGGTTTCCTCTAGCCACCGCCGACATGGTGCACTGGTGATTTCTTTCACGGGTCACCAAACACGCTCTGGTGGCCCGTTTTTGATGTTGTATGTGCCTATGGCTCTTCTAAGATACCGGCATTATAGCGTGGCCTGCTATTTTGTGTTTCTGTTGAGTTGGAAAAATTATCTCCCAAAGTTCACATCAAGAACGAAGCAGTGAAGGGTTCGGGCCTTGTTCGTTTGGCCCGTGCCCTCTGCGTTACATGATAACAAGTAGGAGAGAAATTTAATTCATTAAAGACAACTTCAAAATAAACCCCCTACCTGGAAGAGACGTTTGCTGATAAAGATTGACGAAACTCCCTCGTCATTGTCATCAGTTCGAGATTCGGTGGCAATCGTCACCAATCGCCGAAATCGGTCTCGTCCTCCAAGTGGTTGGTGTCATGGTACTTTGTTAGAGCTTCGTCGCTTGGTGAAGTTGTGCCAACACTCCAACCTGATCTCCATATAAATAGAAGAGGGGATTAGTGAGTAACGCACGTGGAATTAATGAGGTTCATTTAATAATGAACCTTCCAAATTCCAATGGTGTGGTTACAGAAAAAAAATGAGGAGTCAATCCATTTAATGGCTTGACATGTCATTGGTCCCACCACTATCGCTCATCCGTTAGAGGAAAGGAAAAAAGAAAAATAAAATAACTTTTTTATTTTACTATTCTCTTAAATGTCCAAAAACTATCTTTTTCTCTCAACCTTCTGCGGTCAAGGTGAAGCCTCCCTTAAGCGAATCCTGATGCTACGGATTCAACGGTGCCCTTATATTTTTAATCCAAGCATCGGTTAAAAAGTTAGAAAACTCTACCCGCACGTTTACTGAATGTACCTAAAAAGAGTTCAGAAATTCATTCTGGACACACCAGGACTTGGAATCATGTGCCGTTAATTTTCGCAAACTCATAATAATTCCATATAATTAAAAAAAATTACATATAAAAATTTGGGTCATTACATTCTCCCCACCATAGGGCTTCTCGTCCCTAAAATCCACAAGATGGACTAAGGAAACAAATGGGGGTATTGAGCACGAATCTAAGCCTCCTGCTCCCATGTTCTCTCCTAGAGGTTCCCGTACTGCCAAAAAACGCACACAATAGGGATCGATCATCCATGAAGGACCTGTTCCTATCAATCCTCAATCTATACTGGAACCTCCATAAACATCACCCCATCATCGATGTCCAGCTCTCCCCAGTCGATAACGTGTGATGGATCATGCATGTACCTCCTCAGCTACGACACATGGAAAACGTCATGCACCCAATGCATCTTTGGGGGAAGAGCTAGGTGATACGCCACCTTTCCAACTCTGCTGAGAACCTGAAAGGGTCTGATGAAGCTCATAGATAGCTTGCGGTCCCATCCAAATCTCTGCAAACCCCATCGATGTGAGACCATTAGGAAGACATGGTCTCCCTCCTCGAACTCCAAAGTTCTCTGTCTCCTATCAGCATAAGACTTATGTCTCATTTGTGTAGTCTTCATCTGCTCCTAGATGATCTACACCTTCTTAGTGGTAGCCTGTACTATCTCTGGACCCATAAGTGCTGACTCCCCTAGGTCTGTCCAACATAAAGGTGATCTGCATGGTCGACCGTACAAGGCCTCCAACGGTGCCATACCGATGGTGGAGTTATAGCTGTTGTTGTACACAAACTCCACCAAGGACAAGTGATCCTCCCAATTGTGGAAAAAATATAGGATGTAAGCACGAAGCATTTCCTCCATTATCTAAATGGTCCACTCTATCTGACCATCCGTATGAGGATGAAAGGTGGTGCTCAAACGTAGCTGAGTCCCGAAAACATCTTCTAATACCTTCCATAAACAGGATGTAAAACATACATCACGATCAGAGATGATTTTCGATGGCACCCCATGAAGCCATACAATCTCTGGTACATTGAGGCATCCCAAGCCCTCTGCTAATCCATGCTCTTGGATGGGTAGGAAGTGGGACGACTTGGTGAGTCGGTCAATGATCACCCAGATGGAATCATAACACCTGAACGTACATGGTATCCCAATCACAAAGTCCATGGAGATTCCATCCCACTTCCACTCTAGTACCTCTAGTGGTTGTGCTAAGCCTGCTGGAACCTGATGCTCGTTCTTCACTTGTTGACAAGTGAGGAATTATGAAAAAAACTCTGCCGCTACTTTCTTCATCCCTGGTCACCAGTGCTGAAGTCAGAGGTCCTGGTACATCTTCGCTACACTAGGATGTACCGCCAGAGGGGACGTATGGAACTCCCTCAACACCTCCTCCCATAGCTCCACTGGTACCATGGTCCGTCCTCTAGAGAGGATGACGTGCTCCCCACCTTCAGAAAATCCATCAAGTGCTTGTCTTGAGGATATCTGAGCACGTTGAGCCTCGCAATCAATGTCCCCAAGCTATGCCTCTCTAACTCGCTGAAGGAGTGGGGGAGTGACTGTCATAGACTGGAGGTAAGCTGCTCCATCTCTATCCACAAAGGATATCTGTAACACGGCTAGCTGCTATGTCGCCTCACTCAGCATCTGTAAACCAGACCTCCTACTGAGTGTGTCTGCCACTACATTCCCCTTCCTAGGAGTATAGACTATCTTAAAGTCATAGTCCTGGAGGAACTCTATCCATAATCGTTGTCTCGGGTTCAGGTCCTTCTGTGAGAATATATACCTGATACTTTTGTGATCAAAGTAGACTATAAAACGTTCACCCATAAAGTAGTGTCACCAAATTTTCAAGGAGAATACCACAGCTGATAACTTCAGTTCATGGGTATCATAGTTCTACTCATATTTCCTCAGCTGTTGCAAACCATAAGTGATCACTGCTCGCTCCTATATCATGACACATCCAAGTACGGTCCTTGATGTGTCATAGTAGACTAAAAACCCAACTCCCTCTTATAGTATCCTCAAGATGGGGGAACTCTTCTGTCTCTGCCTCATCTCCTGAAAACTCTGCTAGCATCTCTACATCCACACAAAGGGTTTTCCCTTCTACATCAACATGGACAAGGGTGCCGCAACTCTAGAAAAGTCAGGTACGAATATCCAGTAGTACCCAGCCAAACCCAGGAAACTTCGTACCTCAGTCACACTCCTAAGTGGCTCCCAAGAAAGCACAGCCTCCATCTTTGCCGAATCCACTACAACTCTAGCCTCTAAGATAATGTGTCCCGGAAAGTGGACCTCCCATATCTAGAACTGTCATTTAGAGAGCTTACCATAAAGATAGTTCTTTCAGAGTGTATCTAGTACTATCTGCATATGATAGGAATGCTCCTCCTCTAACGCTGAGTATATCAAGATTTCATCAATGAATACCACCACAAAGTGATCAAGGTGTGGTTGAAAGATCATGTTCATGAGTCCCATGAACACTACAGGGGCATTAGTCATGCTGAATGGCATAACCAAGAACTCATAGTGGCCATACCGACATCTTAAGGTCATCTTCTGTACATCCTCATCTCGTACCCTGAGCTGATGATAGCCTAATATGAGTTCTATCTTCGAAAACCAACGATCTCCCTTCATCTAATCAAAGAGATCATCAATCCTCATAAGTGGATACTTGTTCTTCACAGTCACCTGGTTCAGGTTCCGATAATCCACACAGAGCCTCAAAATTTCATCTGCCTTCTTGGAAAACAAAATTGAGGTTTCCCATGGAGAAATACTGGGCCTTATGAACCCCTTCCTCTGTAAGTCCCTGAGCTGTACCTGTAACTCAAAAAGCTCTGTGGGATCCATCTGATATGTTGGTGTAGATATCGGTGTCGTCCTGGGGTGCAGGTCGATGTAAAAGTATACCTCTCTAAGTGGAGGCATTCTTAGAACATTATCAGGGAAAACATCAGCATATTGGTCCACCACTATAGGATATCTCTGACTCTAAACATCAACTGATCTGAGGGTAAGGCTAGATAACTGATGCGTGATCGGCTACACCCTCCTCCAGGTAAGTCCATCCTATGCTTCAAAGGTTCCCTTCTCACTGCGGAAGGAAAACATGTCCCCATCCTCACAAACACACCGCACTTTGTGCCTAATACAGTCAATATGAGCATGGATTGTGGATAATCAGTCCATACCCAAGATGACATCGTAAGGCCTCAACTGTAACGACCCAAAGTTTCATTAATGGAAATCCCTCTTGATCTAATTAAATGTCTCATTATGTAAAATGTTTATATAAAATACCAACTTATTTGGTTTTATGTTAAGAATTGTGACCATTTCTTTTATATCCATTGAATAGTGATCACATGATTAGTATAAATATAAGTCTTTAACAAACCCAAATTTACTCAGACAAAGGAAGCGATGGCCTCATCCAGTAGAATTTCTCCATACGAAGCCCATTTGTCAGAACTCGGAAAAGAGGTGGCGCCTTTGGGCTTTGCTCTTGACCAAGCCCAAGCTGAGCTCCATCATGTCAAGCTCGAGCATGACCGTCTATGGGAAAATTGGAAGTTGATACAAATTATCACTCGAGCGATGTTATCCGAGCCACCCTAAGAGTCTGTCATCATCGCACACCTTACCTTTAGGTCTTATGCGGCTGTTTTGAGGGGTTATGTAACAAATCGCTAGTACTATGTTCATGTACATTATTTTTTTGTATATAACAATTAATATACTTTCTTGTCATTATTGATACATTGTAAATATTTTTTAAGGTGCAAATAGTGTTTTTAGTTATTATTTAATTAAGAATTCTATTTTATTAAATTAAGGTATTTTTTAATTAAATAATATTTTAATAAAATATTATTATTATTATTAAATTTATTTTATTATATATAAATGATCATATAATTTTATGAATGCAATTGTAACTTTTATTAAGGTTTGAAAGCCATTTTTGTCAAAACCCGGGAATTTTCGATAAATATCGGTTTTTATTTTAAAAGTGAGAATTAAATTATTTATAAAATTATTTAGATAAAATAAATATTATTTCTAGAATCAAGACGTCAAAATTATCCAACGGTGAATTTTTCATAATTTTTTGAGATGGTCAATTTTTTGGGTAAAAATTAAATACTGTTTAAATATATAATGTGTTTTATGACATCATAATGACCCAATAGTGATGTAATAAAATACTAAAAGCTTTATGTTCGGCCAATATATGTTTTAACATTAAAATAATGTAATTTTGGGTTTTTTTACTTACTTTTCAAATCATTAATGGACCCTTCAAGACTTATTAAACACCTTGTCTTTTTAAATTGTTTTCCATGGGAGTGTGACTCACCTCCACATAAGAAACCCTATTATTATAATAATTTAGGACTTTGGCCTTATAAAATATTTTTTTCCTCTTCCCTTTTCCAAAAACCATGGTCAAAAACCATGGGATGGTTTGTGGTTTGGATTAATTTAATATAAGGGGTCCCAAACCTAAATAATAAAGAATTCCCTCACCTTTCCTATATAAACCCACCCAAGATCTCACTTCCTCCTCACTGAAATCCTTTAGAGTTCGTCTAACCTCTGCCCTACTCTCTCTAGAATCCTCCCAAGGTGCCCCAAGCTCCCAAGAAGCCTCTCTCAAGCCTCTCTCAAGCCTTTGGAAGCACACTTCCAAGTAAGGGTTTTTTCTTCCTTTCTCATTTTTGTCCAATTTTCTTTAAGTTGCTTTGCCCTTTTAATTTCAATTATTAATGTTGGGGTATGGTTTCTCACCTCCCAAATAATTCCCTATTTATTTTTTAATGATGGGATACCCCTTTCTCTCTCATTAAATGCCTCTCATGTCCACTCGTTACTATGTCGAAATTCTGAAAGGAACTTATCTCTCCTCATTTACATTCAAGCAATACTTTTGTATCATGAATCTAAATTCCATTACAATTGTTGGGACATGTATCTATACGACCTCCTTACTGTCCATTACATGTAAATATGATGAGTAATCCCTTTCTCTCTCATCAACCATTTTTATGAATTCTTATGTCACGTCATTACGCTGCCAAAATCGCACCGATTTTCTAAGTCAATGCCATTGTGTAGTGAATACCATGCTCATTTCTCCATCAAGGGTATTCACCTTTATGCACATTTACTTATTAATTATAAAGTTTAATGTATGAATTCCACATTCCTTCATCGTGGAATAAGTTATTATGTTTTATGAATCTATGTTTTATGATCCATGTGGCACACTTATGCATGAAATGAAATGTTTAAGAAGGGTGTGCCCTTATAGCGCTCCAATGCATTGGGTAAAGTATAGTATCATGATAAATCATGTGCAATGAGTGTTGACTCATGCTAATTCAAGTGCAATGAGGGTTTACTCGTGCTTCATGTGCAATGAGGATTTACTCATGCTCTATGTGCAATGAGCCTTGGCTCATGCTAATTCCATGTTAAGTGTTGTTGCCACATTTTCATGTTATGATTATCAGGCTTTATCATGCCTTTATGTTCATGTTTCTATTATGCTCTATTGATATGCCTATTTTCTAACATGTATTGTACTCCTCATGTATTCCATGTTTATTCCCTTACTGGGTTTTATAGCTCACCCCTTTACTTATGCATGTCCTCAGGTTATCCCATGCAATGCTAAGTACGAGGGAATGTAGTGGTCATGTAAAGGAAGTTTTCAATAAAGATGTTGTACTTCAAGTTTTAAGTTGTTGTGTAATGATCCTAAGCCCCAAAGACACTAGACCTCTTGATCATCCATATTGTATCAAGTGAATGGTTTATGTAATAAATCATGTTTAAGTTTGTAATAAAAGAAGGGTTGTCATAGTTGGTATCAGAGGATAGGTTTAGTTATTTTTGGGATTATGATTAGAAAACCCTAGTAAAGCCTTAGAGACAAGACTAAGTATAATAAAAACATCCCTAGGTTTTGGTAAGTACTGATTAAGTGGTTTATCAAATAAATACATCCCTGTCTGGATACGAGCAGGTAGAGGCGGCTCTGGCACAAATGTATTCTAGGGGTAAAACACGAAAACACCGCTTTGAGATAGACTCGAACGGGAACTGGTGCACGACAACGGGCCTTGCTGCACTCTTGGTTACGACACTCCCGGGGGATATGTTTTGATAAATTCACAATCTTAGTATGAACCCTTATTAAGGGAATTAAAAAAATGACCTTAAGATTATATGTTAGAAATTAGATCATGAAAATCCTAGGTTGAAGCCTATAGACTCATGAGTTAAGGAAATAAAAGTTTGTTTTTTTAGTCATCAGCTTTTTTCTTTGGATTACCCTTTATGTGTTACCCCCTAACTTTCCTTTTATTCCAGCCAATGTCTGGTAATAGGAGGAATCGGGCTAAAAACCGGTGTGAAGATCAGTGTGATGACTGTACTAATGAGATGCCCAATCCAATGGGAGCGGGAATCGTGAACTTTGTCACACTTATCTCTCAGATAAATCAAGATTTGAATAGAAACGCGGGTCAATAGGAACGTCCAAACCCCCCTAAGAAGGAACAAGTCACTATTGAGAGCTTCATGAGACAAAGGCCTCCTACTTTTAGTGGATCATCTGATACCACAATCACTGAACAATGGATCAACTCCATTGAAAAGATCTTCTCCATCCTTCAATGTTTTTAACAAGAGAAGGTTCTCCTGGCATCTTATCGTATGGAGGGTGAAGCTGATCAATGGTGGACGTTGATCAAAAATACGAAGCCTGAGGAGGAGATCGAGGCGTTGGAATGGAAGGATTTCCGAAATATGTTTTTTGATAAATATTTTCCGCGTACCCTCCAGCTTAAGATGGAAAGGGACTTCCTTTCCCTCAAGAAAAAATAATAAGAATCTGTTAGAGCGTACGAGACAAACTTCACAAGGCTTGCACGATACGCTTCCAGCTTTGTTGTTACCCCCGAATGCAAGGTTGACCGCTTCTTTGGTGGGTTGAAGCCTAGCCTGTGGAAAGCATTAGTGATCTGTGACTTCAACAGCTATGAGTAAATTGTCTGATGTTCCCTCAAGGTCGAAATGGAGATCAGGGAATCGCAGGGGTATCATGGGGACAAGAAGCGTAAGGTGGAATTCAATGTTGGCGGTCCGAGGGATAAATCCAACGGTGCTAAGAAGACCCAGCACCCCACTTTCCAAAAGTGTGGAAAGAAGAACCCTGGAAATTGCCTCAAGGGGATGAGGAAATGCTGTAGGTGTGGAAGAGAAGGGCACCTAGCTATTAACTGTCAGCAAGAAAGACCAGCGGCTGCGACAGAGGAGAGGAATGATCCATTCGAACCTCAACGTGTTGTTCATTGCTACAAATGCAAAGAACTGGGGCATCTTTCAAATTAGTGCCCTAATCCAAAGGTTTTCGAAGGCAACCAACAACCTCCAAGGCAGCAAGGAAGATCCTTTTCCATCACTTTTGCCGAAGTGAACCTCGACAACGAAGTGGTGACAGGTACGCTAGTTATTCATTCAATAATAGAGAACGTACTTTTTGATTCAGGTTCTATGCATTCTTTTAGATCTCTAAATTTTAGTAGAAAAATCCCAGCACCACCACAAACCATGGAAGTGAAGATATCGGTGAGTACGGCAAATGGGTAAATCATTGAATCCCATGAATATAAGTCCTCCCCTATTATAATATGTGGATTGAATTTCCTGGAGAACCTAATCATACTCCCTCTGGTATAATTTGATGCAATTCTTGGAATGGATTGGCTTTCCTTATATAGAGCCAACATAAATTATTGGGAGAGGGAAATCACACTCCATATGGAGAATCAACCCCCGATTCTTTACAAGTGTAAGGAGGAAGATGAATCTCCTTTAGAACCATCATCTTAAGTATGGATATTACTTCCCTATGATCACACGTATCTGGATCAGATGATTGAGTCCAAGGAAGAAACCATCCTTGAAGAAATGCCTATTGTGAGGGAATTCGCTGAAGTGTTTCCCGAGGAACTGCCAGGTCTTCCTCCTAGAAGAGATTTTGAATTCTCAATTGAACTTATACCAAGGCTACTACCAATATCCAAGACTCCATATAGAATGGTTGTCGTGGAACTTGAAGAGATGAATAAACAACTACAGGAGAATCTGGATAAAGGGTTTATACGCCCAAGTGCTTCACTATGGGGTGCACCAGTCCTCTTCGTCAAGAATAAGGATGGGTCAATGCGGCTTTGCATCGATTATCATGAACTTAACAAAATCACGATAAATAACAAGTATCCCCTGCCATGGATCGATGACTTGTTCGATCAGCTGCGTGGAGTACAATACTTCTCCAAGGTAGATTTGCGATCGGGATATTATCAAGTAATGGTGAAGAAGGAAGATGTCCCCAAGACTGCTTTTCGTACAAGATACGGGCACTATGAATTCATAGTAATGCCTTTCGGACTCACCAATGCTCCAGAAATCTTCAAGGACTTGATGAATAGAGTCTTTAGAGATTACCTAGACAAATTTGTGGTAGTCTTTATAGATGATATTCTAATATACTCCAAAACCAAGGAGGATCATGACGAGCATTTAAGAACTGTACTGGAGACTTTGCGCAAGGAGAAGCTCTATGAAAAGTACAGCAAGTGTGAGTTCTGGTTGAAGTAAGTCTCATTCTTGGTCCATATCATCACAATCAATGGGATATCTTTGGATCCCTCCAAAACAGATGCAATTGAGGGATGGCCGAGGCCAACATCGATAACGGATATCTGTATCTTCTTGGGGTTAACTGGATATTATCGACGATTTGTGATAAATTTCTCATGATTTTCCAACCCTCTTACCAAGCTAACTCGAAAGGAAGTAAAGTTTTCTTGGAGTGATGAATGCGAAGAAAGCTTCAAGGAATTAAAAAGGAGGCTTATCATTGCACTCGTGATCACTTTACCCATAAGTGGGGAAATTTTTGTTGTATTCAGTGATGCTTCGAAGAAGGGCTTAGGATATGTGCTGATGCAGAATGATAAAGTGATATCCTATGCCTCAAGGCGGTTGAAAATCCATGAGAAAAACTATCCAATGCATGATCTGGAGTTCGCGGTGGTGATCTTTGCCTTGAAAAACTGGCGGCATTATCTCTATGGGGAGAAATGTGAGATATATACTGACCACAAGAGTCTTAAATATATATTCACACATAAAGAGCTTAATATGCACCAGATAAGATGGATAGAGCTCATCAAGGATTATCACTGTTCAATACATTACCACATTGGGAAAGCGAACAAGGTGGCAGATGCCCTAAGTAGAAAGGACCCAGTGATTCTATCAATGATGAGAATTGAGAAGGATCCAATCTTCTTAGACTTTATGAATATGGACATGGGAATCATAAATAATGGAACATCATCAATCCTTTCACAAATGATTGGTCAATAGTCTCTTTTGGAAAGGTTAAAGGATGTTCAAAAGGATGATGTGGGAATTCAGGAAAAAGTGTAAGCTATCAAAAAAGGTAAATCCTCGGAGTTTAATGTTAATGAAGAAGGAATTGTGTGATTTGGGAAAAGTATATGTGTTCCATCACATCCGGAGCTGAAGAAGGAACTTTTGGATGATTCACATAGTTCAAGTTTCTCTATTCACCCAGGGAGCAAAAAGATGTATCGAGATCTCTGAGAAAACTTTTGGTGGGATAATATGAAAAATGAGATCGATGAATATACATCAAAGTGCATGGTGTGACAGAAAGTGAAGGCAGAGAGGTAGAAGTCTAAGGGGATGATGCAACCATTGCTCATACCAGAATGGAAATAGGAGAACATCACCATGGACTTTCTCACCGGACTTCCGAGGACATCCAAAGGAAACAATGCAATCTGGGTTGTTGTGGATCTTCTTACAAATACTTCACACTTCATTGATATTGGAGAGGATTTCTCTTTGGATCAACTGGCACGGATATATATCAGGGAAGTGGTAAGGCTGCATGGAGTTCCACTATCTATTGTGTTTGACTGAGATCCAATATTCACCTCTAAGTTTTGTAAGAGTCTTCAAAAAGCTCTGAATACTGAACTGAACTTCAGTATGGCCTATCATCCTCAAACTGATGGCCAATCTAAGTGGACTATCCAAACACTTGAGGATATGTTGAGAGCATGCTCAATGGACTTTAAAGGAGGATGGGATCAACATCTTCCTTTGGTTGAGTTCTCTTATAATAACAATTTCCACTCGAGCATCCAAATGGAACCATATGAAGCCCTGTATGGGAAAAGGTGTAGAACACTGGCATGTTGGGATGAGGTCGGTGAATGTAAGCTTCTTGGACCAAAAATGGTCGAGGAAATGGTGGAGAATGTGAAAACCATTCAGCAGCATATCAAGGCAGCATAGAGTCGATAGAAGAGTTATGCAGATAATTGTCGACGAGACCTCAAGTTTAAAGTTGGATACATGGTTTTTCTACGCATATCTCCGTGGAAGAAGGTCATGAGTTTTGGAAATAAAGGGAAGTTAAGTCCAAGGTATATCGGCCCCTTCGAGATTCTTGATCGTGTCGGGGTTGTGGCCTATCGACTAGCACTTCCACCTACCATGGCCAAAGTACATGATGCCTTTCATGTATCCCTTTTAAGGAAGTACATACCAGACCCTTCACATGTACTCTCTTATGAGGTGGTACAGTTGGAGAATGATCTTTCTTATGAGGAGAAACAAGTGAAGATCTTAGATCGTAGAGAAAAAGTTCTACGAAATAAGACAATTCCCCTCATCAAGGTGTTGTGGTGAAACCACAAGTTTGAAGAAGTGACTTGGGAATCGGAGGAAATGATGAAGTTGAGTTACCCACATCTGTTTTAGTGTGGGAAAAGAAAATTTTGAGGGCGAAATTTTTTAAGGGGGGAATATTGTAACGACCCAAAGTTTCATTAATGGAAATCCCTCTTGATCTAATTAAATTTCTCATTATGTAAAATGTTTATATAAAATGTCAACTTCTTTGGTTTTATGTTAAGAATTGTGACCATTGCTTTTATAGCCGTTGAACAGTGATCACATGATTAGTATAAATATAAGGCTTTAACAAACCCAAATTTACTCAAACAAAGGAAGTGATGGCCTCATCCAGTAGAATTTCTCCATACGAAGCCCATTTGTCAGAGCTCAGAAAATAGGTGGCGTCTTTGGGCTTCTCTCTTGACCAAGCCCAAGATGAGCTACATCATGTTAAGCTCGAACATGACCGTCTACGGGAAAATTGGAAGTTGATAGAAATTACCACTCGAGCGATGTTATCCGAGCCACCCCAAGAGTCTTCACCGTCGCACACCTTACACATAGGTCTTATGCGGCTGTTTTAAGGGTTTATGTAACAAATCTCTAGTACTATGTTCATGTACATTATTTTTTTGTATATAATAATGAATATACTTTCTTGTCATTATTGATACATTGTAAATAGTTTTTAAGGTGAAAATAGTGTTTTTAGTTATTATTTAATTAAGAATTCTATTTTATTAAATTAAGGGATTTTTGAATTAAATAATATTTTAATAAAATATTATTATTATTATTATTAAATTTATTTTATTATATATAAATGATCATATAATTTTATTAATGCAATTGTAACTTTTATTAAGGTTTGAAAGCCATTTTTGTCAAAACCCGTGAATTTTTTATAAATGTCAGTTTTTATTTTAAAAGTGAAAATTAACATATTTATAAAATTATTTAGATAAAATAAATTTTATTTCCGGAATCAGGATGTTGAAATTATCCAATGGTGAATTTTTCATAATTTTCTGAGACAGTCAATTTTTTGGGTAAAAATTAAATACTGTTTAAATATATAATGTGTTTTATGACATCATAATGACCCAATAGTGATGTAATAAAATAATAAAAGCTTTATGTTCGGCCAATATATGTTTTAACATTAAAATAATTTTATTTTGGGTTTGTTTTACTTACTTTTCAAATCATTAATGGACCCTTCAAGACTTATTAAACACCTTGTCTTTTTAAATTGTTTTCCATGGGAGTGTGACTCACCTCCACATAAGCAACCCTATTATTTTAAGAAGTTCAGACTCTGGAATTATAAAATATTTTTTTCCTCTTCCATTTTCCAAAAAACATGGGCAAAAACCATGGGATGGTTTGTGGTTTTGGATTAATTTAATATAAGGGGTCCCAAACCTAAATAATAAAGAATTCCCTCACCTTTCCTATATAAACCCACCCAAGATCCCACTTCCTCCTCACTAAAAGCCTTTGGAGTTCGTCCAACCTCTTCCCTACTCTCTATATAATCCTCCCAAGGTTCCCCAAGCTCCCAAGAATCCTCTCTCAAGCCTCTCTCAATCCTTTGGAAGCACACTTCCAAGTAAGGGTTTTTCTTCCTTTCTCATTTTTGTCCAATTTTCTTTAAGTTGTTTTGCCCTTTTAATTTCAATTATGAATGTTGGGGTATGGTTTCTCACCTCCCTCATACTTCCCTATTTATGTTTTAATGATGGGAGACCCCTTTCTCTCTCATTAAATGTCTCCCATGTACACATGTTACTATGCCGAAATTTCGAAAGGAACTTCTCTCTCCTCGTTTACATTCAAGCAATAATTTTGTATCATGAATCTAAATTCCATTAAAATTGTTGGTAAATGTATATATATGACCTCCTTACTATCCATTACATGTAAATATTATGAGGAACCCCTTTCTCTCTCATCAACCATTTTTATGAATTCTTATGTCACGCTGTTATGCTGTCGAAATCGCACCGATTTTCTAAGTCAATGCCATTGTGTAGTGAATACCATGATCATTTCTCCATCAAGGGTATTCACCTTCATGCACATTTACTTATTGATTATAAAGTTTCATGTATGAATTCCACATTCCTTCATCGTGGAATAAATGATTATGTTTTATGAATCCATGTTTTATGATCCATGTGGCACACTTATGCATGAAATGAAATGTTTAAGAAGGGTGCACCCTTATAGCACTCCAATGCATTGGGTAAAGTATAGTATCATGATACATCATGTGCAATGAGTGTTGACTCATTCTAATTCAAGTGCAACGAGGGTTTACTCCTGCTTCATGTTCAATGAGGATTTACTCATGCTCTATGTGCAATGAGCCTTGGCTCATGCTAATTCCATGTTAAGTGTTGTTGCCACATTTCCATGTTATGATTATCATGCTTTATCATGACTTTATGTTCATGTTTCTCTTGTGCTCTATTAATATGCCTATTGTCTAACATGTATTTTACTCCTCATATATTCCATGTTTATTCCCTTACTGGACTTTATAGCTCACCCATTTTCTTATGCATGTCCTCAGGTTATCCCATGCAATGCTAAGTACGAGGGAATGTAGTGGTCATGTAAAGGAAGTTTTCAATAAAGATGTTGTACTTCATGTTTTAAGTTATTATGTAATGATCCTAATCCCCAAAGACACTAGAACTCTCAATCATCCATGTTTTATTAAGTGAATGGTTTATGTAATAAATCATGTTTAAGTTTGTAATAAAAGCAGGGTTTTCATATCGACACCACTACTAGAAGATCCCAGTCGAAGCTCTCACCTCCTAGAGTAAGATCACACTACTAGAACCAGTGTTTAATTGTTGAATATTCTCCTGTAGGAGTCTCTAATTGCAAGGATCGAGCCAACAGCTCCATTGGAATCTCTGAGATCCGAACGAGTGTCATGGAAATGAAAGAGTGACTGGCACCTGTGTTTATAAGTAATTCAGCTAAGGTGGAGTAGACACAGATTGTACCTCTAATTAGCTCTGAAGCACCGTGGTCATAGGCCTCAGCTTCTTAGAGGTGAGCTCATTCCTGTCCACCTACTCCCTGTGGTCGGGGTGGACCACCTAGAGGTGGTGGTAGTAGCACCTCGAACCGACGTCCACCACCCACTGCACAACCCGCTCCTCTACCATGTATGACACCTTGTGGACCTCCTCGCTAGAATCTTTGTCTCTTCCTTGATGGACCCTCGATCGTCTGTTGGTCATCATTGCGGCTGGTCGGGTAGTCACGAGCCATGTGACCCTGTCTACTACACATGAAGCATAGTATGCCTCCCAGATGACCTCCTCTATCTCACGAGCTCCACAACACTGAACCTAAGTCCTGGGGCCATCCACCAGAAGGTCTGTTCCACTTAGACCTCTATGTCATCTACCTACTATCAGCCGCAGATGACTCTATTATGTGTCACCCGGTGGTGGGTCTCACTGTCGGTGCTTTCTCAATAAGGAAACTCTTTACTAAGAGTGCTCTCTCCAGCACTCTAGCATGCGTCTGGATGCTGAGAGATACCATCGAAGCTCTAATCTCCTGTCAGAGTACCTGGTCGAAGGTCCAAGCCCTGAATAAAGGGTCTCGTACCATGTCGGTAGAGTAGTGTGAGAGGTCAGTGAACCTCTCCGAGTACTAGGACATGGTTAGGTTTCCCTGCTACAAGTGTAGCAACTCCTATATACGCACAGAGTGTAGAGTCGCTGGAATGAACTCTGCCCTGAAGAGGCCCTCGAAATCTGCCTAGGTGAGGGCCGCCTTGTCATTCATATGAAGCGTCAAGATCCGCCATCTCCCTACTACACCCTTGAAAAGGATAGAATCTAGGATCACCATATGGTCGGCTGGTGTCCCAACCAGGCGAAAAACTCTAGCCACAGCCTCCAGCCAGCCCTTAGCTGCCTGCGGATCCATCTCACCTCAAAACCTTGGAGGCCTCTACTACTGAAACTCGTGAAACGTGCTCATTAGGCATGAACCATATTCTAGTGGGTCTGGTGGAAATGACTACTCAACGGGTAGTGGTGCTGCTGGTACACCACCTGAAGGTGCTAATTCTGTAAGAGGGCCCTGTACTGAGGCCTCATCGCTCGGTGGGCTGTCGTCGTGTACTCTCTCAAAAATCCTGGCTGGCTATCTACGCGGTGGAATCCTGAAAAGAAACAGGTGCACCACAGTCAAATAGTTATACCTGGTGATATGACTCAAAAGATATCAAAGGTAAAAGCATTTCCAAAATAAATGCATTCAGTGTTTTCATGCACCGAGTTTGAAACCAAAATTCAGGGTCCTAGTGTATGGATACGTTGGATGTCGTACCATCACTGGACTCCCTGAACTGAAAACCACACTCAAAACACTTAACACAATTTCTTTATTAAAATGATCATATTCCTAGTTCTTCGGTAGAACTGACTTCTCTAATACCACTTTGTCATGACCCTTCCCCTGGGGCCCATTCCGTGACTACCCCAAGCCCGTCTTCCATAGGCCATGGGTTGGCGACTAACACCAAAAAGGCATATACCTATAATGGGAATGCATTTCCTTTAAACCTATACAAACACACAATCCAATAACACAATAAGAAGCAACCACAAAGTAAACTACTGTAGTAATAAGTGTGCTGAAAATAAAGGGGTCAGAATACAAGCCCAACTGAAAAGTACAAGTACAACTGAAAAGAGAAAACAGCTCCTAGATCATCCACTGAGGATCCTACCTAAAGGGTAGGTACAAATTGTCTACACAGCACTCCACATCAGCCCATCTCCTTTCTATACCACCTGGTTCTAGCTCCCTCAAGTCTCAGCCCAGCTGCTCGTCATCTGCACAAGACACAACAAGGTGTGGGAAAATCCCATGCAGGGGTGAGTATAATAATACTCAGTAGGGACCCTGAGACCTCTGAAGGTCTCCCAGAGTTCCACAAAGGAAAACCACAAAGCAAGACCTCAATCACAAAGCACGAAGAAATAGTCACAGCTCAAACCAGGTATAAGTAAAGCATAGAAGTACAAATGATTAGTCGAGAAGCTGGATCATCTTATTCTATCGATAGGCACTACTGTTGACCATATGGAGTATAACCCACACAGGATCGATAGGTACTAACCCATGATGAACCACATAGGATCTGATCCACCTAGGATTGATAGGTACTAACCCCCTCAAGACCCACACATGATCTGATCCACACAGGATCGGTATGCACTAACCCACACAGGATCACTGAGCACTGACCCACATAGGATCTAATCCACACAGGATCGGTATGCGCTGACCCACACAGGATCGTTGAGCACTGACCCACACAGGATATGACCCACACAGGATCAGTATGTCGCTAATCTATGATGGGTCGCTCTAAGGATGGTCCTCATCGGGTCACGTACTAATGATCCACATAGTATCGCTAGGTGCTAACCCACACAGGATCACTCGGCACTAACCTCCGTATGATCTGTCTCTAACCTCCACCTCACTGCCAGCCACTGGATTCCTGCTCATAGCACGCTTGATTCTAGGAGAACCACTCCTCAAGACATAGGTCATATTTCAACTGGAACGAAGTCCCATTAAGAAGTAACTTGATGATCTGTCATGACATAAGGGTCCCAATGCAACAGACGGAGCATCAACTGGACGCCCGGTCTGTAAGTTATTGGCATTTTAGTGCTGAGGGCCCGGTTGGATTTGGAGTCAATCCAACCTGTCCATACTCTAAATTTCTCTAAAACTCTCATGGATTATTTCAAAGGTATATCCTTGTCACTAGGGTCCTTATGCCACAGATGGTGCATCAATCGGACTCTCGGTCTATTAGTTATATCCCTTTCCATGAAATGGGGGGTGATAGAACCTCGGTCCAGCCCGGCTCGGTCGGGCCCGCCGAAATATGTCACAGGGACCGATTCTCTAAAGGGGTCCCAACTCCACTGACGGTGTGTCAAACAAACACTTGTTTTTTCAGTTACGGGTGTTTCTTTATTCGGGGACCGGTTGGCTCTGGGCCGGGTCCGACTCGATTAGACCGGCCCAACGCAACGGGTCCTGAGGTCTACCTGACCCCACTTGGGTCCGACTCATTAAAGGTCGGCCCAGTTCACTGGGTCCAGCCCATCGGGGTCCGCCCGGTTCGGTTCGCGGGCCCGGGCCCAGGCTGCGGTTGGCCCAGCCCACCCACGCTGGCCCACGAGTCTGACCCACTGGGCTGTGGGTCCATCCCGCTTCGCTGGACAAAGGCGGACCATTGCGTCCCGCTGGCCCCGTGCTTACGGGGTCATTCGCCAGCCAGTGGGGCACTGCCCCACCGCATATAACGGTCATCCGTTTGGGCGACCGGGTTTTGCGAACGCGGCGTGGCACGAGCCGCACCGCACCCTCCTGCCACGGCCTTCTGGTCGCAACTACTTCTGTCGACGACGCCTGTGGGTTCTGCCCTTGTCCCGCACAGCTGGCTCAAGTTGGCCACTCTTGGTCATCGCGGTGCACGACAGCGTGCCGCTTTACACTACCCACAGCCGGTCACCGCGGGTCTCCTCCGGCCACCGTCGGCTGCCGTTGACATGGCACACCAGCGATTTCTTCCGCGGGTCACTGGACACACTCTGCTGGCCCGTTTTTGATGTCGCATGTGCCTATAACTCTTCTAGGATACCGTCTTCATAGCATGACCCGCTACTTCATGTTTCCATCGAGTTGGAAAAATTGTCTCCCAAATTTCACCTTAAGAATGAAGCGGCAAAGGGTCTGGGCCTTGTTTTTTTGGCTCGCTCCCTCCACGTTACATGATAACAAGCATGAGAGAAATTTAATTCATCAAAGACAAATTAAAAATAAACCCCCTACCTAGAAGAGATGTTCACTAACAATGATCAGCATAACTCCTTCATCGTTGTCGTCGATTCATGATTCTGTGGCGCTCATCACCACTCTCTGAAACTGGTCTCGTCATCCAAGTGGTTGGCGTCGTGGTACTTTTCTAGATCTTTGTCTCTTGGGGAAGTCGTTCCAACACTCCATGCCAATATCCATATAAATAGGAGAGGGGATGGGTGAGTAACGCACGTGTAATTATTGAGGTTCATTTAATAATGAACCTTCCTAATTCCAACGGTGCGGTTACAGAAAAAAAGAGGGGTCAATCCATTTAATGGCTTGACATGTTGTTGGTCCAGCTACAACCGCTCGTCTGTTGGAGGAAAGGAAAAAATAAAAATAAAATAACTTTGTTATTTTATTATTCTCCTTAATGTCCAAAAACTATATTTTTCTCCTGACCTTATGTGGTTGAGGTGAAGCCTCCCTTAAGCGAATCTCGGTACTTCGGATTCAATGGTGCCCTCATATTTTTAATTCGAGCACTAGTTCAAAAGTTAGAAAATTCTACTCGTTCGTTTACTGAATGTACCTTAAAAAAATTCAGAAATTCATTTCAGGCACACCAGGCCTCGGAATCACGCACCGTCAATTTTTTAAAACTCGTAATAATTCAATATAATTAAAAAAATACATGGAAAAATCTGGGTCTCTACATTTTTTTTCATTAATGAATAAAAATACCATAAAAATTCCATTAAAACCATTCTTAAGGAACATATCCTTTTTTACTTTGAAAATCACTTTTAGAGATCTAAAATTCCTATAAGTTTAAGAAAAAAATCTATAAAAATGTCCTTGTTAAATTATAAATGAATATTAAAATAAATTACTAGTCATGAAGGTGGGTAATTATATACAAGCTATATAAGTTAAAAAAACATTCCTTTCACACTGTTGTAAAAAGGATAAAAAGTTCCTCATTCAGAAAATGACAAAAATATTCCTTTCAAACTATTTTTTAAAAATTCAAACATGGGTAAAAATGTATTTAATAAATAATTTAGATAATGTTAAAACATTTTTGAAAATATTTTTAGAAAACATGGACATGTAATAGAAAAGGATTTTCGACCAAAAAATAGAAATAAAGATGGATTTTATTAAAATCATTTTTTCAATCATTTTAAGTACAAAATAGAGGAAAATTATACTATTACTAGAAAAGTTCATGAATAAACAAGGTATAAAAAAATTCATTACTTTATTGAGTGATACATCATAATATTTCATCATCGTAAATTTAATCATAAATAATCCTGATAAATAATGATATTATAAAATAAACCATTACCACTTTGGTAGCCATTGAATAATAAGACCAATGAAAGAAATTACTTCAAATAAAGCATTAAATACCATTAATATAAATTTATTCATGATATAACATATCAAAGTTTCATTGTAGACACCTCAAAATAGAACTAATTGTTGAATATGTTATACCTCTCATGGAAGTAAAAGTGAGACGAGAAACCCTTACCTCAAATCTAATTTTCTTTATACATGTATGCACATCATTTATAATAAATATATATTTATTATATATATATATATATATATTATAAACATACTAATATATTTCATACAATATATGATTTTATTATAGTATTTTATGACCCGTTTATTAAGAGTTCTTTGTTAAAATTACTGTTTTGGGTGATAGTTGCTTCGTTTTTCATATATGTTTTGGTTTGGTAATTTTGTACTTTTTATTATTAGTGTTGCATAATATCCATAATGAAAAAATGATATAAATATTTTATATATATATATATATATATTATATTTTTATTTATAGTAATCCATAAAATTTAAAGATAGAAAATTCATTACACTATTCATGGAGACGGTAGGTCGTACGTACCAATGAACGATGTTTTCATTTTATTGATGGATGGAATGAAAGAAAAATAAATATTAATTCACATTTAAATAATAATTATTATGTTATATATATCATTTATATTAATCAAATACATTCTTATTACCATCAATTTAAAAATAAAATGAAAATCATTTCACATCATTATGTGAAGAGAGTAGTCCACACGTATGCATGAGGGACGTTATTGTTTTCCAACGAATATGAAGGTAAGAAGTTAGATGTGATATTATATTTATATAAGTATTTTTAGGTCATAAGTATCACATATATTTCATTAAAATTATCCTCACTACCTTCTATGTACATTGTAAGAGAAAAACGAATTGCATCACTTCGCGAGGCGATAGTCCACCGTACACATAAGCGAGATTATCATATCCCCAAATGAAATGGAAATTAAGAATTTATATGTAATATAATAATTATAGAAGTATAATAATTTCATAAATATAATATAAATATTTTTAAATCTCTCATTATATCTATCTTTTAAAGGTGGTGATGGAAAATGAATTACACTGGTTCGCGAGGTAGTATTCCGCCGTACACACGATTAACAGTTTTGATTTCCATTTGATGGAAGTGAAAATGGATATAGGATATTACATTAACAAAATAAAATATTATTATATAGGATATACTTTTTTTATAACATTATCATATTTTAATTAGGTATTAAGGAAGTGGAATAATAAATAAAACAAATATGGGCCTTAAGAATTTTACCTCTTCTTTAGAGAACCCCTTTAGGTTTATATCTAAAGAATTATTAGGTGGGTTTCCTAATAAAAATAAGGCCTTTATTATGTGTTAAGTAATCAAGGAATATATTTGGGTAGTTTTTGTTTGAACCAAAGTTATTTTGAATTATGAATAGGGGAGGAGAGTGGGTGGCCTTTTATAAGTGGGGGAGAGGACATACATGGAATTTTTGAAAAGAATAATGTGTACCCACATTTTTCACGTGACACAAGGATCTAAAATGGGTAATTATAGAACATTATATGTGAAAAGGTATAAATATGTCAATAAAATTGGTTTTTTACAAGTTTTTTGTCATCTTAAATCCTTTTATTTTAGTTTAACCCCCGGTAAACCCGTTTTAACTCGAACCACAATAAATAATTTTTATTGATTTTACTATTTATTATAAACAAAAATTAATTTGAAATTATTATATAATATAAATTATTATTATTTCAAGTATTTAATCCATTTTTACAAATTCAATTCATAGTAATGGTAGAATTCAATTTAAAATTAAACCCCCAAACGCATCGAAAAAAACGGCTTTTCCAAAGAAAAAAATTCAAAACTTCAAAAGTTTGTTTAAATTAATTAAATATAAAAGTGATTAAAAATACATAAATTAGTTAAATTTTAATATAATTGAACTAATTTTACTTTAAAAAAATTAAAATATAATTTAACTTTTTAAATTATTTAAACGAAAAGGCAGTTTTCAATAAAAATTAGTATTTTCACTATTCATCAAAAAAATAATCTTTTTAGAAAATTATCAAAAATTTATCCAAGGAAAATTTTTAAATTTAGATTTAAAAAAATAATTTTATTTTTTCAAATAAATTTTCCAAAATCAGTAAAAATTAATTTTAAATTACGTGTGCAAAGAGCGACTAAACCGCCTTTTAGAAAAATACAATTTTTCAGAAAATATTTTGTTTTATTTCAAATGATTATTATTTTATTTATAGTAAATAGATAACCAATGAATTTATTTCATATATTTGTAAACCATATAATTTTAATAATTTAATTAGTCATATTTATACCCTCCAATTTAACAGTTATGTTATAAGGGTATACTATTTTACGGTTCTTTTAGACTCAAGGTTGTGTGTATTGCAGGATATTGAAGAGAATGGATTTATCTAAAAATAAATATATTATAAAGTATCAGGGTGTTATAGCAGATAAAATCCTTATTATTATAAAAATAATATTAGGGAAGGTTATTTCCTTGGAGCATAAAAGTTTTGGCACCAACTAGACTTTATAAAAAGCACCAATTTGTAGTACTCTTTATAGAGATGCAGGATTTAGCCTACACATTATGAATATTGGTCATTAGTGATAATAAAAGTATATTTTGTTCTTGCATAATAATTGAACTTCTTACTCAACTAAAATAATTTTATAAGATGACTAAATCTCATTTAGTCTTCTATAGCATGAGAATATTTTATGTTGGCTCAATCACATCCTATGTCTGTATATAATTGGTAATAGGCAAGGCTGGAAACTATTATATTATTCATTTTATTTTTCAGAGGATAATAATAGAACTAGGTATCTCTTTATTTATTAAATAAAAATGATATTCAATAAAAGGATTATCAGGACTCTCTCTTCTCTTTTCATCAACTTGTAGTATATGTAATATAGTTGTAGTATCACTTCCTACAGTTATTTATTCTTTTTTTCTATTTTTTATTCACTATACCCACTCAATATTATTATTATTATATTAAAATATAAATCCCTAAAAATATTATAATTTTAATCTCCAAAAATCTCACTATATAAATATCAATATCTTTAGTATTTTACCACACCCAGTTTTTATTTAGAATGCCTGAAGACTCAAAATTAACTTTATGATATTTATAATTATCATGGAATTATCTCGTTTATATTTTCTCCATAAATATCACTTCATAAAGGATCCACATATTCATGTATTCATGTATGATATAGTCATAGTTGCTTCTCATTAACATCTTGAAGCTCTCAAGTCTTCTTTCTCTTCTATCCATGATCACTGTTAGAATCACAACTAGATAATCATCATATTTCCAACTTTAAAAGAACAATATAAGAATAATAAAATTTAAGATTTATTAATCTTATAAAGTAGGGTTTACTCTTCCAGATTTATAAAATAACTCTTTCAAACTTTACTCTTCTATTATTTTGAGCCGCTATTAGGGAGTAACACTTCTGAAGTCACTTACTCTTATGATGTTCCTCACTCATATAGTAATTATTTTGTCCCAAAAATTACTGTTATTGTTCCAAATGTTCCATGAGAAATTAGATGTTATCATAATAGTTCCTCATGATCATTAATGATGGATCACACCATTTTTGAATCTATATAATGAACTCATGGATATTGTGTGAGCTTCAATAGTAACTGATCAAACCAAGTGACACATAGAATACATACGCTACAGTTTCATTTCAATAAAATATTGAACACATTAAATAAATGAACAGTTCCCATATAAAAACAAATCCCACATTGGTTTTACCTTCTATATGTCACTAATTTATAACTAAATTCACTCATCAATGGCTCATCAAATCTCTTAGAGCAACATCGCCTAGTGGTTCACCATTCTTCCCCACACAATGGTTCTTTCTTCCACCTCATGAAATTACTCGCCCATGCTAGTTTTATACTCTTATTTTTTTCTCTTTATGTCGATTGATATTAATCCTCATGTATTCCAAATAGTAGTAGAGCCAACTCTTGTGGCTAGTAGGAGGCTAGAATATTTTTTTTCTTTTAAACACAGCTAAATTCCACTTCGTAAGAATAAATTACATACTCTTAAAAATTCGCTCATAGCCAATAGAAGTACCCTTTCAAAGCCCAACCAGCTTACTCTTATGAAATTTCCTTTTCAAAATACTCATGATATATAATTTTATAATTGAACTAGAACTTATCACAAATGGAAGCATCTCAAATCAAATATCAAAATTACCTATTTTTAAACTTACTTTTCCAAAAATATATTCTTCATACAATATACAACATGGAAGTGACTCAAATATTCCAAATACATTTCAACCATAAGAGTTGATCATTAATAAAAAAATGGAAGCATATTCTATTGTCATATGAATATGACATCATATTACAACACTTTAAAGCTTTAATATAATTATTTAATCCTTTACTTGGGAACTCCAATATATATCCAAGTAATTCCTCTTCTTCAAATATTATAATTATCCAAGATAGATTCCTATAATTATTTTGATCCTCATTTGAAAAAAAATACAACACAGACACAAAATGGGTCTAAAATCTATCCCTTTGTATTTATTATTAATACATTTTGTAAAATGACCTATAAATATGTGATTCAATTTCATTATGATTTTTATCATTTTAAATTTTATTCTTTATCCACACTATTGAAAATAAATACAAAGTATATGAGATAGGATAGTATCACTTCATAATCAAGAAGTGTTCCATCAATCATCCCACTCAAATTCAATGTGAGCCATGCTCGATTTAGAAAACATGAGGGTTTGATTAAGACATAAATTTTATATATTATTCCAAAAATATTATTAAAACGCTAATTAAACCAATTAAAATTATAATTAATGGTATATAAAACAATTTCAAGCTAAGATAATTGATCTTTACCAAATTTTATAGATATTCTCATGGAAATATTCAACATGAATTCATACACTCACTTTAACACATAGATTAAAACATTAAAACTCAACTTAAAATATTTATAACTTAAGTTTTCAGCCTTTTAAATTCACAAATTTTCATTTTTATTACTATCATTGATCAATTTAAATACTTCCACTTAAAAATAGAATTTTATTTTTCAAAAAAAGGATGATTAAATGTCAATACATACCACTTAAATGACTGATTTCAAGCACTTTATAGAAATTTCATATTATCATAAAATAATTAATTACTAGATACCTCTCAAAAAAAACTCCCCTTATGGAATAAATAAACCTTTAATTCATAAATTATGTATCTCTTCATCAAATTTTATTTTAGAATCCCAATTGTTTTTATTACTCTATGTTGGATATTTTTATTTTATTATCCAAATTTGATAGCTTGTATATCATCTTTAGTTCTCCCCAGAGAAATTTTTTAACCTTTAATTCCATACATATAAATCATGGAGATGATACATAAAATATTATATAATAAGGTTGATCTCTTTACTCATAAATATGAACAGGTAGGTGAAGAATTTATTCTTAACCAGTTTTCTCTTTCCATTTTAATGCCAAGTTTGAACAGACTCTTCATGCTTATCCTTCTATTTTTAGGATCATATTTACCTTTGTAATCATGGTTTCCTTCAATATCTTATTATATTATTTATTTGTAGTATTATTTTTAGCATTTTCCATCAAGGCACATGTATCTTTTGGTGAAAGTTTTATATTCCTAATCAATTCTTCTTGAGCTGGAAATATAGTTAAACTGCACTTGGTAGTGTGTCTATTTCACTTTCACCTTCCATATAAAATTCCATGGTCAATATTTATGGAAAACCCCTTATGATATTTAGATTATTCATGTGGAGAAACTTTCTCTTTATAACTTTTACTCACTTGTTCTTATTCTAAATTAATTATTCTTTTCCAAATCAATTTTCTAAATGATCAAACATTTTTTGGAAATATACTTAGCCTGTTTGATTTTTTCACATGACTTATTTGAAATTCCTTTCACAAAATCAATAATTTTATTTAAAGCTTTGATTTATTTTACATTATGCTCAAGCTTACTTCTTTATACATTGATTTACAAGGCATATTTACAATTATTTATGGTATGACCTCTTCTTCCATAAAATAATCATATTTTTCTCTTTGGTGAATGATTTTTATTTAGATTCCTAGGCTTAATTTCGATAGATTTATTATTTTTTATATCACCCAATGATAACTTACTAGCATTCTTCACTGACTTATTGGGGATATCTTCTTCAAATATTTTCTCCTACTTCTTTCTCAAGGATGTAATATCTTCTCTCTCTAGATTTTTTTGTTTTATTTTATTATTATTTTTGTTGTATGCTTAGTTGTGTTGAATAATCATGTTACACATCTATAGCCACCTTTATTTATAACACTATATAAATTCTTTAGATCTTTAAATATATTTGAGATAGATAAAATTTTTCTTTTAATCTATAAATTTTGAATTATCCAGGCATAACCCCCCCCCCCCAATATAGGATTTTCTATTCTTTTAGAACATGAAAATTTATTCCATAATTCTAAATAATTATTTCCAAACTAGTTATAACCTTGTTAATGAACAATTAATATTGTTTTTATTCTTTAGATAGAAATATATCCAGACTTGGATGCTTTCTATTTTTGTATATTCCCAACTTCCAGAGGGGATTATTTTAGGGAATCAACTTTCCATCACTTGATATCATCCACCAAATATGTATTGATGGGTATATCTCTATTTTTATTCATCTATTTTTATACATATTTTGAATTCAAACCCACACTGTATAAGAAAACGGATTTAGAGTAATTATTATTTTCTCATATGGATGGTTCCTTTTCTTTTAAGTTTGATAGAGATTAATCATTAGATGATCTCAAGATATTATTTCTACTAGTTATATTTTTTTGGCATAATAATATACCTTCGAACTATGAGTGGTAGTATCTCTATTTTCATCTTTTTGTGAAGGCTCAAATTGAATATTTTTTTAATTTTTCTATTTGAGTTCCAATTCAAGATATTTCATATTTAAGATGTTTCTCTTATCCTCCAATAACATCAAATTGAATTAAAAATATTTACGTATCTTCTTAACTTTATATTCATGCATTTGGTTCTTTTCATCGAGTAGGTTCTCAGGTTCTTTAATCTTCTTTGTTTTATCATCAATTGAGTATCTTTGATAGAAGTTACTTCTTAAAATGTATGTGACTTTTTTTAAGTCATTTATAAACTTATAATATTTCATGGATAGAGGTTAGCCATTAATTTTCATATATAAGTCATATTTAATCAAGATCCATATTAATAGTACTTAATTATCCTACTTTATTTGAGAATTTTATGTAAGTTATCACTTTTTTCTCCAAATTCTTCTCCAAACTTTTCTTCTCATCTTCAAGGTGAGTGATCTCCTCCTATATGATTTTGATAAATCCAAAAATAAAAGTAATTGTAACACCCTGAGATTTTGTAAAATATTTTTTTAAAAAATAAATTTAATCTTTGTAATATTTTTCATTACATGCAACACCAATTTTATCTTGGGTTATACGCAATGCTGATTTTATCTTGTGTTACACATAACACTAGGATTAAACAAAAAGAGACTTGCTATTAAAATATTATTATTTAATATGATATTTATCACCTATCCATTGTAATGGATGAATAGGATTAAATAAATTATGAAAATATGGTTTACACATTTATATAAAATTAATTCTTTGGTTACCAATTAAAAAATAAAATAAGAACTATTTTAAAAGAATAGAAATCTTTTTATGAATAACTATTTTTATGTGTAAAAATGTATTTTACACCAATAAATTAATTAAATAACTTTTGTTTAATGATTTTAATTAAATTTATATATTATATATTCAATAAAATATTTAACATTTGTCTTATTTATTTTCTAAACAATAGAAAATAATGAATCCAATTTAAAAACTGGTTTTTTATAAAAAGTAGTTTTGTCGCCTTTTTATGCACTTATTTTAAATATATTTTTTCAAAATTTAAGAAAATTAATTTGATAAAATGAATTTTATTTTTTAAATCATCATGTAGAAATTATATTAGGATGGATTTTTGGGGTTTTTCTGAAAAGTTTCATTTTTTTAGGAATAGTGAAAAATGCTGAATTTTAATTAAAAACTGATTTTTCATTCAATTTATTTATAATGTTAAATTATATTTTGAATTAGTTTTAAAGTGAAATTAGTTCAATTATTTATCAATTAATCCAATTTTGGTCATTATAATCATTTTAATATGAAATTTTGATATAAAAACTTTGCAAACATTTGAACATTTTCTCTTTGAAAACATGATTTCTCATCACGCCTATGGGATTAATTTTAAATTAAATTTTTCCACTTATATGAATTGAATTTATAAAAATTTATTACATGTTTTTAATCAGAATAATTTATTATTTGTAATAAGTTCAAAATAATTTTTGACTAAAATTAATAGTAAAAATTATTTACTGCAGTTAGGTGGGGGTTAAACTAAGAAGATAAAGGTTAAAAATAACCTAAAAACTTGTACAAAACCCATTGTATGGACATATTTTGACCTTATATATTATATGTTCTATAATGGACCATTTTTTAAGATTTTTCATGATAAAACATGGGTATGATTTAATCTTTTCAAAAAATTACAAGTGTGTCACTTGCCTCACTTATAAAAGTCCACACTCTCTCATATCTTCTTCACACCTTAAAACCCTTTTGGTTCTACAAATACCTACCCAAATAACTTATAAAATTACATAATATCATCCTATAATCCTTATTTTTTCCATAAATCCAACCAAGTAAGGATTTTGGTGCAAACCTAAGGAGGATACTCCAATAATAGGTAACGTTCAACAACAAGCATTTTTGTTTTATTTCTTCCTCCACCTATTTAAATTATTATTATAACATTATGATATAATAAAATCAGTTTATTACATATAATTATATGTTTTTATGATATTTTTATGACCTAAAACCATATCCACTTCCATCAAATGGGTTGTGAAGTCATCATTCATGTGTTTGGTGGATTATCGTCTCGTAATCCGATGTTTGTTTTTTCATTGTCACCTATCACAATTGGAAATAATGATGGATTTATTATTTATATTTTTTTATGATATTATTATTATTATTTAATTATTATATCACAAATTCCTTCATGATTTTTATTTTTTTAGAATACAATAACGTACCTCATGTGTACGGTGGAATACCACCTCATGAAGCGATGTGATTCGTTCACGCTTTACATGGGAGGTCATAAGGATAGGTTTAATAAAAATATGTGATATATATGAAATAAAAATGATTATTTAATGGAATTATATAATTTATCTTTCTTTATTTCAATACTTTGAGAAAATGGAAACATTGTTCATCCGTACATATGGTACACCATCTCCATGAACGGTATATTTCATTTTCAATCTCTATCTTTTATAAATTACTATAAATACATATATACTGAATATATATTATACTTATATCATTTTTAAAAATATTTATATGATTTAAACATGATCAATTTAATAGGACTGTAAATAAAAAATCAATACATATACAAAAAAAAGTCGTTATTACCCGAAACGTGACTTTAACATGGAATTGTTAATAAAAAGGTAATAAAAACACATAAGTAAATCATATATGTTATTATATATATATATATAAGTATATTTATTTAATATATGTATAATAAAATTATATTTATTATATATGGGGTTCTAATGATTGTGAAGGAGGTTAAGGCTTACGGTAAGGGATTTCTAGTCTCTCTTTTATTCCATGGAGACATATACAAATTCACCACTCATTCATTTTGTGTGGTATATATACTTCCTCTTTGACATGTTATATCATGAATGAAATTATTTTAATTATATTTAAATTTTAATTTTATATTATTATTTTTTGGGGCTTATTATTCAAAAGATTACTTATGCTATAAGGTATTTCTATCTCACTTTTTACTTCGGTGATACACATGCCATATTCACCACATATTTCTATTATGTGGTGTATATAATGAACATTAATGTTTTTTATAATTATTATACTTAAATTTATGGGTATTTACATATCCATTTTATGATCACTCTTTCATGGTTTTATGGTAAAATAGTTACCAAAGTGGTAATAGATTTTTGTCTCAATTTTCCTTCTTTGAGATATATGTTATGTTATGCACCTATATTTTTTTACATAGTGTATATACAGAACATTTTATATGTAATATCATGAATTTATTTATCCTCATGATATTTTAAGTTTCACTTATTTCATTCCTTTATGGGTCTTAAATTTCAGTGTTATAAAAGTGTTAATGATTTTTTATTACAATCTCATTATTTATTGGGAATGTTTTTTAATATGTTACCAATGATAAAATATTATGATAAATATCTCAATAAACTCATGAATTTTATAATACTATGGTTATTTCATCAGAATGAATGTTTTCCATTCATTTTACTCACTTAATGTACTCAATATTTCAAAAACAATGTTCTTAAGAAAAATCATCTTTTCGGTCGAAAACCCTTTTTCTTCCAATACCATGTTTTCAAAAAATGTTTTCAAAAATGTTTTTAAAATTTTTAAAATTATTTATTAAAGAAATTTTTACCCATGTTTTACTATTAAAAAAATTAAAAGTAATCTTAATTTTGTTTTCCAAATAATGCATAATTGGCTTTTACCGAAAATGTGAAAGGAATGTTTGTTTTTACATCTACGACATGAATGAAACTTCTCATCATCCTAAAAATTATTTTCTTTGAAACTTGATTTATAATTTTTCAAGTTTATTTTAAAATAAAAATATTTTAAAAATGTTTTATGTTTTAAAAAGTAATATTTTTTCAAAGTGAAGATTATATTTTCCTCAAAAATGTTTTAAATGATTTTTAAAGCTTTATTTATAAGTTTTCAAGTTTATTTTCAAAGAAAAGAATTTATAAAATGTTTTAACTTTTAAAAACTGATTTTCAAAGAAAAGTTATCTTCTTCAAGAAATATTCCATGTGATTTATCTTTCAAAATCATTTTCCATATAATATGACATCCTTTGATGTAACTTCTGCTTTAGTGGGGATATGAACCAAGGATACCATTATTATTCATTATCTAAATGGTTTATAATGAAAAGATGTTTATGAAACCCATTTATCTTCCATGAGTTATACCATGAAAAAATACTTATGAAACTCGTTTATTTTTCTATGGGTTATGCTTTTATGAAATAATGAAATGATTATAAAACCCATTTCTTTTCCATGGGTTATAATATGATGAAATGTTGTATGAAACCCATTTCTTTTCATGGGTTCTGATATGATGAATGTTTTATGATCTTTTGGCACACTTACATATTTTTCATTATATAATGGTGGTTAAATTATAACCAAATATGGGTGGGACTTATATCTATATCCAATTAATTGTGTAAATATGGATAAATCATGAGTAAATATGTTATGCATGAACCTTATTACATGTTCACAATGTTTTGTGTGACCCTGGTTACATGTTCAAAATTTTATGCATGAACCTAATTACATGTTCACAGTTTTATGCGTGAACTAGATTACATGTTCATAGTGTTATTCATGGAATTGTATTTCATGTGCATAATTTTATGCAAGGACCTAGTTGCATGTCCATAAGTTTATGCGAGGGCCCTATTTCATGTCCTTAACTTAATGAGTGAAACTGTTTCTATTTACACATTTTCACAATTTTATAAGCTGGTGTGCATGCCAAAAATCTATGTCTTATGCTAATGTTATGCTCTCATGGATAATTTTATTTGATTCCCTTATGATTTATGTCTTATGAACTGCCAATATTTATTACATGATTCAAGATTATAATATTTGATATGTAGGGTATGTTTTTGAACTGTTATTCTCATTTTATCATACCCTTATGTTTATGTTATCCTTATGTATCTCCCTTGTTTTCCATTACTGAGCATCTGATTTCACCCTTTATTATATTTCCTTTCCTCAAGTTATAAATAAAGGTTTAAGTAGGGTATGTTTGTGAAGAGTACTAAAAGGGGAAGATCATTGTGGGAGAAATTGAAGATCATTCACCAAATTATGAATATTGTTTTCCAAGTTTTCAAAGGCACTAAACTATTATGGTCCTCATTCGTGTGATTTTTTAATGTATTGAATATTCATATAAAGAGATATAATATCCATGTATGAAAATATTAGGTCTCTATAGTTGGTATTAGAGGAAATTTTTAGTTAACCTTTGAAAACTAGGTTGATAAAACTTTAGTGAGATCCCTAGGTATATTTCTAAGGATATGTCTAGGTATGTCTCTAAGGATAAGTCTAAGGACAATTCAATGTATATGAAATGTCCTATAATTTTTGTAAAGGATAAAGAGAGCATTTTCCAAGAAATTATATCTCTTTATGGATACTAAAAGTGTATGTGGATCTATAATATAGGTACTTAGGGGTAATAGCTCTAAAAATGGCGTATTGATCAAGACTCAATCATCACCTGGTGCATGAAAATGGGCCTTACTGCACACATGGTTTGACACTTCTGGAGGATATGATTTAGAAATTCACAAACTCTTTATGAACCACCATGAAGGATTTAAATTTATTATGACTATGAATGGCCTAGGATATACCAAAGGTTTCATTTATTAGAAAGAATGTGTCTTGATTTAGACCGCCTAAGTGATTTTTCATACTATGTGATTTTACATTATGATTAGAGTTTATCACAATATGATTTCTAGTTTTAGTAAATAGTGAGAACCAAGAGGAACTGAATTAACATTGAATGTGATAGATGATTTGATGATAAGCAGCCAAATGGGATGATGACTGGTGTAAAGGATGTTGTGATTATGCATAATCATTTTTCACAGAACATGATTGACAATGTGTATCTTAACCAACTCTCATACTCTCCAAAGAAGAGAAGTAAAGAATTATCTGAGAGTTCAGGTAGTAAAGACCATGGAGGAAAGAAGATTTAGTTTCCTTTGTGTTGACAATATGGAAAGAAAAACCCAAGTGGATGTCTTATAGGAATTAGAAGATGTTTTGACTATGGAAAATAAGGACACAAAGCAAGTAACTTCAAAGGTAAAATGAAAAGTTTGGTTAACAAAATGAATGAGAATAATGGTATCCCTAAGATATCATTGACTATTGAATACTTTAAATGTGGAAATTATGGTCATTATGAAAATCGATGTCATAGGGGGAAAGCTATTGAATATAATCATCAAGGTGGTACGAGTAATAGTCACACTTCTGGTGATAAATAGATTATGATTAACATATGAAAGGAAATAGTTATCAGGTAATAAGATGAGGAATCCTAGTTAATGTCTTAATTATAAGGTGGTATAATATAATTGTTTATGTATTTTAATTCCATAATTATTTTATATTAATATATATAAGGATTTTTTGTAGAATTTTCCATTAATTATTTTTAAGAATATGTTAAATGGTACTCATGGACTAGAAAAGTGATTTAATGTCAAGGTGATATTTTGATTAAGGAAATATAACCCTTAATATGTTATAAATATTGATATAATGGTGTTGGTATAAATAGATGTTGAATATGAATAAGTAAATTGGATAGTACATATTACTATGGAACTGATTAATGATTTTTGACAAAGTATTTTATGAAATCATTTATGGAGTTTATAGCATTTTTGATTTAAGGAATATATCCACTAATTTTTGTTTTATATAAGTAATGAGGAACAATGTATGTTTTTAATAATTTTTTATGGTAATTCATATTATTACCATGTTTTAAGAGAATACATGATGAACGTGTTCACATATTTGGTATGTGACAATCAAGATCTCCTTTATGATAATTTGGGGGATTAATGTTAAGTTTATTTTGAGAAATTTAGTTACTTTCTTTATAAATTTTGAATTTTGGAAGGGTTATAAGGTTATCCATTTATAGAATGGTTTAAGTTTAACTTTGGATAAGGTTTTATAGATTAATATATTACTTCATCATATGAATAATTATCCATATCAAGTAAGTAAATTTTAATATGTTCTCAGTATGGATGGAAATGATACTCCCCAATATTAGGAAAAGGATCTTGAAATAAAATTTTGTCTTGATATCATAATTTTTTATGATATCAATTACCTTTTTCACACATTTTTTGTTTATTTATTTGTGGTTTTTAACCTTCTCTATATCACTCACTTCCCTTTTATTATTGTTCTCTATCACTCACCATCAATATTTGGGTGTTAGTTTTCTCTTATATTTCCATGTTTTCACTTCCCACCTATGTTATCCTATTTGGAAGCCTAATATGTTTTATTCTAGATGAAATTATCACATCCCTTCCTATTTTTAAATAATATATTTTATTAACACTTTTTATTATGTTGGTTTCTATGAAGTAATTTTCAAATATTAAACCTTTGATGACCGAGATTAATTTTATGGTCGAAATTAATTTTAAGGGGGGTAGAATGTAACACCCCGAGATTTTGTGCAATATTTTTTTCAAATAAAGTTAATCTTTTTTATACTTTTCATTACACACAACAATAATTTTATCTTTTTTTACATGCAATGTTGAGTTTATCTTGCATTACACGCAACACTGAGTTTAAACGAAACGAGACATGCTATTAAAATATTATTATTTAATATGATAGTTATCAACTAAACATTAGAATGGTGGGTATGAATAAGATTAACTAAAATATGAAAATATGGTTTCAATATTTATATAAAATTGATTCTTTTATTACCAATTAGAAATGAAAATAAGAATAATTTTAAAAGAAATAAAATCTTTTTTTGAATAACTATTTTTATGTGCACAAATGTGATTTAAAACAGTAAATTAACCAAATAAATTTTTGTTAATTATTTTAATGAAATATAAATATTATAAATTTAATCAAATTTTTAACATTAATAATATATATTTTCTAGATAATAGATAATAATAAATCTAATTTTATGCTTGAAAACTGTATTTTTCTAAAAAACAGTTTTGTCACCTTTTTGTACACTTATTTTAAATATAATTTTTCAAAATTTTAGAAAATTAATTTGATAAAATAAAATTAATTTTTTAAATCATCATGTAAAAATTACCTTAGGGTTAATTTTTGGGATTTTTCTGAAAAGTTTCATTTTTTGATGAATAGTGAAAAATGCTGAATTTTAATTAAAAACTGACTTTTCATTTAATTTTTTTTGTGATGTTAAATTATATTTTGAATTTTTTTTAAAGTAAAATTAGTTAAATTATATATAAATTAATCCAATTTGGGTTATTTTAATAATTTTCATATGGAATTTTGATATAAAAACTTCGTAAACTTTTGAACATTTTCTCTTTGAAAACTTGCTTTCTCATCACGTCTACAGGATTAATTTTAAATTAAATTTTTTCAATTATGTGAATTTAATTTGAAAAAATTTATTAAATATTTATAATAATCATAATTTATAATTTTTTATAATATAAACTTAATTTTTTACCAAAATTAATAGTGAAAACAGTAAGAATTATTTCCCGTGGTTAAGGTAAAAATTGATTTCCCAGAAGTTAAACTAAGAAGATAAGGGTTAAAAATGACCTAAAAACTTTCTCAAAACCCATTTTATGAACATATTTCAACATTATATATTCTAGGTTCGATAATTTACAATTTTTGAATCTTTGTTCATGATAAAAAAGTGGGTATTATTGAATCTTTTCAAAAAATTACAAGTTTGTCACTCACTTCACTTATAAAATGCCGCTCCATATCCTCTCTTATTAACACCTTTAAAACATTTTGGTTCATACAATAACTACCCAAATAAATTCCAAAATTACCTCATATTATACTAGAAGCTTTATTTTGGACAGAAACTGAACAAGTAAGGCTTTTGGAGCAAACCTAAGGAGGATACCCGAAGAAGAGGTAACATTCATCAATGATATTTTTTGTTTTATTTTTTCCTTCACCCCATTAAATTATTATTATAACATAATGATATAATAAAATTAGTATATTAAATATAATTATATGTTTTTATGATAATTTCATTACCTATAACCATCTTCACTTCCATCAAATGGGTTACAAAATCTTTGTTCGTGTGTACGACGGACTACCGCCTTGCGAACCGATGTCATTTGTTTTTCCATTACCACCTATAATGGTAGTAAATAATGATTTATTTATTAGTTATATATTATATTTATAATATTATTATGATTATTGAATTATTATATTATACATACCTTTGTGATTTCCATTTTTTGGGAATATGATAATGTCTTCATGTGTACGGCAGACTACCCTCTTGCGAAGCGATATTATTCGTTCATGCTTTACATTAAAGGTGATAAGGATGGGTTTAATGAAAATATTTGATATATATATGACCTAAAAATTATTCTTTAATGAAATTATATCATTTACCTTTATTTTATTCAATATTTTGGGAGAATGGAAACAATGTCCATACATACGTACGACCTACCATCTCCATGAACAGTGTATTTCATGTTTATTATCTATATTTTATAAATTACTATAAATACATATATACTGAATATATATTATATTTATATAATAATTAAAATTATGGATATAATGGAACCATAATCAAATTAAGAGGACCAAAAATAACTAATCAAGACATATATGAAAAACAAAGTGGTTATTACACTAATTGTGACTTTAACATGGAATTTCCAATAAACAGGTAATAAAAGCACATAAGTAAATCATATATGGTATTATATATATAATTATGGTTATTTAATATATTTATAATAAAATTATATTTATTATATAGTAGTTTTAATGAGTTTTAAGGAATCAAAGACTTACGGTAAGGATTTATAGTCTCTCTTTTATTCCTGGGATACATATGAGAATTCACCACTCTTTTCTTTTATGTGGTATATATGCTTCCAATTTTAGATTTTATATCATGAATATAATTATTTTTATTATATTTAAAGTTTAATTTTATTTTATTATTTATTATATATTATGATTCAAAAGATTACTTATGTTGTAATGGATTTCGGTCTCAATTTTTACTTATGTGATACACGTGTCATATTCACCACCTATTTTTATTATGTGGTGTATATACTACCTATAAATGTATTTTATTATTATTATACTTAAATTTATGTGGATTTAAATATCATTATATGATCACACCTTCATGGGTTTATGGTACAAAATTTACTAAAGTGTTAAGATATTTTTGTCTGAATTTGCCTTCTATGAGACATATGTTATGTTATGCACATATATTCTTTTACGAGGTGTATATACCAACCCTTTGACATCTAATATCATGAATTTATTTATCCTAATTATATTTTAAGTTTCATTGTATGTCATTCATTCATGGCGATTACATTTCAAATTTACCAAAGTGGTAAATATTTTATGTTACAATCTCATCGTTTATCAGGATTGTTTATCAGTATGTTTCGAATAATCAAATATTATGATCCATATCTCAATAAACTCATGAATTTTATTCTCCTATGTTTATTTCATGATAATGAATATTTTACCTTCATTTTTCTCTCTTGATATACTTAAGAGTTCAAAAAGAATGTTTTTGATAAAAATCATCATTTTGGTCAAAAAAACCTTTTTCTTCCATAACCATGTTTTCAAAAAATATTTTCAAAAATATTTTCAATATTTTTCAAATTATTTTTCAAATAAATTTTTACCCATGTTTGAATTTTTATAAAAAAAAAATTTAAAGGAATCTTCATGTCATTTTCCAAACAATTCCATGTTGGATTTTACCAAAAATGTGGAAGGAGTCTTTGTTTTTACATGTACAGAATGAACGAAACTTCTCATAGACATGAAAATTATTTTATTTGAAGATTAATTTATATGTTTTCAATTTTATTTTCAAAGAAAAATATTTTTAAAAAAATTATGTTTTAAAAATAGTTTTTTTAATTAAAAGGATATTTTCCTCAAGAAATGTTTTAAATGATTTTTAAAGATTAATTTATAAGTTTTCAAGTTTATTTTAAAAGTAAATTATTTAAAAAAAATTATGTTTTGAAAATTTATTTTTAAAGAAAATTTTTCTTACATAAGAAATGTTCCGTGTGATTTAATTTTCAAAATAATTTCCTATATAAGATGACATCATTTGATATAAATTATGATTTACTAGGGATATAATCCAAGGATACCATTCTTATTATTTGTATAAATGGTTTATGATGAAAATTAATTTATGAAACTTGTTTCTCTTCCATGAGTTATACCATGAAAAAATGCTTATGAAACCTATTTCTTTTTCCACGGGTTATGCATTGATGAAATGATGAAATGATTATAAAACCCATATATTTTCCATGGGTTATGATGTGATGAAATGTTTTATGAAACCCATTTATTTTCATGGTTTATGATGTGATGAATGTTTTATGATCTTGTTTCAAACTTATGTATAGTTTTCATTATATGAAGGTGGTTACATTATAACCAAATATGGGTGGGACCTAAATCTCCCTCCAATTCATTGGGTAAATTTGGATAAATCATGAGTGAATATGTTATGTTTGAGCCTAATTACATGTTCACAATGTTATTCATGAACCTGATTACATGTTCACAATGTTATACATGAACCTGATTACATATTGACAATATTATGTGTGAACCCGATTACATTTTCACAGTGTTATGCATGGACTTGTCTTTCATATCCATAATGTTATGCATAGACCCAGTTTCATGTCCAAAATTTTATGTGAGGGCCTGATTTCATGTCCTTAACATAATGAGTGAAACTGTTTCTATTTACACATGTTCACAATGTTATAAGATTTTGTACATGCCACAAATCTGTGTATTATGACAATGTTATGCACTCATGGATCATGTTATTTGATTCTCTTATGATTCATGTCTTATGAACTGACAATCTTTATTCCATGACTCAAGATTATGATATTTGATATGCAGGGTATGGTTTTGAACCATTATTCTCATGTTCTCATACCCTTATGTTTATGTTATGCTTACTGATCTCCCTTTTTTACCCTTATGGGGCATTTGAGTTCACCCTTTTTTATGTTTACTTTCCCAAAGTTATGAAGAAATGTTTAAGTAGGGTGTGTTTGTGAAGTGTAGTAAAAGGGGAAGATATTTTTGGAAGATATTGAAGAACTTTCAACATATTAAGAAGATTATGTTTCAAGTTTCCAAAGGCACTAAACTATTATGGTCCTCATGCATGTGTTTGTGTGAAGTATTGAATATTCATATAAAAAAATGTAATATCCATGTATGAAAATCCTAGGTATCTATATTAACTATCCCTTTGAGATAATTATATATAATATCCTTTAAAACTCTAATTGATTCATTAGAATTGTGGTCTTCCCCGCTTTTGGACAATTTTGACAATAAATTTTGGTTACCCCTTATTCTTATAGATATGGTGAATTACATAGGGTGGAACTATTGTCCATCTCCTCGGTAGTTGATTCCACTACTAGATCTTCTTCTTTCATGACTATTTTTTCTTCATTTGGATTATTGTATAGGGAAACTATTTTTTATACCTCTTTAATTAATAGGGGTGGCTTCTCATCAGAAGTTTATTTAAGAGATAGATTATAAATAGAGATATAAGGATGAATACTACATTGATTACCTTAAATTAGTAGAGATGTATTGTTCTCTCATTTCTTAGATAATTCCTTTATCAACTTCTTTCTATATATTTTCTTTATATTCTTTAGTATCTTGGTAGACATATCTTCCATGGTTGGTTTGATAGGGTATATCTCTCTCTACCATAAACTTTATCTCATATTTGGTTGGAATGATTGAATAGTGATAAGGAAAGCACACAATATGACATAAGAGTTTATTAACAAGGTTTATCTCCAAGATCTATGACTACATCCCTAGTGATATATGTTTTTTATCCCACACATATAGCTTATTTATTATTATCAAAAGAAACTTGGGAAAGTGTATACACTTGGACTCATACAAGTGTTGGCACTAACTAGACATTATTATTAGAACCAAATTGAAGTTATCATTATAGAGATGCAATATTTAGCCTGAATTTTATGAATAATTTTCATCAATGATAATATAATCATCTTCTAGGTTTGAAAATGATATGAAATTCTTCCTCAAATGAAGCAATTTGATGGGCTACCTCAATCTCCTTTACTCTTTTATAGGATAGGAATAATGTAGGATGGATCAATCATATTATCATCCTAAATGTAATTGGTAGTAGGAAAGGCTAAAAGCTATTATATATTTATTCTTCTTCTACAATTCATAAGAATAGCATTGTGGCTCTTTATCTTTATTTGATAAAAGGTATCTATAATAGATGTTGTGTTAGGGATCTCTCTTATATTTCTTTTGAATTATAGTATATGCAATATAGTTGCAGTATTAATTTCCATAGGTCATCTTTATTTTTTTATAATTTATATTCATTATACTAGATGATTATTATTCTAATAATATTCAAATTTGAATCAATAAAAATCTTATCATTTCAAGCTACTAAAATATTTTTATTTAAAGCTCAGTATCTTTAGTCTTTCACTGCACCCAGTTTCCATTTAGAATACCTAAAGACTCATAATTAAATTTTTTATATTTAAAAATATCATGACCTTATCTCATTTATATTTCTCCATAAAACTCACTTAATAAATACTCTATGTATAAATGCATTCATGCATGGAACAAATGTGTTTGATTCCCATTTAGCAGCCCGGAGCTCTCAAATCTTCTTCCTCTTCCATCCTTGATCACTAATAAAATCATGAAAAAAGTATCATGATATTTCAAACATTTAAATAATGGTATAAGAATAATCACATTTAAGATCTCATACTCTTCAAAAGCATTAATTACTCTTCAGATGTTCTAAATAAACTTTTCTAGAATTTACTCTTATGAGATGTTGATTTACTCTTACAAAGATACTCTTATAAGGTAACTTACTCTTATGAAGTTCCTGATTCACTCTTATAGTAATGAATTTTTTATAGAAATTAATTTTATGGTTCCATATGTGTCATGTTAACCCATTTAATATCTCGTGCTTTTAATTGGATAAATTTTCTATAGGAATTTGAAATTTTTGTTTGGTGGGCGAGCCAAATCTTAAACCAAGATTTGGGATGTAAATTTGGGAATTGGAACACTTGAAAGTGTTGTATTTAGATGTATTTTAATTTCATAAGAGGTTTATAGTGTGTTTGGATGAGTTTTGAGGGTTTTGGACTCTAAAAACTCTATTTTAGGAGAAGAAGACAGAGATTCATGATTGGCACATAGTTAGTGCAAACTGTGTGGCTCAAACTGTGTGGCCTATTTTCTAAAGGTACACATTTTTTTGAAACTGTGAATCCCTCTAGGAGAAACTATGTGACTTTTTCTAGGGGATATAAGCGTGTCACACATTTTTTTATAACCATGTGAGTGGAGGTGCATGACCATGTAAGAAATTTTAGACAAGTTTCAAAGGAGAAACACACAGGTTGTGCACAATTTGATAAATTTCACACTAGCCGTGTGAGGGGGTGTCACTTTAAACAGTTCTAGCACAAGTTTGGTGCATGTTTTGTCCAACTATGTGTCCAAACCATGAACTTAATTAAAAGGGATGAGATTTACATTTTGAAACTATTTTCTTTTAATCCTTCTCCTCCCATTTCTTCTCCTCCTTGTGCATAGTAGTGCTCCGCTCGAGCTTCCCTTTGGATACCCTCCTAGTCATGGTTAGATCTCCTTTATATGGAATCATAATATCTCATTTTTTATTGTGTTATAATCTACTAAATGATTCTACTATTACTCTTATCTATTTTCTTGGTTTATCTTATGGTATTGAATGTTATTTCAATTCAATATCATTTTCCATATTTTCAGGGAGTTTGTATGTTTCTTCGATTTCTCTCGAACTGGCTCAAATAAAATCTTGGTATTAGAAAAGTGAATCATCCTTGTAATAAGGTAGGTAGTATATGAATTTTCTCTTTATATATAGTTTTTTATATGATACTTAATTTTGTTTCATGCCGGACCTTCAATGTGTCACCTTGTAAATATGAAATTTTATAGTTTAATGTTAATTCCTTAATTTATATTGTCATTTTTATGTTAATTGAACTATTTGAGGTTGTTAACCTCAACTTTAACCACCCCTTTGGATGTATATATTATGTTCCATAACCCTTATTCTTTATCCTCAGAATTAAAATCACCCTTTGATCATGTTAACTCGCCTTTATTCAAATGAAATGGTCAAATGGAATGCTTTTCTCATTCACTCATAAGTGAAGTGATAAATAGAATTAAATGAATTTCCATGGTTTGGGTCAAATGATGAATGAAATGGAATTTCCCATGGATTTTTTAATTACTTATAAATGGAGTTACCAAAATTGAACACTTGAGTTGTGTTATGTCATGCTTCTAGGAATGGCCTAATTAATTATTCTTGATTAAATTGTAAAGTGGCATGTTTATATACAAAGCCTTATTTATTACTTATGCTTGAGTTAAATTGAATGATAAAGATAAGTCATATTTTTTAATGGATATATCTTAGGTCCTATTCCTAATTATTAAATTCACATGCCTATTTTATATTATTATCCATGATACTCGAGCATGGAATCCCCTAATTAAATGTGATGCTCAGGAATGACATCCCATTATTGTGATACATGATACTCAGTCATGGAACCCCATAATTAAATGTGATACTCAGGCATAGAATCCCTTATGATTCATAATACTCAGTCGTGGTATCCCCTATTTAAATGTGATACTCAATCATGGCGTCAATTTTGATTTATGACACTTGATCATGGAGTCCCCTATTTAAATGTGATACCCGGGCATGTCATCCCTTGTGATTTATGATACTTGATCATAGCATCCCTTTAAATGTGATAATCATGCATGGAATCTCTTGTGACTTATGATACTCAGGCATGGTGTCCCCTATTTAAGTTTGATACTCAGTTATGGAAACCCTTATGATTTATGATACTTGGACATGGTGTCCCTTGGTACCATATGAGACTTTGGTAACTATGCATGGACATATGAGTTACGCCTCATCCCTGGATAGTCATAGTATATATATATGTCACTACGTATCTAGTATATATATATATGCATGTATATATATATATATATATCTATGTGTGTGTGTGTGCATATGTTCAAAGGTATCCCAACTTAGTCTGAAGCAGGTATGGTCAGTCGGGGGTCCTTTGAGGAATGTGAGATTAACATTTTTTATATTTATTTATCTATTGTATTCGATATTCCTACACACTATTATATTCAATACTCATGGACTATATATCTTTATACACTATTGGTGGTGGCCTATTGAGTTTATCTCACACCCTATTTTGGTCGCCATTGCATTGGGGTACCCGAGCAGTCTTCTTAGTTGTAGGTTCAGGTTCTGGATTTAGCTTGCTTTCTGATTTTCTTTTCATATTGTTACTCTATACATGGGATCTTAGGGTATCAAGATTAAGTTAGAGAACATGGTGTACATGGAGATAGCCTTTGGTATTTTGTTCTTTTCATTGTGTACTATTATGTATTACCTATTTTATTACTTCTTCTTATACATTGTAGCATCCCATGGACATGTATGGTTATATTATTATTTTCATTTATAGGTTGTCTGATTTATTTATGATGCATTTATATTTTACTAATTCCACTATTGATTTATTTATTATTTATCATTGTGTTACTTTGATCATAAGGGTATATTCTTCCCATTATACCATCATTTGACCCTCACTACTAGTCAGAAGCCTCTAGCATATAGGGAGGTGTGATTGAGGCCATGTAACTAACCATATCAGGGAACCATTTTAGTGGCTTCAAGTCAAGACATTACAAAGTCGTATCATAGTTTTTTTCCTTTTTCTTCTTACTATTTGGGTTGGTATACATGAGACTAGGAATGTGTCTGCACTCGGTAAATAGTCATTCCTAGGATAGATCAACCCACGCATGAGGAAAAGACCATGTGGCTAGGGATGGGACTTTTTTTCATGTTTTTCATAATTACAGTTGATTATTATTTCACCTTGAGTTATTGGTTTCTTTCCACTGCTTGCTGATTTATAAGATTTATGGTTTTTTATCCTTAGCCCAATATGGAAAGAAAGTATTATTACATGAATCATTATAGGTACATAGAGAATATCATTCCATGAATATGTCATGCCATGTAGATTTTATTTCTTGATTTCCTATTGTATATTGGATGTTACTTGATTGATTTAGTAGCATGATTACCTATATACCATGTTTGTGTGATTATTTAGCATGATTTTCTTATATATACCATGATTCTGTGAGTTCCTATTTGTAGGTTTGTATTCCTTACTACCTTTTGATAGCATGATTTGTTATAATTGTGATATAGGATTGGTTATTAAAGTTTCAGCATCAACCTAAATGGTTTTTCCCATATAGCTTAATGGCAGATCATTAACTAACCATTCACTATATATTTAAGCCATTGACCATTGGTTGCATGGGCTGAAACATTTATGGTTGTAATTAAATGAGTTCCAATAACAGTTTATAATGTGTATAGGCCTTTACAAATTGGAAAGAGTGACCCATATAATCAAACCATCTTATATAAACTTGTTATATTTTGATATCAAATATAAAGACCTGGTTGAGGCTACATACATGCTAATTGTAACTTATAAAGGAAAGTAACTTTATAAATTGGAAATGGTAATGTATCTAATTGAACTATGGTATGTGCTAAATTGAAATCCTTATAGAAAATAGTTTCCTATATAAAGGCTTGTAACTTTATTACTTGTGAATAAAGACCCATATGGATAAATTCCTAAATTCACAACTGGACCCAAGTAGGTTAGTTGTGGGATGTTTTTATATGATAAAATCATTAATTGTGTGATTAATATTTAGTATATCAACTATTATTGGGTTGTACTTACATGGGATTCCAATTTTAATTTATAGAGCATTGACTCCATAAATTTGGAATGGTTTCTCATCTAATTGAACCTGATTTGACATGACGGGACCCTCATAGGTCACCTTTACTTTTTCTTTTGTGCCTTGATACTTAACCCCATGGATATATGTTTGGATAACATTATGGTTATTTAAAGTGTTTACAACCTCTTATATGGTGTTACATATATACGTATATTGGCATCTTACTTGACCAGTCCCCTCTTATTAATAAAAAAATTATTAACTATTTTGATCTATATTTATATGAGTCCTTAGTTAATTAAAATTTAAATTACAACCTAAAGAGGTTTTTCCACTATAGTTTGGAATTGAAATTTTCTTTAACTAAGACAATCATGAGAATATTAATGGATAAAAGGAATTTATGTGATAAATTTCCTAAATTGGGACAGGATGTCAGCTGAATAAATAATGTTTGAAATGAAGTTTGACATAACTTGCCTTTGTTTCCTTATGGATTTAGCTAAATAAAGTACCGATTATAGTTTTAGTTCATAAATATTACTTGGAGTTTCAAAAATTAAGGATCTTTAAATGCTTAAAATTAAATTTAAATCAATGAAAATGTCTTAAATGAAACCTTAATGCAGTGTTCTTAGTTTTAACCCTCGTGTAAGGGTTAATCCTAATGTTTCCTTATTAATTATATTGGAATGGGAACATGAGTGTTTCACATCAACTTATTATTCTATCATTTAAACCTAGATGATAGGAAATATAGACTAGTGACCCCTTAAACATGACCTAGTTATGGGTTTGACGCTTTCTGCTTTAGTAGGGGGTTATCCTAGTAGAGGAAATTCCCTCTGAGGTAATTTAGTATTTGTAAATGGTACTTTTATTTATTATATGAGAGGTGTTTTTTGGGATTTGTTTGTTCTTTGTAGGACCCCTAGTTTCAAAAATGACACCCAAGTTGGGTGGGTGGTCATGCGGTGAGTTGACCCTGCTTAGGGACATGGGAACCATGTAATGATCAGATTAAGAGGGTTAGAAATGCCTAGGGAATGATAAGTTGCTTAATAGGTCATGTGACCCTTATTCTTTTTCAAAGATAGGATGACTTGGTATGTCATTATTCAGGTTAATAGTCATATGAGGTAATATGACTCTAGACTTAAATCAGTTGTATGGTTCATCAGATATTGGGATGCATAGGACTGATGGGATTATGGATAGTATCAAATGGTATGTCATTGTGTTGATGGAATCTCAAGGTAGTACATGTTGATACATGCAGTTCCCATTGAATTGATAAAATTTTACAATGCACCGTATATATTCGATGGAAATCATTAAGGCATGGTCTATTATGTTACATTCACAGGTCATATTTGGTGTAGAATGAATTGGGTGTATAGAGAAGTTTGAGTTTTCTCAATGTTGGGGGATGAAATTGAAAAAGGATCGGGTGTTGTAACACTACCGATCATTTTAGTTTTATCTTATGTTCCTAATACTAATAATGTGTGTGTGTGAAACTCGAGAGAGTTTCATGCATACACCTACAGTATAATCTAACCAAGTGTGCTTTTAAGCTACTATTTTTCCTCTATTTTCAATTGGAGCTTAGTAAAAGTGTAATGGCCACATATGTAACCCATGTTTGGTGGTGGATAGAGAGTTCACTAATATATGAGTTCCATTTCTTAGTAAATGATGACTAGGACACTCCTAAGGTGGGGAGCATCATGTTGAATGTGTTTTAGCTTGTCCTTCTAAGTAAAGGGAGAACAATCATAAAATACCATTTTGGGAATGGTCAAATTTTCTTATGAAAGACTGGAAGGATAGTAGTTTGAGTTATCTATTCCTTGAGATGATACTCGAGATAAAACCTGGTCATGGGTTTGGATGGAGTCTGGATTCTAGGTTCGGGCTCAGGGTGCATTAGTGACCCAAAGAGTGTAATGCCTCAGACTCATTTCAGTGAATTAAAGTAAGTATGATGATAAAGTGGTTGGATGTACATGCACCCTTTGCGAACACCATGATTTGATTTTGGACTATGGTGGAGGTTTTTGAAAAAATCACGAAATTCCTTGATAGTGAGGGTATTTTGGTCAGTTAATGATGATTCATCGCCAGCTATAGCTGATCTCTTTCAAAGGAAGTCGACCAGAAGTGGTTTGACTATTCTTTTGCATGTATAGTTTTATCTGGTTGGTTGGAAACCATGTTGAGCACTTATTCTTGGATAAGAAGGGAGTATATCAGTTATTACTTGTAATCATTGATATTATCTTAGTGTACCCTTGTCTTAGTGATGATCATACCTCTACCTTGACATAATCCAGGGAACACTAAGAGAGAATCAGTTATATGATGAGCTAAAGAAAGAATTTAAATTACTTATTGTCTTGATGAATAAACTTTGTGGGATTTGCACTCTGGGGGAATGGATAATCTTAGAGGTGTGGTTTTTCCTAAGTGATACTAGGATTCCCCTATAGTAAGTCCTTGAATGGGATAACGAACACCAGTCAATTCCTGGACTCAATTGCCATACGAGATACCACTATTGGGCTTAGTCAGTGATCTTGATATGTGGAGATCTCATCTATGTACTATCCTCTCAATTTTAAACTCTTGACAATGGACTACCTTGGATGATCTCCTTGGACTCTGGTAGCTAATTCTAAGGTTAATTCAGACCTACATTCAAGCTCAGTTGATATAATTAGAGTGTGATGATCTCATGGTTCTGGATCAATATACACCTATGTTCATGTTATGGAACAACAACAAAAATGAACATTTTTGTTAGAGACATCATCAAAAATCAAATTATGGGATTCAGTGAACATTCTAGGAATAAACTCAGTATGCCTTGGGATGAAGGAATCGTAATCATTTTTTGGATGCATCATCCACTAAATATGAACATTTTCAAAAATAGTTGATTAGTAGTGGCTCAGCTTGCCTTCATTTTGTTTGTTTGAATGTGGTTGGTGTGGAAACACTTTTGGATCATTGTTAGGATGAGGAGAATGTAGTGAAAAGGTCAGCTGAGGCTTTTCATGGAAAATATGGTGTTATTGGGATAAATGTGATCGGTTGGGATTCAACCATTTAACCAAGTTTTAAAATGTTCTGAAGTGAATTTTTTTAATTCTAAGGGAATGTTTAAGTAGTCAATTCTAATGGTGGGAACACTATGACTCAGAATTGGAAGTTTTAGCTGGAACCTATGGTGAGGATCACCATGGGATGGATGGTGAAAGTTATTATAATGTGTTCATATCACAAATTATAAGGTCTCAGGTATACTCCATCTAAATATTTCTATTTTAGGTATGAGGGTTGGATTGAATTTCAATGGCTTATGTATTATACGCTTGAAGTGATGCTTGTAAATGTGTTGGGTGTTTAGTAATGAAAAATGACAATTTGGGTGGGAATTTATGACCTAAGTAGTTTGGGTGTTTATTTTCATCATTCCCTAAGGCTTCTTAGGGATGAGAAGTTCTAAGGTGGGGATATTTTAAGATACCATGTTTTGAACTGGATGAATATTAATAAAAATTTGAAATTTTCATTTGGTGGATGGGTTGAATATTAAACTAAGATTCATGATGTAAATACAAGAATTGGAACACTTGAAAGTATTGTTTTAGATGGATATTAATGTCCCGAGAGGTTTCTCAGGTATTCAGATGAGTTTTGAGAGCATCAAATTCTGAAAACTCCGCTTCAGGAGAAGAAAGTAAATGTGCACAGTTGGCACATGGTGAGTGCTAATTGTGCAACCTGTTTTATATAGGGATATAATTTTTTGAAACCGTAAAGCCTTCCAATAGAAACTACGTGTCTTGGTCCATAGGAGATGAGGTTGTTTCATGGTTTGGTCTAACAATGTGAGAGGAGGTATGAGACCATGCAATAAATTACAAACAAGTTGCAGAGGAGAAATTCACAGGTGGTACATGGTCATTAGCTATGTGAGGGGGTGACCCTTTAGATATTTCTAGCATACGATTAGCACAAAGTTTTTCCAACTGTGCGGTCAAACCATGCACCTCATTAAAAGGGGTGAAATTACCTTTTTTCCTATGTTTTCTTTTAATCCTTATCCTCCTATTTCTTCTCCTCCACATGCACAGCAACCCTCCACTCGATCCCCCTTTTGGATCCACTCCTAGGAATGATTAGATATCCTTTATATAGACTTGGAATCACTTTCCATCTATTTCATTGAAATCACATCAATTATTATACAATTATTATTCCCACTACTGGAAAATAGCCATATACCCACGGTTTTTGAAAACCGTAAGTATAGAGGTAGTATGGTCACCTATACCCACGGTTTTGGGCAAAACTGTGGGTATAGGTTTTTTTTACGACTTATTCCCACAGTTTTGGAAATCCATGTGGAAAAAATAGCTATACCCACGGTTTTGGTCAAAACCATGGGCATAGGAATTTTTTTTAAAGGCCTATACCCACAGTTTTGCCAAAACCGTGGGTATAGGAATTTTTTTCGAAGACCTATACCCACGGTTTTATAAAACCGTGGTTATAGATTTCCCGAGTTATGGCGGGGAAAAAAATTCCATGGGGCATTAACTTATACCCACGGTTTTCTATCCTATACCCATGGTTTGGATTAATATAAAGATATATATACAAATAAAGAATAACAAAATTTCCATAGATGAGTTGGTGAGGCGTCAGTTCGTGTTTTGCATGACTGCGGGATCGAATCCTTAAGATGGATTTTTTTCTAAAATCAGGAGTAATATTAATATATTAATCTAAATATAGATATATAATTATATAATCAAATTTTCCAGGTTGGTTTGTTGTCGGGACTGTGAGGACGATGTCGTAGGATCGAAACCCATGGGGTTCCTTTTTTCTAATATGGGCATTGATTATTATTTTTAAGGAAATATAGATATATGTAAATAGAATCGGCGTAGCATGAGTGGTGGGGTGTCTTCAATTTGAGATACAGGTTGCGGGTTCTAATCTAGTGGTTGTCTTTTTTGTAAAATTTATTCCCACAGTTTTAAAACCAGGAGAATAGGGCCATGACAGCATGGCGGCAAAAATGTGGCTTTGACAGCATGGAAATAAAGATTTACCCACAGTTTTACAAAACTGTGGGTATAGGTTGCAGACCTATACCGAAGCCTCTCAGCCCCACAGTTCCCAAAACTATGGGTATAGGCTATACCCACGGTTTTGGGGGCTATAACCACGGTTTTGAACCATGGGTATAGGTAATTTTTTCAGTAGTGTCCCTCTTTTATCGATTTCTCTTAATACATTGAATGTTATTTCAATGTGAGCTCATTTTCCCTATTTTCAGGGTGTTTGTATGTTTGTTTGATTTATATCAAACTGACTCAAATAAAAACATAGTATTAGATGAGTGAAGTTTCCTTGGTATAAGTTATGTAGTCTATGGATTTTCCCTTTATGTTTCGTTGTTTTATAAGATATATTGTCATGTCGTGCACCGTACCTTCTATACGTTGCCTTATAAATATGAATTTTAACATGTAAATGTTAATGCCTTAATTTATATTGTCATTGTGATTTTAATTGAACCATTTTTGGGTTTTCACCTCAACCCAAACCACCCCCTTCGGGTGTATCTCTTATATTCCATAACCCTTATGCTTTATCCTTGAAATTAAAGTCACCCTTTGAGCATGTTAACTCACATTTCTTCAAATGAAATGGTGAAATGGAATGATTGACTCCTTCACTCATATGTGAAGTGATAAATATAATTAATTGAATTTCCTTGGTTAGGGCCAAATTATAAATGGAATGGAAATTATCATGGCCAACTTAATTACTTATAAATGGAGTAACTCAAATTGAACACTTGAGTTATATTATGGAATGTTTATGGGCATGATCTTCTTAAAAAATCTTGATTAAATCATAAAGTGGAATGTTTATATGCATAGACTTATTTATTAATTATCCTTGAGTTGAACTGAATGATCAAGATAAGTTTTATTTTTGGAATAGATATATATCAGGACCTATTCCTAATTATTAAATGTGCATGCCTATTTTATATTGCTATTTATTATACTCGGGCATAGAGTCCCTTATGGTTCGTGATACTCGGGCATGGAATCCCCCATTTAAATGTGATACTTCGTCATAGAATACCCTAATTAAACATGACACTCGGACATGATGTCACATTATTGTGATAAATGATACTCAATCATAATGCCCCTTAATTAAATTTGATACTCAATCATGGTGTCCTTTATGATTCATGATACTCGAGTATGGAATCCCCTATTTAAATGTGATACTCTGTCATGGAGTCCCTTGTGATTTATGGTTCTCGGGCACTACATCCCACATTTAAATGTGATACTCTAGCATGAAATCCCTTGTGATTTTTTATACATGGGAATGGAATCCCCTATTTAAAAATGATACTCGGGCATGGCGTCCCTTGTGACTTATGATACTCAGGAATGGAATCCCCTATTTAAGTATGATACTCAGGCATGGAATATCTTATGATTTATGATACTCAAGCATCATATCCCCTATTATTTGTACTACTCGGGCATGTAATCCCATTATTGTGATACCTTTACATGTTTCCCCTCTCTATTTATGACACTCGGTCAAGGCATCCCTTACTACCATATGAGACTTTATTGACTATACATGGGTGTCTAAGTTATGCCTTGGGTCCTGAATAGTCATAGTATCTATATATATGGATACATATATCTCTATATATCTAGTCCATATATATATATTTACATGTTTATATATATATACATATATGTGTGTGTGTGAACATGTTCATAGGTATCGCGGCTTAGGCCGGAGCAGGTATGGTCGGTCGGGCATCCTTTGAGGAACCTGAGCCCAATTTTTGTTTATCCACTATCTTTGATATACCTGTACACTATTGTATTTTATACTCATGGATTGGATAGCTCTAGAAACCATTGGTGGTGACCTACTAAGTTTATCACACACTCTGTTTGGGACACCATTTCACTAGGGTACCTAAACAGTCCTCTTGGTTGAAATTTCAGGTTTGGGATTCAGATTGCCCACCACTTTTCTTTTCATGTTGTTACTCTGTACATGAGAGATTATGAGCACTGAACTGATCTAGAGCTCAGGATGCTCATTTAGATATCCTTTGGGTATTTTTTTCCCTTTTAATTGTTTATTGTTATGTATTACTAGTTGTAAGGAATCTGATTCTACATTATAGAATCCCATGGATATGAATGGTTGTATTATTATTTGGCATTGCCAGGTTGTTTGATTTATTTATATTACCTTTCTATTATACTACTTCTGATGTTGATTTATTTATTATATACCATTGTGTTACTCTAATCATAAGGGTATAGTCTCCCCAGCGTACCATCATTAGACTCTCGCTATAAGTCTATAGCCTCTAGTGTAGGGGGATATGTGCTTGAGACTATATGAATGACTTGATTAGGGAGTCATTTTATTAGCTCCCAAGTTGGTACGTTACAACCCAGATGGTATCGTATGAGCTCCTCATAATAATTCCTAATATATCACACCACTAAGGAAGCCATGGCATGAACTATCATATATTTCATGATCTTCATTAGGCATTATTCAAACCAGGTGATATGGAGAAGATCACTATTATAGTTTCATTTCAACAAAATCTAATGTGTGTTAAGTTTGTGGACAATGTATGTATAAAAATGTGTCCCACACAAGTTTTACCATCATAATGTAACTTATTTATAACTAATAATGTTTCTTAATGGATCATTAAATCAATTAGGGCCATAGTTCCCTAAGGGTGATAATGTTGTCTCGTCCTGTGGTTTTTCTAATCCCTCATGCCAGCACCAATCCATGTTGTCTATCTACTCCTCTTCCACTACCTTAGACTAGATACAGTTGATCCTAGAAACTTCCCCACTATGGAAGAGCTGGCTCTTATGGATGGTTGGAGGCTTGCATTTTTTTTTGTTAAACACATCTAAATTCCACTTCATAATAGTAAATTCTCTACTCTTCTAAATTCACTCATAGCTAACTAAAGTGACTTTCATTAGTCCATACAACCGGAACTTATAAAGTTTCCTTATACAAATACTTATAATACAAAATTTCATGATTTACTTAGAACTTATCTCAAATGGAATAAACTAAACATAAATCTCCAAATTACCCTTTTTAAATTTCCTTTACCAATAAGATATTCTCCATCAAATATAAAACATGGAAGAAACTCAAACATTCCAAATATCTTTCCATCATGTAAATATATCATTAATAAACTAATGGAAACACCTTACATTATCATTTGAATTTTACTATAGATTAAAAAACTTAAAATATTCAATATAATTCTTTAATCCTTTACTTGGGAAATCCAATCTATATCCAAGTAATTCCTCTTCTTCATATATAGACATTATCCAATATAGATTCCCTTAATTAATTTGATCCTAATTAATAACAAATATAACACAAACACAAATTGGATCTAATAATTTTAAATATTTATGTTTGTAATATTATAACATTTAACATTAGTAGTGATTTTCAAAAATCTTATTTTATACCTTTACACTACTCATGATATTTGGAACTTTCTTAAGTTCTCCTTTAGAAACAATCTACCAACAATCAATATTAATTTCAATATCAATCATTCTTCATAAAATGTATCTGAAGATTTAGATGATCAAACAATGTTTAATGCAATTTATGAATATTAAATAATGAAATATAAAGATCATATTCATTATATACAAATTCTCATATCAGCTGATAGATTAAAGGAACTTTTGAATTGGAAGTTTATGCTCTAACATTTATCATTAGCACATCCTTATGAAAATTTGGTGATGAATATTGTTGAAGGAGATGTTCTACCAAAAGATTCAAAAATATTAATAAAAATTAAATCCTCTAAGTAATACATGAGAATAAAAAAATCATAAAAAGTGAAAAAAAACATCTCTACATAGTACATACATTCTGAAGGAGAAAACAAACTATCACAATCATATACAATATATTCACCCTTAGAAGAAGAAAAAGGAAACACCTACTTTAAAATATCAAAATTGTATATCCATATGTATAGATTGGAGTATGTAACATCCCTATTCAGAGACCAATAACCAATGTCTCGGCCTGAGTGTTCATGACCTCAAGCATGCCTCTTCGTACATCGATGACTACTAGCTAGTAGTAAGGTTTTGAGGTGATAAAGTGTGGGGACTATAAATTTATATCAGAGTCATAAAATGGAAAAAAAAATATAATATCCATAACCAATCATCAAAGTATTTAATAAAAATTAAAAAAACCATGCTACATCAAACGGATATATAGTCATACAGTCATACATCCCAACAGATCACCCATTGGTCCAATCACATATACAACCAAGAGCTCAGTTACCATCCCCAAGACTTATCTCCTATATTCATCCAATATATCTACCTTGATCATGAAAATATGGACCACTTACCTATATAGACATGTGATCATAAAGTCTGGTCGAATACCAAGTGTTAGGGTCGCTTGGGTAGGGTGTGAGTAAAACTCAATAGGCCACCACCAATGGTGTCCCTAACATAAATAGTACATATAGTGAATGCACAAGTTATATGCCTAAAATAATAAATAATACATGGAAGAATAATAAAATAACCTTTATCGGTCCTCATATTGTAATGTGACACCTGGGATCAACCATAACTACTTCAGCCAGTGCTAGATGTCTCTGACCATTTCACATAAGCATTGGGGGATAAATGTCCATCCCAAGAATGTGTTTAGAATATCATCTAAGAAAACCATGTTCTGCACTAGGACCCATTTTAGAATACCATACATCATAAAAGGGGATGGAAACCCACCTATAAATACCATAAAATATCACATTTATGGGAATGTCTCCCTGGCCGTAATATATCATATATCATATTGGGGGGAATAGAAACTTACTTGTATATCTTTTATATCATCAGGAAGAATTATGACCCTCCCTATAATCACACACATTATATTATGGGTAATAGTGCCACACCCATAATATCACATATTGTATTAGGTGGGAATAACACCCCTCCCTGGAATCACATATCACATATCAAGGATAATGGTACCCCATCTATAACATCTCATATATCACATTAAGGTTGAATGAATAACCTATCTAGAATCACACATATCACATCATTGGGAATGGAACCCCACCTATAATATCTCATATCACATCGGGGGAATGGTACCCCTCTCCAGAATCACATATCACATGTCAAGGGGAATGACGCCCCACCTGTAATATCTTGTATAACATACTTGAGGGGGTTACCCACCCTATAATATCTCATATATCATATAAAATCATGGGGAATATCTCCCCACCCTATAATCATACATCATCCTCACATGATTTGGACACAAACTCAAGCCCATCACACATCTCCTAGGACATCCTATCAATCACACAACCTAGACCCACCATTATATCCATGCTAGTTTATCACCACACTAACCTCCCTACACTAACCATGTCTATGGTATTCATGAATAGGGGAACCCTCTAAGTTCCCCTAAATCATATCATATTCCAAACACCCTGCATGGGAGCCTCTAACACATTCCCACCTCTCTAGTCAATGCCCATCACTCAAAGGGAATAACATCCCTAAACACCTCCATGATTGTATCATGGAATAGTCATCCTTTTAGTTAATTCCATAACAATATCACAATAGAGACATGGATTAAAGATAATATCTCTTCCAAACCAAACTAGGTTAGTTTATACACAGCTAACATTTTCATAATTATACCTAGCGTATACCCACCTGGTTACTCATGTACTATTGGGAAAGAAACACTCTCCCTACTCTAGTAAACTGGCCCAAAGGATATGAGGGGTCTCAAGGTTCCATCATGGCCTAATTAGGGAAAATAATTCATATTCTATCACTCTCCCCTATATATAATATTCTAATGGCACATTTTACAAGTTTCTTCAGGGATCTGTCACTTCATTTATACCCTTATTAGGTCCCTATATCATAAGGCACAAATTTTTTATCAAGCCCTCGACCATAAGTTTACAAGGAATCAAGCTAGTCTTAAAGGGTCTATGGTGTCCCTTAACACTTTCATTATACTTATAGTAATTTCAAATCAATTATTTATTTAATTTTAAATATTATATCACTCATGTGTGGTGATATCACATATCACACACTAAATAAACATGATGGATAAACCTTAGGGATATGTTCAAGGACCACCTACCTCAAATAGAGTTACTCCCTTTAAGAAAGCCCAACCACCACTACCTAAGATATTCTAAGCCTAATCCAAGATCATATAAACACTTAGGATCTTACCTCAAACCATAATATCAAAATAATTTATTATAAAACTTTGTAATTACTTATTTAATTTAATTAAGAAAGGAATAACTGCCTAAAAACTCACTGGGTAGCTTAAATCATAGAAACATCAAGAAATGGGGTTTGTTCCTCTCCTAAAATGCTCCTGAGACTAATACACATAAATCCCCATTTTACTCTCCTAAATTAATGTCCAATTAAATCAAATTTCTCCAGAAATCCAAAATATTTAAGGATAATTACATACCATTATAAAAATGGTGAGTAATGGTGTGTAATCATCCTCCCAGGACATCCTCTATCCATGAAAAGAAAAATCTCCATCATTAATACTTGATTCCACTATAATAAAGTGAAATTGACATCAAAACCTAACCTAAAATAAACACAAATCAGAATCAATAAAAGGGAAGGAATAATTATAGGTTGTAGAGGAATAACCTACCTCAAATATATCATGGAATAATCCAATAAATTCCCTTATTTTTGGGGAATTGGGAGAGGGATGAATGGAGGATGGGGAGGCCAAAAATGGAACCCCATACACTCCTTGCTTTACCTAAAACCAAATGGAGTTTACTATGAAAATATAGATCTACCCCTGTTAAAAAAATAGGGAAGAGGCCTGGTCATGGTGTGAATATCTTAGGTCATATCACAACCACCCCCAAGTAGAGGGATCAACACCCCTACCTGTATTCACTACATCATGACCCCTCTGGGTCATGAAACAACTTCCCTAGGTGGAATTCTTGAGTCCTAGCCAATCACTATCATGGTACAACATGCCTTTCTGTGAAAAACCAATGGTCAAAACCATAAGGGTCCTTGACCTATTTCATAAGGGTTAAATTCATGGTGTGTCACCCCCTTCACGACACGAACTATTTCATAAGGGTATTTACCCAAGAAAAACTATATAAAAAAACTTTCCATGTTGTGAATCCCACATCCATGGTGCAATTGTTACCCTCTTAGCGCTCATCATGGAATGACCCTTTCTCATCATGATGTGATAGGTCGCCTACAGCCACAATCAAAATAAGGGCCACCCAAACCATACTATGACATCCACTCAAGAACATGAAACCTCCCCCATATCTCTAAATACATCCAAAAACATCTCCTTTAGATGATCCAACTCCCAGAATCCTGATCAGAATCCCAAATCTCAAAACATTCCCTACTCTAGGACTAAAAATTCCAATATCCCTCTAAATTTCATAACCTGTAATGATGTGAGTTGTCACATACTCCCCAATATAACACTTATCATCCTCTAGAAGTATTAGTGTTCATTTTTTGATTAATTTCATCCTATCATGGTCATCAATTTACCACTAACTTGTCATGATCTATCATGGAACAACAAAAGATCTTCCACATCCCAACCCTAAACAAAAGTGTAACATCTTGAACCCGGATGCCACTTTACCCATGCCCAGGCATGGTTGTCCACATGACCTCTGGTACGTCTCCCCATATTCTAGAGGTTTCCAAATAGTAGTGAGGTTGTAAAGGTGGTACATCGGGGAGACTATACCCTCGTGTCAGAGTAGCATAGTGAATATAGAAAATAATAAATAGTAGAAGAAGCATAATACAATAGATAGATGCAATAAATGGTGGAAGAATAATAGTTAACTAAATAAACAAGCAGCATAAGAAATAGATAATTTAATAGGTGATTAACATAACCAAAAGCCTCAAGCCAGTGTCAATACATTATGTATGGAAAACTATAAAAGAAAAGGAGAGTAGTGTAATGGTAATATAGTCATGTTATACAAAAAGGAACAAAAAAACAAATATTCTACATACCATCTTGATTTCATGCTCGATCTTATACTCCTAAGCCCCAACTAAGCCATATAAATTAGTAACCTTAAGAAGGAACTTTACCCTTACCAGTACCTATAGCAACATAGTCTTCTCAGATGCCAAGGGAGGCCCAAGTAGGGTGTGAGACAAAAATCTCAGTAGTCCACCACCAACGGTTTCTACATGTAATCCAAGTAAGTGCTCATAACTAAATAGTGTGTGGGTATAAGCAGGAAAGTAAAGCAATGTAGAATAAATATATAACATTCCACTCATGTTCCTAAAGGACACATGGTGGGTCTACCTACTTCATCCCATGGATGTTATATCTGATCATGTCACTATATATATATGTGTATTATGATTATATATATAGATATATGTTGGTATGGACCAGGATGTAACTCTCAGACATCCAATACTAGGGGAAGCACTCACGATCTAACCCATGTCCCAAATCCAAGATCTCTCATGGTCTCTTGGGATACTCATGCTGGATGGACTAGGATGTAACTATCAGACATCCAATACCATGGGATCTCTCATGGTCTATCACCTAAACCAGATAGGTATCTCATACAGTCTTCCCTCCAAGGCCTCTCATAGTCCCTTGTATCCACATGGAAAGCTCCCACAATACCCCCCCCCCCCCCCCCCGCCAAGGGTTATCACAGTCCCATGGATCCACAACCTATATGGTGTAATCATTTATAAAATAGAATGCATGAGGAATTAACCTCTCATGCATCTCATTAAACCATTTTTCATTTACATATAAGTAATCATGATAACAATTATACTTAAGTAAACACATCTTAATCATTTCAATTCATCATGATCACTTATCAAAGGCATGGTCACATTTAATAAGATGGTCATAAGGCATTAGCTCTTATTTCATGTCGTCAAGCCTTTCACAAAAAAAATAAGGCTTGATAAAGTATACCACATGACACATGAGGAAAACCTCTCATGTTTTCCTTTAACCATATTCAAGTCATTAAAGGCATCCCATTTAACATTTATCAATGAATGAACAAAGGAATGGGTTCACCACACATTAATCAAGTCTATTTAAAACTAAGAAATTCATTTCATATGGTGCCTTTTATAAAACATGAGCAAGGGAAAGGTCATTTCATCCCTTGAAACCATTCTATTTAAAACCTATTCATTAAAAAGGTAGTAAACATCTTACACTAGTCATCCAATATAAATCAGACCACTCAATTTTCCTAAACATGGAAAATTCAATTATAAGTCATAAGTGTCAAGGTAAAATCCATATAATAACTCAATTTCTCATTTGGGATATTCCAACTCTAAGAGGAACAAGTACCTATGAGTAACCTTGGAATAAATTAATTACACAGGACTTGATGGAAATTGCATTTAAAATCTAAGCTGATAGCCAATTGGGAGTTCATGCATTTTAGACCATTTGGCCAAAATGACAAATTTCAAGGTGAAACACCTATGGGTGTCCATATAGGGTATGTTTGATGTGTAAACCCCTAAACAAGGACCAATTCACATATATCAAGGAACTATGGTCATCTATAAATGAAGTAACCAAAGAAATTGAGATGCTCAGAAAAGGCTAACATATGGAACAATGGATTAATTACAAAAACAGCCAAAAATCAAATGTAAAATGGTGTGACCACCTACCTTAGGGTCGTAAATGATTCCTTGCTCGATATCGACCTCATATTTGAAGCAAGTTGGAAGAGATATGAGAAATTGACCTTTTCCCTAGAAATAGGTAAAATGATCCTACATCTAAATAGAATGAAATATGGAGATATTTACTAAGATAGGAAGCGTAGGTGAGGTTAGCCTTACCTTGAGGAGTTCAGCGCTTCTGACAGATCAATGATCAGACACTAGTTGAAGGAGTTGTATATGAATCAAGATTGGGAGGGTTTGAGCTTAAAGATAGGAGGAACTCACTACAAAATCGTTGAAAAACTAGGGAGAAAGAAAAGATGGGTTTTAAAATTAAATAAGGGTAAAATTGTAATTTTTCCCCAAAATCCCATTGCGCATAGTTTATGCGCATGGTTTGAAAATTGTGTGTTAAACCTCTATCCCAAAACTATAACAGGCCACCCAAGCATGTGCCTAGGCCCACATGGTTGGAGACAAACCATGCTGCCTACAGGTGCTTCTGTCTATAGCCACACAGGCATGTGCCCTAGGTCACACGGTTTAGACAAACCATGATGCCCAGTCACTTATCCCATTTTCAAGAACTCTAGGTTCCAAATGATCCTTGAATGCTTCCAAGACCTCTGTGAATTGATCAAGACTCATAATTAGGGAGATTTAATCTATTAAAAATGAAAAACTAAGGACCCATACCTTCTTTGAAAAGGTGGGTTGTTACAAAAAGGGTGTGTTATTCATTAAAAGTAGATCTACCCACTCATCACCATCATCAAAACTGAGAGAGATCCCAACCACACCTATCTATCCCAAGACACCAAATCATCATAAACTAATTCATCCCCAATATTATAGTTTTACCCACTATAAGACTTTTCTCATAATGGTTTATCCTAAACCATGGTGCTCCCCACCTTAGGAATCACCTGCCAAAACGTATTTGTAGTGGTATATTAATGAAAATGATAAGGTTTCCACCTAACCACATCCAATGTCATAAAAACATCATTTGGTCCTCCTTTAGTTGATGTTTCTCAAAAATGATCAGCCACACCCACTGAGGCACTATCACAACTTTTTATCATAATGCCTTAATATTTGGAGGATTTACAAGATTTTTCAATCACCCACACTAAATTTTAAACTTGAAACTTGGTGTAATTCCATGGTTGGTCTCTCAACCACCCACACTGACTATCATTCTCTCTCCACAAGCACCAGTTCACCTCCAATCCGAATCACTCTTAGATTACATCTACTTTATCTTGATCCTAGTGCCAACATCAAAAATCTATCTAATATCATATCTGAATCCTAAATATAATACCTACCAAGGAACTAAATAAAATTGGATATTTCTATACAATGACATCCCAATTTTATCTCAATAATCCATTGACTGGTCTCATCACATCCATGGCCCTACCAATTTGGGTTTTATGAAACCAAAGTCGATAAGGTGCTTTCCACCATAGGAGTATCCTTTTCATCACTACACTAAACCAAAAACCCAATCATTAAAACTCATGATTAGTCCATTAATCCATGTAATGGCTGGAAATTGACTATCCCTCTCATACCTGATTTTCATCGCAAAACATTAATCACTACCCGTTCTTGGCTCACCATGAACTCCATCCTTGACATCCTCTAAAATTTCATCTATAATGAGGGTCAGACCCTCTAATAAACAATGGTGTGTTCCCAACCATATGGATTTCTTTACACTGCTTATCAAGAAAAATTCTCAAAAAGTTCTAATATCACAAGTGTGTCACTCCTCCCAAACCACACTCACCTATCCTGATAACCCTATCAAGTACTAATCTCAGATCAGCCATACTGTAATACTATGATCCACTTCTGATATCTCCTCTTACCAGATAGGGACACCTATCATTCTTATAAAAACCTCAGGCCACCATGCCCATAATAGTTTCATTAAACTATCAGTCCTTTACCCATACATGGACACTCACCAATCCATAACCAAATAGACACCATGCATACCTAGTGGGCACTTTCCCTTACACATAGAAGCTTTTCCCAAATTCCATGCTAATAGTTACTCTCCTCTTTCTGTGTAGACTAATCCATCAATAACCTTATAATAGTTTATTTTCCAATATCTATCTAAAACTTATCTATCCTAGTCCCACTTACCTACTTAACCAGTTGTCCATGCCTTCTATGCATGTACAACCTATCACATCTCAATAATCACTCATTATTCCACATCCACAATACATAAAGCATCTCCTTGCCTATATCAAATACCTAATAACACCTTTTGTGCATTAATTTCACAACCTAGATTATCTACCCACACTTCTTGTCTCTAATGGCACTCACAAGATTGGGTTAACCCCTCTCTTAGTTTACACTCATACATTACAACTCATCTCAAGTGGTAATAATAAAATTAATAATATTCAATCATAACCCTCAACTCACTAATATCCTGAGTCACATATCAAGGGAACTAGGGTCTTCCACCTAGACCATAAATCATGTATCAAATAGGCCACATCTCATAGGGAAACATATATTCTCTCATCCAAAATATTATAAGGCAAATCACATGCCAACACATCCACTTTAGGGTTCCCACATATACATATTGAGTATCACATGTTGAGCCAACCACTCATCCTCAGGAACCCATCCTCATTAGGTATCCACATACTATACTACCCCTTGATAACCAAGACACATTCATGTTCATATAATGACATCATCCTACGATGATTCGTATGGAGTAAAACCATATTTATATGGTTCAGTTAAGTATAATTCCACAAGAAGTTATATAGAAAAACAACATATAGGTTTTTTTGACACTTCAAGTAGCCAAACATATTTTCCTTTGTCTAGAACCAATAATAAGGCATATAATAAATAAACCAACACACTAAGGGACCAAAACCTAGGTATCTAAAGCTTGTACTAACCAACCCGGGGTCACTATACATCCCATGCAAAGACAGACTGTATATCTATCATTGGGGAATATCTCATTATAATATCAACATAACCTATCATCAAAAGAAATATTGTGGTTTAGATGGGTATCTTTAACCCAATAAATTATATGGTAAAATTCCATATAAGTTGTTTTTTACACTTTAAATAATTGAACCCCCTATATTCAGTGATATCAATCACATGAATACACACCAATGTCATGTGAATCCTATGTGAAAAAATATGATTCATGTATGTGTGCATATTTCTAATATGAAAAAAGAGATAAAAAACTCAACCACACAAATAATATTTGAATAGACATCTCAATCGTAATAGCGAAAACCAAGAACAACGATCTCGTATCCCTGATAACCTAGACTTCCCACTATAAAAGGTGTTCATGATGCACTTGTTTGTAATCCATCATAAGCTTTGACACAACTATATTCCCTAACTACTATACCCAAAATAGTACGATAGAGAAAAATACATTATGATTCTACTCTGTAACATCCTCAGTCTAAGACCGCTCACTAGTGCCCCGATTGGAGTGTTATATGACCTCAAGCATGACTCCCCATACACTAGAGGTTTCTGACTAGTAGTGAGGTTCTAAACAGATACCATAGGGAGACTATAACCTCATATAAGAGTCATATAATGGTGGAAAAATCATACAATATCCATAACCAATAATTAGAGTGTGCAATAAAAATAAAACAAAACCATGCTATATAAAATAAAGTTGTTGGCATACAGTTATACATCTCAACTGATCGCCCACAGGGTTGATCATGTATGAAAAATAGAACAAATAAGTAAAAACACTAGGAGGATCTACTACCATCATCAATAATTATCTCATGTATCCATTCAAGTTTTCTATCTTGATCATGAAATATTGGGCATCTTCCCTACCTAAACCTATGATCATAATGTCTACTTAGGTACAAAACAATCATGGATTCTTGAGAAGGGTGTGAGTAAAACTTAGAAGGTCACCACAAATGGTATCCATAACATAACTAGTATATATGGTGTATGTCCAAGTGATATGATTATAATAATAAATAAAACATTTAAGCATAATAAAAGAACCTTCGTCAATCCTCAGGTTCTATGGTGACACTTGGGATCGACCATACTTTGGTGAATGTTGGATGTCTTTGAGCATGTCACAAAACCATCAGGGGGATGTATCTATTTCCCTTAAATGTGTTTAAAATTTCACAAAGGGGGACTAATTCCTACACTAGGACTCGTACTAGAATACCATAGATCGTTGAGGGGGCACCCCACCCAGAAATACCATCATATATCATATCAAGTGGAATGGCTACCCACCCATAATATATTGTATATCAAATAGGGGTAATGGTTCCCACTCTTTATATCTAATATCACATCAGGTGGAATGGCTCCCCTCCTTAGAATCATATATATCATATTGGGGGTAATGGAACCCCACCTATAATATCTCATATCACATCAGGGGGGATTTTTCCCCTTCTTGGAATCACATATCACATATCGAGGGGAATGGACCCCACCCATAATATACCATATCTCATATCAGTGGGAATGAAATCCCTCACTGGAATCACACATATCATATTGGGTGGAATGGAACCCCACTCATAATATCTCATATCACATCAAGGTAGAATAGATCCCCTCCCTAGAATCAAATATCATATATCAAGGGGAATGGAACCCCACCCATAGTATCTCATATATTATAATCATGGGGAGATATCCTACCCCATAATATATCATAAATCATATAACATCATGAGTGAATTATTCCCTACACTGTAATCATATATCATCCTCACATGGGTTGGCCACATGACTGAGCCTGTCACAAATCTCCTAAGCTAGCCTCTCACAAACACAACCTAGACCCACCACTTTATTATTACAAAGATATAACCTCACTAGAATCCCTACACTAAACGTATATAGTGTAACCATGAATTGGGGAACCCTTCAAGGTTCCCTAGGTTATATCATATTTTGAACACCCTACCTAGGCTCCTCTATCACATTCCCACCTCTCAGGTTAATTCTCGTCACTCAGAGGGAATAACATCCCTAAACTCCACCATGATCATATCATGTACCAATAGTCCTTGTAGGAAATACCATACCAATGTCACACTATATAAATGGTTTAAATCCCATCACTCTTCCAAAAAAACTAGTTCAGTCTTCATGCACCCAAAATTTATGTATTCCTACCAAGGTTATACCCACCTAGTTACTCACGTACCTATGGGGGAATAATACTCAAGAAACTCTATAGTAAATTATCCTAAATTATATGAGGCATATCAAGGTTCCATCATGTCCTACTTGAGGCCAACCCATCGTAGTCCATCATCCTCCCCCACATGGAAGGGTTTAAGGGTACATTTCACAAGGTCCTCTAGGGATCTATCACATTATTTATACCCTTATTTGGTCCCTATATCATAATTCACACATTTATTTTTGATCCCCTAGACATATGTGTATACGGCATAAAGATAGTGTTCAAGGGTCTATCACAGCCCTTGACACGTGCATTTTACTCGTTGGAATTTTAGAGAAACAATTAATTTAAGTTTTAAAGGTTGATTAAACATACATGGAAAGAACACATATCAAAAGATACATAAACACAGTGCATAAACCTTAGGGAGATGTTTAGGGACAAACTAACTCATATGTAGATAATCTCTTTAAGTAATCTTGGCCACCACAGCCTAATCTTGTCTATGCCTCATCCAGTCTCTTATCAACAACTGAGATCCTACCTCAAACCATAACATCAAAATAATTGATTACAACACTTTATAATTAATTATTCAATTTAATTAAAAAAGGAATAACTGCCTAAAATTTTATAAAGTTAATTACACTCATCGAAACCTTGAGAAGCAGGGTGTGGTCCACTCCTAACATAATCTTGGACATAATCCACACAAAATATTACAACTCATAACTTAAACAACCCATTATTATGAGTTTAATGGAATGTATTTCACTTTCTTACATTTAAGTGATCTTTTAGGTTTATATTTTTAGATAATTAATAAATATATTAAATAAAAGAGTGGACACTTTTCAATAGTGTACATTTTTTCTACCAAAATATGTTCTTATGTTTACAATCAAGTTTCATTCTTGACACCCTTTCTTATTTCAAGGCAAGTATTATTTACTAAATTTTCAACCTTGATGTCATTCTTATACATCCTTATGTCCTATGAATAATATTTAAAAATGTGGTATGATCATATAAATCTTATAAAGGGATATAAAAAAATGAAACTCAATAGTCATTTAGAAAATCATGAAAACCCATAAGAAAAATTTTCCTTTTATATAATAAAATATACGATAAAAAAATAGTTTACTTAAACATAAAATCTACTTTATTACCCAAATTTTTCCATAAAATATATTATAAGAAAGGTTAAATGAGAAATCATAACCATGAAAGTTTCTTGGAAAACTTGTGAACTCGTGAAAACTTTTCCTTTAAAAACAAACTTTTCACCTTTAAAAGATCATAAACCTTTATTTAATAACAAACTCATTTTCTTATCTCATAAAATCAAAATATTTTCATAAAAATACATATAAATAATAGAAATATTTTGTAGGAATTTTGGGATATTATCCTTACAATCACCCTTATAAAAACCCTTATAATGGAATAACTTACTAGGTTAATTCCAATATATCTCCTCTGGAGAACCTATCATTACCCTATGCATTAGAGGGCTATATCGGACCCACCCATAATCATATATAATTTACAAGGACCATAAAATTAATAAAAAATCATATTGGTTTTCACTTTCATAATAAAACTCTTAAAACATTCATTTTAACCCATAAGCATAAGAACTTATAGTTATCCCATAAATATAAAAGGAAATATCCTTCTTTGATAACTTTTTAAAATGAAAAAATCCATGAACAATGGGAATTTATTTTACTTTGGAAAACCATAAAAACTTAAAGAGTATTATTTATAATGAATAATTTTCCTAACAATAGAAAAATGTGATCATGCGGTAAATGTTAGAAAAACATTTTTTTCACACTTTTGTAAAGAAAATCAAAAATGGTATGTATAGAAAATGTTAAAATATTCCTTTTTAAACCTTTTAAAAGAAATTAAAAATAGTAAAAATTTAAATTTAAAAATATTTTAATTATAAATAAGAATATTATTGAACCATTTAAAAGAATATGGACATGAAAGAGAAAGAGTTTAATTCATTTAATACAAGGTTTTAAAGAAAAATCCCTTACATCAAGTCCCGAATCACCACGTATGTATTTTACCTTCCTGAATAATAAAAATATGTTAATTATATAATTGATTCAGAAATTTTTTCATTATTATTACTTTATTATTATTTATTTCACAAACCATCCCTCAGGGCCCATGTCGTGACTACCCCAAGCCTACCTCCGATACACCAGGGGCTGATGACTAGCACTGAGTAGGCATATCGCACAGATGGGAGGCATTTTCCTAAGAACTTGTACACACGCACCCAACTCCAATCCATGGGGCTGTAGAGTGAAAACACTAAGTAAAGAAAATTCATGCATACCACTACAACCCAATAATAGAGTATGTTAGAAAGTAAAGCAGTAAAGTGAAACTGAGCTAGAAACAATCCCACTAGAAGAAAGAAAATTGTAAAGTCTGACTAGCAAACAAGGGAACTGAGGCTGTTGTAGGAAGCTGACAGAAACACCTTGGATCGTCTGATCTCATAAGGCACCGTCCGGTCGTGGTCCTGGTCCTACTCCTCCTAGGACTCCACCAAAGCTTCGAGAAAATGCACAAGACATGACATGCACGGGAAAATCCCGTGCAGGGGTGAGTAAAATAATACTTAGTAGGGGACCCCAAAACACAAAGTGAAATACCACAAAGGAAACACAATCAAGAAGGTACAATCATCTCAACATAGGTATATGTCAAAAACACATATAAAAATAACATATAAGTATACTAATAAAGGATTCCAAGACTCAACATCTCATCCACTACCATCCATATGGTTTCTCTCATAGCACGCTCGATTCTAGGAGATCCCACTCCTTGAGCTATCTGAAAGTAACCACGTAAAACAAGTCTAGAAAAAGTATCTGAAAGATCATATGGACTTGATACGTCATGAAGTTTCCCTGAGATGTCCAGTATCACTGAGATAATGAGTCTTGATATCACAGCCAAATCCTTGGTCATAGGATTCTTCTAAAGGCATGCTCATTCTGGGATTCCCACTCCTTGAGCCTAGATGTCATTTGGGACTCTTAAAAAGGTCTCACTGAACTTGGGCCACTCCCAAAGAGAAAACACTGGTCAAAGGTCATGAAATATAGATAAATGATTAGTGCCCTATGCTCGGAGGTCACTTAAATACCCAAAAAACTCAATCTGGGTTGATAGAGTATCACTCCAGTCCCAAGGAGGATTTACAACTCTATTTGGGACTCATCTCTCGAGGGGATTGTCATGAAATGTCGAACCGAACCCTCGAGGGAAGAACCAAGGGGAGACTCTACACATATAATAGTCCTTACTAACAGCACAACAAGCCATATCAAAAGTACCACCTCATCACAAGGGTCCCAATGTCACAGAAAGCTCATCAAATGGACTTACAATTTGAAAGATATGGCTCTTTTTGTAAAAAAGGGATAGTTGGATTCAGGTCTGGTCCAACCTGGTCGGACCGACCCGACCTGGGTCCAACTCGGTCCTCCGGGTCAACCCGACCCATTGGGCCTGGCCTGAACCGACTGGTTCCAGTCTGGATCATTGTGTTGGCCCGCTGGAGAGGGTCGGTCTTTTTCGCCCGGGATGCGGCAAGCGTCACGTCCCACCCGTGACCATTTTCGGGGGTTTCCACCATGGTCCCGTTGGATCGCAGCCTCCAGCCACATCCACTGAACCATCATTGGCCATTTCTGGCAACCTCTAATCACCACCCATAGCAGATGTTGTGGGCCTCCTTCATCACCGTCGTCGCACTGGTGGGGCCTTTTGCGGGCCACCGGACGCACTTCGGTGGTCCGTTCTTCGATCCAGAAGACGTTTTGGAGTCCTCGGGTCACGTTCTTTATTACCAAGGGTTCAAAATTATTCCACAATCCCTCTTAGTTTAATGTCACTCAAATGGTGATATCTCCCGCACCAGCATGATCTGTTCTCCAGCGTCATCGTCGCACCTCTATCGTGATGTGTCCATCCCGAATCTATGATATCGGATCGTTGCACCAAGGATCGATTGCACAATGATCGATTTTTCACACCCTGACCCGACTCTTTATTTTATTTTAATTATTTTAGGTCTCACTTTTGAGCTAAGGGTTGAGCCGGTTTTAATTTAAAGGAAATTTGGTGTCATACATGGGTGTGCGGCCATACGCGTGATCGTGTTTAGTGACCATCCTTAATTAGAGAACGTTTTATTATTAAATGTGTTATTATTTGGGTGCGTGACCTTTCGCACGCCCATGCACATTGTTCGGACTCAATAATATTATTATTATTAGTTTGTTTATTTCTATTATTCTTGTTTTATTATTTTTAGTTTTATTATTAGTATTAAAAAATTGTTGTTATTAATTGTAATTTTGTTTTATTCTTTTATTTTTATTTTACTTTTATTCTTTATTTCTTTTGATCTTATTTTATTTTCTTTTATTTACTTCCTATTTTATTCTCTCTTTTATTTTTTCCCCTCCATTTCTCTCTCTCTTTTATTTTTTTTCTCTTTTTTCCTCCCTCTCTCTTTCTCTCCCCTCTCCCTCATGCAGACCCCTTTCCCCTACAACCCTAGCGCACTGCTAGCTTGCTACTCCTCCCATCTGGTGCTGACCCACCGCCTGCCTCTTGCTCCCGTCTGGCACTACCTCTCCAGCGTCCTTACCCGCACACACAGCATCCCTCGCACGGCCTCCCCTCCGATCCGAAACTGCCACACCACATCACCCTTGGTCGCGCCCCCCCTTTCAGCTAAACTAACCAGCTTCCCAGTTTCTCCTCGATTGGATTCCACACTGGTGGTCCGCACTACCCTCGTCCAGTAGGTTCGGCGCACCCCCTCCTTGGCTCGACCAAAGACCTGACAACCCCTCTGTTAGCCGCACTCCCCTTGTTTGTCCAGCTAAAGTTCTATTGACACCCTTTTTTCGGCACCACACACCTCCGGTATCCTTCTTCGAGCTCTGGCCAGTCTCTCAGACCCCTCGTCGTAGGTGTGTTTCCCTCCGACCGGTTGTTCTTCCATTTTTGTTGATGTTTCTTTTATGGTTTAGTTGTGAGTGGTTCAACTTGGATGCATTTGTTGCAGTGCTTTATTTTAGGGCTTTATTAGACCCTTTGCGTTGTGATTAAAGTGAAACGATCCTTACGCACCAAGTTGTGAAGTCTACTACATAACGGTAGGTGGTTCCATGTTTGGTTATTAATTGATGAATTAATTTTCATGTTTAATTAAATTATCTTATTATTTAAATTATTTTTTGGTGCAAAGTTAGTTTTTAGCAAATGATGAATTGCTTTGATTATTTAATTTTATGGCATGTTTATATGTTGTGGAGTCCACTTTTTGTGAAAACTCATGTTAAATAATTTATTTTTATTTGTTTTAGAAATTGAGTAATTAACTTATTAAATAGTGAAAATTATTTATTGAACTTCATAGGTGATTTTTCAAATTGTTTAAATAATGTGAATGGTGTGTGGAGAATATTATAGTGTTTGTTGGGTTTCAAAGAGAATCATTTGAGTGTAATTTTGTGGTAAAAAATTGTTGCGCACATTGGAAATGTTTTATTAAGTGTGTAATTGATTTATTAAATTGTTTATGTGGTGAAAAAATAGTTTTAAGAATGTTTATTATGAATTTGGTTTTTGAAGTGGTATGTTCATATGAGATATGGTGCGTTTTTTATAAAAATCCACATTGTGTCATCACAAAGTGTTTTATTAAATCGCGTATTTGGTTTATTAAAAGGTATAAGGGTTGAAAATTGCATTTTAGGAATGTGTTTGTGTGCATTTGGTCGTAAAATAAGGTTTTATGTGGGTTAGTGGGTGATTCCAAGTGACTTATTTTAAATTTTTTTCATAAGCTTTTATTTTTGGCTTATTAAATTGTGTGGTTTGTGCAAAGGTGTTTTACATGTGGTGTAAGGTTTTTCATCAAACTTTTTGTGTGGTGCAGGTTACACTTTAAAATTGTATTTGAGTGTGTGCGATGTTGGAATGTTTTTTGGATGTATAAATAGGTACTTTTTGTGTGTAAAACCATGTGACACTCTTTTGATACTATTTTATAAACCTTTTAAATGGTTTATTAAATTATGTCAATGGTGTGAAATGTTCTTGGAGAATGTTTTAGTGTGCTTATTATTTCAAATGGATTTTGTGTGTGTGAATGGTGGTTTTGGAATGTGTAGTGTCTTGTTTGGTTTGGGAATATGATTATGACATGTGACATGAACTCTGAACCACTTGAGAAAAAATGGGAAGCCTGGGTACTAGGTAGGCAGACTAGGACTAGTGTACTAGTGATACGAAAGTGGCATCGGCCCGGTTTCACTTAGCTGGATTGACGACTACAACACTAACTAAACTTTTAGATGATGTTGGGAGACCACTAGGTTATGGATGTGTTACCCTACTAGTGTATCGTGCACGAGAACGTATGTTGTTGTGTTCCTATACCATTGTTCACCGAGACATGATGTTCTAGGGTCCCACTTCTCACTAGTATCTATAGGGACTCTCCCATGTATTGTGATACTCTTTTTCTTTTCGCTCGCTGCTGGCACACGGTGTGACGTTGGGGTTACCATGAAAGTGTGTGTTTGTGTTTTAATTTAAGTTATTTTCTTTAAAGTAGTTTTAATTAAAACTATTTTCATTAAAATTATTTGAGCATTTATTTATTTTTTGTATGTTAAATTGAAAATGTATCTATCATTTAATAATTATGCATGGAACCTTTTCTCGGTGTCATCCTACTAGGATTTTTTCTCACACCCTATATACACCTTTGGGTGTATGTAGATCCTATTTATTTTGTATTCTAGGTTGAGGCTTTGAGCATAGCATGGGTGGTTCGGGTTTTCAGTGGAATCCTCATGTTGGTTTTGTGAACACGGATTGAGGTTGTTGCACCTTGGGTTTCTTGGAGATTTTAGTGTTTCTAGTTTTTCCTTTGTTGTCATTCCCTTTAGGTTTTTAGTTCATGTTGTAAACTAAAATTTTGACCCTGGTTTAAGGGCATGTTTGGTTGTTTGATTTTAGCTTTAAATTTATTCAGCTTGCTGGTTGTTTTATATTTATTTATTCGGGTAAATCATTCCCATGTTGTTTTGTTTTTGATACTCAGGCACTTGTTCTAGCTCATGGGGATTGGGAATGCCCCTCGGGTTTTGCTGCGAATCGGGTCGGGCACCGGGTCGGATGGAGACCCGGCTTGGTTTGTGACAGATCAATTGTCAAAATTCAAGTCGTGGACCAAACAAAGAATGCCCGCGACAAATGAAGAACAGAGGGAGGAATGACATGAATCAACAAAAAGGGACAAACCTTGATTGATGTTAGTGTCAATCGTGGTTCGTCACCATTAGAACAGAAATTGAATTAAACCAAGAATCCATCACACATGATTAATAAATATTTGATAACCAGGATCAATCTTCCGTTAAAACCCCTTAAAATAAAACTCCCTTCCTACAAGAACGATCGAACCGCTGGTCAACCTGTTTGTTGGTTGATCTGCATTCTTTGTTTAAATCTAAGAATGGGGAAAGAAAAGATTGAAAATAAAAACCCCTACCTCGAGTTGGATCACTTGCAGAAGTAGATTTAATTCACGTCACTACGTCAATCCTTGTTCTGTCGGCGCTCATTGATTCATCACCACTTGATCGAATCCCGACCTCCGATCAATCGTTGCCAGTAAGAGAGCCTCCTCCCCCTTGCCTTAAGAAAAATCTAGACTTCCATAGAAATCTCTAACGTTATGAATTCTAACGTTGGACCACATCCATGATTAATAGAGGAAACACGTTAATGCATTTCAAAGTTACTATTTTGCTTTGAAACAGCATCGCCACACTACCTCATTTATGAAAGGAGAACGGGTTGCTCCGTCGCTATGTCACAGTGTCGCCACACTGTGAAACATTAAATGGAAATAAAATAAACTTCATTAAGTTTATTTTATTCTCCTTTAAAAGGTCCAAAAATTAACTTTTATCCTCGACCCGTGCCGGTTGAGGTTAGACTACGCATAAATAAAGTACATCCTCATGAGCTCAACAGTACTCTCATATTTCCAATACGAGTTACTGTTTATGAGTTATAAGGATTTGAAAAATAAAATTATTTTATTTAATTATTTTATTTACGGTTATGTAATTTTCTGGTTTTCCCACTGGAGACTCATGTTGACTAAAGTTAAGTCATTCCTAGGGTAAACCCGCCATCTTGAATGCAAAGGTGCCCTCATATTTCTGATCTAGACACCCATTTAAGAGTTATTTCACTTTTTTAGGAAAATCTCTCATGTGAGATATTTAAAATTGAAAAAAAAAATTACGGATCATTCTAGGAACTCTGAGCCTCAGAATCGCACTCCATATTAATGTCTAGTCTCAAAAAATTTCCAAGAATTTTCTAAAAATAGAACTGATAAAATCTGAGTCGTTACATTCTCCCCACATTAAGGCTTTACATCCTCAAAAAGCCAAACAAGGTTTACTCGAACAAAAGGTGAGAGAACGGAGCATGGATTTGAGCCTCCCACTCTCACGTGCTCCTCTTACGATCCTCGTGCTGCCTCCAGAAATGCACTAAGGGAAAATATCGTCCATGAAGGATCCTCGATCTTAATTGGGAATTTAACCCAAAATTCTCCAACATCGATGTCCAGCTCTCCCCAGATTACGATGTGAAAAAGGTGTATGCATGAATCTTCTCAGTTGAGACGTGTGGAAGATGTTGTGTATATAGTCCCACTATGAGGTATATCCAAGTAGTATGCTACCTTACCAACTCTAATTAGTACCTGAAAATAGGGCTATTAACCTTGGAGATAGCTTGTCGCCCTGGTAAAATCTCTACAACCCTCATCGATGTGAGACCCAAAGGAAGACATGGTCTCCTTCCTCGAACTCCAAAGGTCTTCGCTATCTTCTAGTACAAAACTTCAAATGGCCCTGCACATACTTCATCCGCTCCTAGATGACCTACACAACCTCTTCAAATTCCTTCTACACGTAGAGGAATCCCATTCCCTCTACTAAACTCTACTCCTGGGTAGTTAGGAAGTGGGCCGACTCAGTGAGTCGGGAAACTATCACCTCGATGGTATCGTGTCTCCTAGATGTATGTGGTAAAATCATCATGAAATATATTAATATCCCTTCCCACTTCCTTCCGGGTACCCCAAGAAAGATAAGGAACAACCCAAAAAACTGATTCAAATAAGCGTTCATCTTTTTATCTCAATATCTAAGCTCAGCTTCAACCCATTATGTCATCCCCGGTGTCCGCCTTGACACCCACACGCATACCCCGATGCATCTTGACACTTTAGGCATCCACTTCTACAAAATACGCATCCTCTAAAAAGAACAATGTGCTCCCCACCTTTTTAATGTCCATCAGGAGTATTCCCTATGGACAACTGAGCACATAAAGACTCATAGTTGGTTTCACCAAGTTGTGCCTCATTGGCTCTTTTAAGAATGGACACATAATAACCAATGACTAGAGATAAGCTGCTCCATCCCCATCCACAAAGGATAACTACAATGAGGCTAACCGCTCTGATGCCTTGCTTAGTAACTGCTATATGGATTCATGTTGGGAGAATTTGATTCTACATTACTCGTCACTGGGTTTGCTGTAACTCCATCCTCTAAGATGCCTTGTCTTGAAAAAAAGGACCTTACTAATCCAAGACAGACACGTCAAGAGCATTCTGTGTAGCTGGTGCTTCCAAAGTGGGTCCAGAACCATCCTTAAGTGTCACGTGTGCTCCCCCTCGGATGCTGAGTACACTAATATGTCATCAAAAAATATCACATGGGGCTGTCCAGGGTGAAACATTGGGTCTTACTAAGCCCTTCCTCTACAAGTCCCCCACCTTCACCCCCAAATTTTGGAGTTCTTTGGGAGTCATCCGATATACTGGCATAAATATCAGTGCCACCCCGGGGTGTAGACCAACGTAGAAGTCTAAATATCTATGGAGAGGTAAACCTGGAACATATTCAAGGAATACGTCCTTATACTCTGCTTCCACTAAGAAACTTGAGGACTAATAAGATTCACTACACCGAGGGACAGGCTAGCCAACAGAAGAGTGATTGGTTTCACCCTCCTATGCATGAGTCTATCCAGTGCTACTTGGGTTTCCTTTTTTCCAACAAAGGAAAGACCAATTCTATCATTGTGGACATACTGCATCCTTTTTCCTAAAATATTCAATCTAAGCATGAACTATGGATGACCAGTACATACCCAAACTAATGGTGTAAGGCCTCGACACTACCACCAAGAGGTTCAAAATGAAACTCTCACATCAAGGGTCAGATCACACTATCATCATAAGTGTGATTATCAAGTCTCCTCCCATAGGTATCTCCAAACATAAGGGTCAAGTCAATGATTTAACCAGAAAATCTAGGTCTTGGACAAGATTCATGATAAAAAGGAATGATTAGAACCTGTTTCTATTAATATGTCAGCTAAGAGTATACACATATCATACCTCAAATCATTCTTGGATCCATTGGGTCATGTGCCTTGACTGCATGCAGCTACCCCCTTCCCCTGTCCTCTAGCTCCTTGAGCCTGAAGTGGACCACATTGGGGTGGTGGTTATAACATTTCAAAATGTATACCACCTCCTACTAGTCCCCTATCTCCTCCACCACATCTATCGCCCTGCAGATCCATCTGTTCCTATCACTATCTATGCCTTGGTGGCCCATCTACCATTTCCCTATCAGCACCCCGATGGGCTGGACAATATCTAGTGAGATTACCTCAGTTGTCTCATGAAAATATTTATCTCTCACTTGTCTGATTGGACACTCTGTCATGACCCATCCCCTGGGGCCCATGTCGTGACTACCCCAAGCCTCTCTCTGAATAAGCCAGGGGCTGGCGACTAGTGCTGAGTAGGAATATCCTACAAAGTAAAAGACCAAAAAGGAAAAACCACTAAGAAGAAACAGTCATCTCAACACAAGTATATGTCATCAACACAACAAGAACATCCAAGTATACTCATAAAGGATTCCAAGACTCAAGGTCTCATCCACTTCCATCCATATGGTTCCTCTCATAGCATGCTCTATTCCAGGATATCTTGCTCCTCAGGTTATATGATAGTAAGCATGTAGAAAAAATCTACCAAAAGTATCCAAGGGAACATCTAGTCTCAATACATTGCAAAGTTCCCTAATCCATATGGTCTCACTGAGACAAGGAGTCTCGATATCACCACCAATCCTTGGTCATAGGATTCCGCTCGAGGCATGATCGTTCCAAGAGAACTGACTCCTTGAGCCTTGATGTCATTGAGGACTCTTACAAGTGGTCCCACTAATTTGGGCCCCTCCCAAAGAGAAAGAGTTGTACAAAGATCATGATTTATAGATAGGGGATTATCCTCAGAGAATACCATGAACCCAATATATATTAACCCACAATGTAGGGGATTATTCTCAAAGAATACCACAAACCCTACCGATGTATCTTGTAATGTGTGGGATTCCAAAGAATATTGTGAACCCTACTAACATGGCCCACTAGATGGAGGATTAACATCATTTTCTCAAAGGTCACATTAATACCCAACGAACTCCATTAGGGGTGATAGAGTATCACTCCAGTCCCAAAGAGGATTATATAACTAAATCCGGGACTCTGTCTCTCGAGGGGATTAATATGCAATGTCATACTGAACCCTCGAGGAAAGGATTGAGGGGAGAATATCTACACCTACACTATCCCTCACTAAGGTCTCATAAATCCATCTAAAAAGGACTGCCTAATTGCAAGGGTCCCAACGCCATATATGGCTTGTAAAGTGGACTTACGGTTTGAAAGATATGGGCATTTTAGTGAAAAGGGGGTGGTTGGGTCTGGGTCCTATCCGACCCAGTCGGACTGACTTGACCCAACCAGACCCGGGATCTGCTGACCCGACCTGGGTTCGACCTGGCCCAATGGGTTGACCTGGCCCGAGGCTGGCCTGCCTGTCTGACTTGTCCTGCTAGAGCGGGCTGGTCTATCTGACCTGAATGCGACAACCCATTGCGTCCCCTCCATGTCACGTGGTCGTCTCGGCTGACCACTTCTTCACTCACCTGTGGATTGATCCACGAGTCTAGCTCACATCACTGTGGTTGAAGCCGCAAGCTTCTCCCACTTGAGTATCCACGTAGACGCGGCTGTCGCCAACACCAGTGCGTCGATGGCATCTTCTATGGGCCACCAGACTCACTCTGATGGATTAATTTTTTATCTGAAAGAGGTTCTAGAAACCTTGTTCCACTCTCTTTATTTCCAGGGGTTTGAATCCATGCCACAATCCCTCCCGGTGCAATGTCACTTGAATGGAGATATCTCTCACACCACCTTGATCTGTTTTCCTCTACCATCATTGCACCTTCGTCATGCCATGTCCATCCCAGATCTGTGATACCAGATCGTTGAGCCAAGGATTTATTATGCAACGATCGATCGATCACCATAAGTCAAGTCACAGTCCAAACAAATAACATCCACGATGAATGAAGAAAAGAGGAATAAAAGAATGAATTAACAAATATTAAGATAACTTGATCGGTGTTCGTGTCGATCAGGGTTTGTTGGAGTTAGAACATTTAACCAAGAATCACTAAGAAAATATCCCATTAAAACCCCACAAGAGTAATCCCATCCCTCAACAATGATCGATATGTGGGCCAATTTGTTTGTTAATTGGTCCACTTCTGTCATGGAATATCAAGAACAGGGAAAGGAAAAGATTCAAAGAACCCCTACCTCGAGTTGGATTGCTTGCAAATGTATATTGAAGTCGCATCGCCACATAGATCCTTGTTTTTCCAGCGTTCATCAATTTTTCACCTCTTGATTGAATTTTGACCTTTGATCCATCGTTGTCGGTGAGAGATCCACCTCCCTCTTGCCTTAGGAAAACTCCAGAGTTCTAGAGAAATTCTCCAACATCATGAATTCTAACATTGGACCATGTCCCCAATTAATGGAGGAAATGTGTTAACATGTTTCAAAATTACTATTTCACTTTGAAACAGCATCTCCATGGAGGAAATGTGTTACTATTTCACCATGTTGTTTCTACTTCATAGAGTTTCCATGCTGCAAAATATTAAAAGGAAATAAAATGAACTTCTTTAAGTTTATTTTATTCTCCTTTAAAAAGTCAAAAAAAATAACTTTTACCCTCGACCTGCGCCAGTTTAGGTTAGGCTTCACCCAAGGAAAGCACATCCTTATGAGCTCAACGATTCTATTATATTTCCAATATGAGTTACCGTTTATGATTTATAAGGATTTGAAAAATAAAATAATTTTATTTAATTATTTTATTTACGGTTATGCCATTTTCGGGTTTTCTCACTGGAGACCCGCGTCGACTAAAGTTAAGTCACTCCTAGGGTAAACTCTCCATCATGAACACAATGATGCCTTATAATTTCTAATTTGGCCACCCATTTAAGAGTTATTTCACCTTTTTAGGAAAACCACTCATGCATGATATTTAAAAACTTAACATTTTTTTATGGATCATTTTGGGCACTCTGGGCCTCGGAATCGCATGCCGTCTCAGCACCTAGTCTTTTAATTTTCCCAAGAATTTTATAAAAATAGAATCGGGAAAATCCGAGTCATTATGTTCTCCCTACCTTAAGGATTTATGTCCTCAAAAAGCCAAACAAGGTTTACTCGAACAAAAGGTGAGAAAACTGAGAAAAAATATGAGCCTCCCACTCCCATATTCTCCTCTTAAGGTCCCCATGCTACCTCCAGACATGCACCAAGGGAAATATCATTCACAAAGGATCCTATATATTCATTTGGTACTCAACCCAAGACACTCCAAGTCAAGGTCTAGCTCACCCTAGATTACGATGTGCAAAGGGTTATGAACGAATCTCCTCAACTATGACATGTGGGAGAAGTTGTGTATTTGGTCCCACTATGGGGTATATCCAAGTAGTATGATAACTTTACAACTCTACTCAGTACCTGAAAGGGGGCCTATTAACCTCCTAGATATATTTCTGCCCTAAAAAAATCTATGTAACCCTCGTTGAGGTGAGACCTAAATGAAGACATGGTCTCTTTCCTCAAACTCCAAAGGTCTCCACCATCTGCCAGCACAAAACTACAGACAGCCTTGTGCATTCTTAATCCACTCCTAGATAACCTGCACATTCTATGCAAATTCCTCTTGCACATAGAGTCATCCCAATACCTCTAATAAACTCTTTTCTTGGGGTATTTAGGAAGTGGGACGACTTAGTGAGTTGGTCAATGATCACCCTGATGGTATCGTGTCTCCTGGACGTATGTGGTAAACTCATAATGAAGTCCACCAATATCCCTTTCCACTTCCTTCCTGGTACCCTTGTAAAGATAAGGAACAACCCACAAAAATGATTCAAATAATGATCAGCTTTTAACTCAACAGGTGAGCTTATCTTGAACCCATTCTGTCATCCCCAGTTTCTACCTTAACACCCACATGCATATTTCGATGCATCTCACCACTCTAGGCATCCACTACTACAACTGTGCATCTCCTGAAAAGAATAGAATGCTCCTCGCCTTTTTAATATTCAACAGGTCCATTCCCCATGGACAACTAAGAACATAAAGTCTCATTATCGGTATCACCAAGTTGTGCCTCCCTGACTCACTATAAGAGTGGAGGGGTAACAACCACCAATTGGAGGTAAGATATATCATCTCTATCCATGAAGGATAACGGTAATGAGGCCAACTAATCTATTTTATCATTCAGAAACTATGAACTGGATCTTCTACTGATAGCATCCACTACCACGTTTCCCCTACCAGGAGTATATACTCTCCCCAAGTCATAGTCCTGGAGGAACTCTAGCCAATGCCTCTATCTCAAGTTCAGAACTTTCTGAGAGAAGGTATACTTGAGACTCTTATGGTCTGAGTAGACCATAAATCACCTGCCCATTAGGTAGTGTTGCCATATCTTCAATGCGAAGACTATCATTGCCAAATCAATACTGTGGGTCACATAGTTCTGATCATGTGGTATCAACTGATGCAGACCATAGACAATCACCGATTACCTATGATACCACTCTATCATGACCTTTCCCTTAGGGATAATGTCATGACTACCCCAAGCCTACCTCTGATAGGCCAGGGGATGGAGACTAGCATCAAGTAGGCATATCCCACAAATGGGAGGAATTTTCCTAAGAACCTATATATACACACACAACTTCAAGCTAAAGATGATGGAAAGTAAAAACACTAAGGAAAATGAATGCATACCACTAAAACACAATAATAGTGTATCATAGAAAGAAAATAAGTAAAGTACAGCTGTGAAAAAATACAATCCCACCAAAAAGAAAGAGTCTGTAACACAAGTACTAAAGCTCGGTCGTAGAAAACCCCACCTGATCCAACTACAAGGTACGACACTAGACTATTGTCTGTAAGCCATCGGAACACACCTCGGTCTGTCTAATCCCACTAGGCCCCACCTAGTTCTGGTCTACCTGGAATACCATCAAATATTCAATCATCTACACAAGACATGACACATGCGGGCAAATCTCATGCAGGGGTGAGTAAAACCATACTTAGTAGGGTACCCCAAAACACAAAGTAAAAGACCACAAAGGAAAAACCACTAAGAAGAAACAGTCGGCGTAATATAGGTATATGTCACCAACACATATAATAATAACATCCAATTATACTCATAAAGTATTCCAAGACTCAAGGAAAGGACCATGTCATGACTACCCCAAGCCCACCTCCGATACATCAAGGGATGGTGACTAGCACTGAGTAGGCATATCCCAAAAATGGGAGGCATTTTCCAAAGAACCTATACACACGCACCCAAATCCAAGCCATGGGGTTGGAGAGTTAAAACACTAAGTAAAGAAAATTCATGCATACCAATACAACTCAACAATAGAGTACGACATAAAGTAAATCAGTAAAGTGAAACTAGGCTAGAAACAAGCCCACTAAAAGAAAGACAACTATAAATTCTGGCCTGTAAATAAGGACACTGAAGCTATTGTAGGAACCTTCCAAAAACACCTCAGCTCATCTGATCTCACAAGGCATCATCTAGTCGTGGTCCTGGTCCCACTCTACTTAGGACTCCACCGAATTTTCAGTCAACTACACAAGATGCGGCACGTGTAGGCAAATCCCGTGCATGGGTGAGTAAAATAATACTCAGTAGGGGACCCCGAAACATAGAGTAAAATACCATAAAGGAAACACCATCAAGAAAGTATAGTCATCTCAACATGGGTATATGTCAACAACACATATAATAAGAACATCCAGGTATACTCGTAAAGGATTCCAAGACGCAACGTCTCATCCACTGCCAACCATATGGTTCCGCTCATAGCATGATCAATTCTGGGAGATCCCACTCCCCAAGCTATCTGAATGTAACCATGTAGAAAAACTCTACCAAAAGTATCTGAGAGAACATATGGTCTTGATACATCAATAATTTTCTCTGATATTTTTGGTCTCACTAAGATAAGGAGTCTTGATATCGCAGCCAAATCCTTGGTCACAGGATTCTCCTCAAGGCATGCTCATTCTGAGAGTCTCAGTCCTCAAGCCTAGATGTCATTCGGGACTCTTACAAGAGGTCCTGCTGAACTTGGGCCCCTCCTAAAGATAAAATGTTTCTCAAATGTCATGAAATACAAATATGGGATTCCAAAGAATATCACAAACCCAATATGTATTACCCCGCACCATAGGGGATTCTCAGAGAATACCACGAACCCTACAATGCATCTCGTAACATAGGATATTCCAAAGAATACTGTGAACCCTACGATACCGCCCACTAGATAGAGGATTAACACCCTGCACTCGGATATCACATCAATACCCAAAAAAATCTATCTAGGGTGATAGAGTATCACTCCATTCCCAAGGAGGATTTAAAACTCTATCCGAGACTCATCTCTTGAGGGGATTGTCATGTAATGCCCTACTAAACCCTAGAGGGAAGAACCAAGGGGAGATTCCACACCTATAATGGTCCTTAATAACATCCCAACAAGCCATCTTTAAAGGGTCGACTCATCTCAAGTGTCCCAACGTTGCAGACATCTTGTCAAACGGACTTATGGTTTGAAAGATATGGCTCTTTTTGTAAAAAGGGGTCGGTTTAGTTTGGATCCGGTCCGACTCACTTTGGTGGCCCGAACTACTACGTCGGCCCAGCCTGAGGTACGGGGGTTGGCCCGCCTGACCAACCTGGCCCGCTGGAGTGGGCCGGTCTTCTCCGCCCGGGACGTGGCGGGCGTCGTGGGTCGCCACCATGGTCCAGTTGGACCACAACCTCCATTCACGTGATGTGACTCGCCAAACGCATCCATCGAACCACCACTAGTTGTTGCCAACAGCCTCTGATCACCGCCCACAACAGATGTCGCAGGCCTCCTTCACTGTCGTGGTACATCGGTGGGGCATTCCGCGGGCCACCGAACGCACTCCGGTGGTCCGTTCTTCAATTCGAAGACGTTTCGGAGTCCTCAAGTCACATTCTTCATCACTAGGGGTTCAAAACTCTTCCACAATCCCTTATGATGAAATGTCTCTCAAATGAAGATATCTCTTGCACTGCCTCAATCAGTTCTCCACCGTCATCGTTGCACCTCCATCGTGTCGTTTCCATCCCAGATCTGCGATATCGGATCATTGCGCTAAGGATCTATTGTGAAATGATCGATCAATCGTCAAAAGTTGAGTCATGGGCCAAAAAAAGAATGACCGCGATGAATGAATAATGGAGGGAGGAATGACATGAATCAACAAAAAGGGACGGACCTTGATCTATGTTAGTTTCGATCATGGTTCATCACCATTAGAACAGAAATTGAATTAAACCAAGAATCTATCACACAAGATTAATCAATATTTGATAACCAAGATCAATCTTCTGTTAGAACCCCACAAATAAAACTCCCTTCCTGTAAGAATGATCGAACCGTGAGTCAACCTATTCTTGAGTTGATCCACATTCATCATTTAAATCTAAAAACGGGGAAAGACAAGATTCAAAATAATGACCCCTACCTCAAGTTGGATTGCTTGAAGACGTAGATTAAAGTCGAGTCACCATGTCGATACTTGTTGTACTAGCACTCTTCGATTCGTCATTTCTTGATTGAATCCTGACCTATGATCTATTGTCACCGATGAGAGAGCCTCCTCCCCCTTTCCTTAGGGAAACTTGAGAGTTCCAGAGAAATCTCCAGTGTTATGAATTCTAACACTGGACCATGTCCTCGATTAATCGAAGAAACATGTTAACGCATTACTGTTTCACTTTGAAACAGTGTCGCCATGCTACCTCATTTATAAAAGGAGAAAAGATTTCTCCATCACTGTGTCATAGTGTCTCCACACTATGAAATGTTAAAAGGAAATAAAATAAACTTCTTTAAGTTTATTTTATTCTCCTTTAAAAGGTCCAAAATTTAACTTTTACCCTTAACCCGCGCCGATCAAGGTTAGGCTCCGCCTAATGAAATAACATCCTCATGAACTCAATGGTACTCTATGATTTCTAATCCGAGTTACTGTTTATGAGTTATAAGGATTTGAAAAATAAAATAATTTTATTTAATAATTTTATTTATGGTTATGTCATTCTCGGGGTTTCCCACTAGAGACCCACGCTGAATAAAGTTAAGTCATACCTAGGGTAAACCCACCATACTAAATGCAATGGTGCACTCATATTTCTAATCTAGGCACCTGTTTAAGAGTTATTCCACTTTTTTAGGAAAACTGCTCATGCGCGCTATTTAAAAACTAAGCAATTTTCGACGGATTATTCCTAGCACTCCGGGCCTCGGAATCACATGCCGTCTCAGCACCTGGTATCATAATTTCCCTAAAAAAGTTCTAAAAATAGAACCAGGAAAATCTGAGTTGTTTAAATTCCCTTGTTTCATTTATTACCATGTTTTATTTAGTTACTAAATTGGTTAAGTTTAAGTCGGATGTTTTGAGGTCTTTTAGTTCATAGTCTCTAAAACAACTATAGTAGGTTGATCATGGTCAAAAGAGAAATAGTTTTATAATATAAATAAAATTATTATTTTTATACATTAAATATTCTTTTATGACCAACCATGTAAGGAGTTCATGAAAAATGAAACATGTCGTTTCATGGAGGTGATAGCCCGTAAGTACACATAAGAGGCATTTCCATTTTCCAATGGATGGGGGAGAAGAAAGTAGATGATATTTTAGATTTAAAGAAATATAATTATGTTATAAATATAATTATTATTATTTTTATATATCATTATAACCATCCAATTTATGTGGTGATGAAAAATGAAATACATCATCCATAGAATTAGTAGTTTTCACATACACATGGACAATGTTTTTATTTTTCTATGGATGGAAACAAAGTAGATAATGGTTATTCCACAAACATAATAATATTTACATATAATAATGATATTTATTCCTTTACTTTAATATGGTTATATAATATTTGGAGAAGGTTTAAGTAGAAAGAAACTTGAAGAAGCTTGGTTAGAACATGTACCTCTTTCTTGGATAATCTCATTTCAAAAATGCCTTAAGGATTATTGGATTGGAATTTTGGGAAGAAGAAAATATCTAAGAAGTGTCTAAGGATTTTTTAGGTATTTAAGAAGGTATTAGTTGAGATAGGGTTCTCAAAGTGTGTGAATAATTAAGGATAGGAGAGGTCCTTTCATAGGTGAGAGGAGTGGCACTCTTGTAAATGATCTTAACTTTGAAATATTATAAATGTACTTATCAAATTCAAGTGGAACCAAGTAGGAAAAAAATTAGTATATGGGATAATAGAGGGCCTAAATTCACTCATATAATCAAATTTAGATAATTTTTAGAGATATTGTAAGTCTTGTCCTTAAGTTTAACCCCTTCTTTAACCTTTTTAACTCTTACCATGGTGACCAGCTTTTACCATGGAAACTTATTTTTATGAGAAAAAATTAAATCAAAATCATTAAAAAAATTGAAAAAGATGTTTCCAAATATGGAATCCATTTTCTAAGATTTAATTTCTATAGGTGATAAAAATTAATTTTAAAACAAGTATATGTAACTCAATGAATTTTTTTAAAAAAAATGCATTCTTAAACATAAAAAAGAATTTACACCAAAATATTGTATAGTGTTGATTACTATAAAAAAATTAATAGTTTGAGGTAAATACCACTTTATTGAACATAAAAAATGAAACCCCATTTGATAAATGGGTAAATAGGGAACCCATACAAGACACAGATGTATAATCGCCTTAAAGAAACATGACCCGAAGGTCCAAACATGGTCCCAAAGAATCGAAAGGAAAAAAACTTCAAGGAAAGTATCAGAAAAATTCTCATCACCCCCCCCCCCACCAAAAAATACAGTAGAGGAAAACTGAATGGATTCTTATGATTTATTAATTAAAATAAAAGAACCAAAAATAGTTTTTTGTTAGAATAATACATTGCTTTTTTTCCAAAATGTCAAACATGGGTTTTATAAATTGAAAAAAAATTAAAATTATTTATTTTACTCATTAAATATATATTTAGTCTAAAAAAAGTCTCATAAACTTTAAGTTTGTTCTTATATCATGATGATGTCATGATAGTGACATTATTTGTAAAATGGTATTTTTGTACTATTCACCTAATAATCAATTATTTCTAAAAAATTCCAAAAAATCACCCTAAGATAATTTTGACATGATGAATTGAAAAATAAATTCAAATTAATCAAATTTAAATTCTAAAATTTAGAAATTTAACTTTTAAATAAAATCATATAATTCATGGATAATAATTTGGTTAGAATAAATCTATTTATTTTTCAACTAAAAAATCATATAAAATTATTGTATTGAATATTAATCTATAAAATATAATTATGAACATTAATAATACATGAAATTGATTTATTTTTAACATTAAATAAATTTTTTATTTCTTCCCCCTTAAAGAAATTACATCCTCACAATTTTATTCATTGGTAAACAAGTGGGGATATTTTTCTCTCGTGGATTTTTTAGATTATCATATTGATTATTAAATCATATAGTTTTTTCAAAAAAAATAACTATATGATTCATCTTATTCAAAAACAAATACTCTCTATCATTTAGAATCTAAATAGCCTTTTCCTCATAAGAAATATTTCCCTCCAACTAAACTACTTCAGGGCTCAAAACCTGAGATGCATCAGGTACATATTTCCTTAACAATAAAGTATGAAACACATAATATAACTGAGATAAACTTATAGGTAAGACTAATAGAAAAGAAATTGGTCCAACTTTCTCTAGAATTTCATATGGTCTAATAAACTGTAGAGTTAATTTTCCCCTTTTAGCAAAACATGTTGCACGTTTCTATAGAGATATTTTTAGAAAAACAAGATCTCTTAACTCAAATGATATATCTTTACTATGGTCATATACATAACTTTTTAGCCTACTCTAAGATTCATTCATATAATGTTTAATCATATTTACTTTTTCATCCATCTCTTCTACCAATTCAGGTCCAAATAACTCCCCTGGACTTCATCCCAATGTATTGTAGTCTGAAACTGATTTCTATATAATGCCTCAAATGGTTCCATCTGTAAACTAGAATGAAAACTATTATTTTAAGAAATTTCCACTAATGAAAGATGATGATCCCAACTTCCCTGATGATCCAATGAGAAATCCCAAGGAATATCCTATAAATTATGAATTGTCTTATCTGACTATCCATCAAATTGAGGGTAAAAAGCTGTATGAAAACTTAACTTATTACCTAATAACTTTTGAATCCCATCCAAAAATTTAATGTAAATATGGGATCATGATCAGATATAATAGAGATATTAGCTCCATGTAACTTGGCTATCTCTTTAAGATAGAGTCTAGAAATATGATCCAAAGACATAGTATCTTGGATTGGAAGAAAATGCATAGTGTTAATCAAATAGTCAATAATAACCTAAATTGTATTATTACCTTGATATGTATTTGGTAATCCCACCATGAAATCCATAGTTATATTCTATTATTTCCATTCAGGTACTAGAAATGGATGAATTATCCCCTTCGGTAGTTTTCATTTAGCTTTAACCTATTGAAAAGTCAAAATTTTCATGGTAAAATTGGTAATATATTTCTTTATTCCTTCCCACCAATAATATTCTTGAAGGTATTTATACATTTTGGTGCTACCAGGATGAATAAAATATGGAGATTTGTGAGCTTCATTCAATAATTCATTTTTCAACTAAAAATAACTCGGTACACAATGCCTCTTTTCAAATATTATAACACCTTATTTGTCAACATTAAACTTGGGTAACTTTACTTCCTTAACCAATTCTATTATTTCTTGCAAATTATGATCTTCTTCTTGAGTATTATTAATTATTTTAGATAAGGATGATTATACTAATACCTAATCCAAAAGAGAAAAGGCATATTAATACACAAGTTCTAATCCTTGATTTATTAAATCATTTAATATTGGATCATCTTCCAAATGTATCATGGTTGATGATTTATTATATTTTCAAATTAAGGATTTTTTTACATTATGGGATTTACCTAGATAATAGTGAATTGTGCAATCATAATCCTTTATCAGTTATGGATATCTTCATTGATGTATGTTCTACTATTTTTGAGTGAATATATATTTCAAACATTTATAATTTATATAAATATCACATATATCCCCATATAAAATATTCCTCTAAACTTTTAAATCCAAAACTATGATAGCCAACTCAAGTTCATATGTAGGATAATTTTCCTCTTGGGGTTTCAATTGGTATGATACATACACAATTACCCAATCAGTATTCATCAAAACACAACCAAATCCCTTCAATGAATCATTTATAAAAATAAAAAAATACATCATTTCTTGATGGAAAGGCTAATACCATAGAATTAAATAATATTTTTATTCTTTAAAACATTTATCACGCTCCCTTATCCAATTGAATTTAACAACCTTTCGAGTTAACTTTTTTAGTAGGTTATCTAAATGATAAATGTTTTCAAAAAACCATTGATAATAACCCACTATTCCAAGAAAAATATGAATTTGAATGACATTACTATGACTTATAAATTCTTCCACAAATGTAGTCTTGGAAGGATCAATTTCCATGCCATATTTAGTTATAATATGGCCAAGAAATGACATATGTTATAACCAAAAATCACAATTGCTAAATTTTCAATAAAGGTTATTTTCTTTTAGGGTATACAAAAAAAATCATTAGATGTTTCTCATGGTCCTCATAAATTTTATAATATAACATTAAAATCATCAATAAGCACAATAAAAAATTTATCTAAATAATCATGAAAATCTTTATTCATAAGATCCATAAATTCAGTAGGTGCATTCATTAGCCCAAATGGAATGACCAAAAACTCATAATGCTCATACCTAGTTCAAAATTCCTTCCTCAAAATGGATTATTCCTTTACTTTCAGTGGATGATACCTAAACCTGAGGTCAATCATTAAAAAATACCAAGCACCCTGGATCTAATCAAATAATTTATTGATATGAGGCAAAAAATAATTTTTCTTATCAATAATGTTATTAAGTGCTCTATAATCAATTAAAATCCTCATAGAACCATTATTTTTAACAAAAAATAATAATATCACCCTAAGGTGAAGTTCTAGGGTGGATGAAACCCTTATCAATTAATTATTGTAAGTTATTTTTTAAATCTAATAGCTCTACTAGATCCATTTGAAAGGGAGGTTTGGAATTTGCATAACATCGAGAACTAAGTTGGTGATGAATTCAACCTCCCGATCGAGAATAACACTTGGAAGATCATAAAAAAATACAACCAAAATTTTATTTACCATAATAAAATCATTAAGATGAATAGTTACTTTTTTCAAATGACATGATCAAGATATATTTCACCTCCCCCCCCATATTTAATAAATTTATCAGTTTCTTGATAGGTTTTTGCACATATGAACTCATTCTTATATATGAATTGACACTACAAAATATTTAGATTTTTCCAACAGGGACATATCTGTTGGTAAAAGTACATTTTCTATTGGTAAAATGTTTTACCAACACATATGTCTTTGTCACTAAACTATCGGTAAAAACTTTGTCGCTAAATGTTTTTGCGACAGATAAAATAGTTCTGTTACCATTATAATAATACCAACAGATAATATATATGTTAGTTAAAGTGTTTAGCAACAGTTTTTTATGACAAATTTTTCTGTTGGTAATAATATTACTACCATATAATATCTATTTATAAATTATATTTGAATAAAAATTATAAATTTTTATTACTATTAAAATTCATATTATATTTATTAATTTATCATATATAATTCATCAATTTTAATTATTCAACTGAAGAATATTTACATAAATTTTCAAACTTAGAAAAAAAATTATTTATATTAATAATGAAATTCAATACAAAATAAAATACCAAAACATAGGATTCATCCCCCAATAGGACCCCCCCCCCACCCAGTACTAGTGACCCATCCATGCACAGGACCCTTCCATTCCCCAGTACTAGTGAGCCATCTCCAGGAACAACGATCCATCCATGCCCCAAGACCAACAAGCCATCTCCAGCACCTTTAAGAAACCTCAAGTAGTTGTTATACCACAACATCCAACACCGAGATCTCCACCACACATAACCAAAGAGCATACCAAAAACAATTTAGCTCCAATACCAGAGAGAAACCTCAATTTTCTGGTATGACACACCCTTCAAATCCAATATCTACATCACAAACAACCAAAAATTATATCCACAAATCAGTAAAAAATATCTACACAAATTGAAACCAAAATAGAAATAAATGGAAGTATGAAAAAAATGATTTGTATAATTTTCATTTTTCATCATCCCTATTCACATCTCAAGAATTTTAGAAAAGGATAGAACTTATGTAAAGTGGTTCTAAAATAGTGAATTAGATAGATCTAATGCATGTTCAATGAAATAAAAAACCAAACAATTGAAATCCCATAATAACTAAGATTAAAACACAAAAAATGCACATTTTTCTCATACTTTTTTAAACTGCGACATGAATTGGTCACCCAATTTATGCCCCAATGAAATTTATTAAAAAAAACTGTTGTAATACATACACAAGGTGTAACGATCTTACACCATAGGTAATTGAGAGAGATACATGTTGAGATTACAAAAAAAACACATACTAAAACTCACATTGCATAAAACCTTCCCAAAATCATTACCGCTCCAATAGTAAAATTAGTTGTGTTATGATACTCCATAAACTGTTTGAACATCTTATTTTCTCCTAGTTTGGTAGGCTTTCAAGATTGACCTATTTTGCTTCAGCTAACCATGCCCAAAACTCAGGCCTCTTGTTCCATATATATGTTGCTCTGAAAAAATAGAACCTAATGAGATGCATCAACTGGATCAACGATATTGTCAACTCCATGAATTTTCCATATTATTTAGGATGGATAGAAAGCATCATAAGTGACAACACTACCTAAAAAACAATTCATGCTAAGATGCTTGCAAAAAATCCAACCCACATCAACTAAAGGCTTGCTGGAATATATAAATATATTCTTTAGTGTGAAGGATGGTGTAGTTAATGATTAGAATCACATGGATGATGGCTTTATTTGACCAAGACTGAAGTTGGAATTAATGGATTAGTAAAGTTTTATAAAAATAGAGAAACCTATGTATTTAAATATTGCTAGGATTTGAGATTTGAGTTGATTTATTTTGGGAATACTAAGGTAATTTCAAAAGTTATTTTAGTTACTGAATAGAGATGAGTTAGAAATAAAGGTTACAGGTTTTTGGTGATTCATCCATTACTATAAATGTGTCTGGTTTTTCATTAAAATAGGGAAAAAATATAAAAATGAAAAAACCTTATTCAATACTTATGTTTTTATATCTGAGTATCCTAGAGTTGGAGAATTAGAAAAGGGAATAACTCTATTATGATGTGTAATATATTTGTTATACTATTTAGGATATTCTTCTCTCAAAATAGTGTAAATTAACAATGGAAAGGCATGCATATATTTTTTTAAGTACATGTAATATATTTCTTTGATTCATGATAGTTTAACTAATAAATGAATTCAATTAGTAATATCTTCTTAAGATAAGAAGGAAGACTGACATTATTGATGTTGTAAAATATTTATATGTGTCGAAGAATTTGAAAAATATTAAGAATGAATACAACATGGAGTATGAAGAAATATAATTTTAATGGTCATTCTAATATTGAGTTGAAGAATAAGGCTGATGTGTATGTAGTGTTGTTGAGTATATTCTAGTATCCAAAGGCATATTCATTGCGATAAAAAATATTATTCTATTGATGTTGTGACATTCAAAGAAAAAATAATATCCTTTTTAGGAGATCATAAGGGGATCATTGATGACCAGAGGCAAATAGTTTAATCGAGGATTAACCATTCATGACATTGATGAGTTGTTACAAGATAGTTATTGTTTATTTATAAAGATTCAAGGATGTACACTACACTAAACTTCTACTTTTATGGGAAACATTGTAGGAGATGAGGAAGAAAACTGCCCTTATCTTTTTATATTCATTTACATTATATAGTGAATATATTTGTCTTGATATTTTGATACAAGCACATCAAGTATTATATACCAACTTTGGGACCGAACAATATAGAAATACTATATGATCCTATTTATTATTTACCTTATGTATTGTATGTGGTGTTTTCTATTTAGAGTGCATTAATAGACACTTAGAGGGAAGGGACATGGCTCAACTGGATCTGTAAGTCTTCCATTAGCACATGGAGATGCATCTATTGACATCAGTAGGGAAGGAATCTAGGGGGGATTAGGGGAAAGAGACATGGGTTCCACAAGTCCTGGCCATCTAGCAGGTCTACCTACAAATGAACAACACTTGTTTCCTCCATCATTACTGGTAATTTTGTTTATGCTGCTTTTCCATGTGTCTTTATCTTCTCTATTTATTGTCTGGGATATTTTTTGTTTATCGTTATTTGTTCTTAGAAATGTTGGGTCTTGCTACCAAATTATGAATTTTTTGTGGGATTTGTTTTTTTTGGTGTCCAGGTGTTATATTCTGTTTCATTGTGTTTTTTTAACCCATGTAGTTAGGATTATTGACTTATTTGGTGTTCTGTTTATGTATTGGGTTGTTATAGAAATATATAGCTTCGATGATTGAGCAATGATAAATTTGTACAAAAAATTATCGAAAAGAAAATAAGAACATACTAAATCCATGTGTTCTTTAACTAGAGAAGAAAACCTATATGCTGGAGTATTTAGTTCCATAAGGAAGAGCTATATTGCTGAAGATCTAGATGGAGTTTCAAAACAAGAGGATCTATTCTTCATCATTCATAAATCGTGATGATACTATACATGGGTATACCAATTGATCTAATCTATCCATGGAGGGGTATCTACATAATTTATCATCGATGATTGAGCAATGAGAACTTTGTACAAAAAATTATCGAAAAGAAAATAAGAACATACTAAATCCATGTGTTCTTTAACTAGAGAATAAAACTTGTATGCCCCAGTATTTGGTTTCATGAGGAAGAGCTATATTGCTGAAGATCTAGAGGGATTTTCAAAACTAGAGGACCTATTCTTCAGCTTTCAAAAATTGTGATGATATTATACATGGGTATACCAGTTGATCAAGTCTATCCATGGAGGGATATCAACATAAGACAAAATAGAAGCAGCCAGGAGCAATGGGTAATCATTCTTTATTTTGGGTCATAACATTGTTGTGGTGCAGTGTGAAGCTACTATATCTCATGGGGAACTCAATATCCAGAGCTTAGTGGGACTCTAAACAGGTTGTACTAGGATGGTCCCTAGTGTAATCACTTGCACCTGTAGCATAGAAGACTGAATAATCATTAAATGGAGTAGGATTTTACCTGGAACCTTGTAAATTATATTGTTTCTATTCTATTTATATTCTACTAGAATCGGGTGAGTTTGAGTTAAATAATAAAGAGGTTATCATTGTTTTAACCAGGTATAGAGGCTGAATATTAAAAGAATATTTTTTCAAATATACCACTGATTCACCCCCCCTCCAACTCAGTGATACGACCAAGCTCTACCGAATATTATTGTTTATCACCTACATCAAGCCTCTACATGATTACTTATCATTGGAAAATTTCTATTTAGTCTATCATTTGTTAAAATTTTATTAATAATGGGTAGATCAGTTAACTTTATATCATTCGATTCTGACACTAAATAGAGTCTTGGGAGGTTAAATCATTGAGGGAGTCATAAGAAGAGTATATCATTTATATGGTATAAGGATAAAAAGAAATAAGACTAAAATATGATATGAGGGATCTATTACCCTTTAAATTAGAGTCTTGGAGGTTACAACTGTTGTTTCTCCCACCAGAGTTTAGTGGATGCCCAAAGCATTGGGTGAGAACCTGCTGTAACCCACCAATTTTAGTCAGCCTCTCTACATCCATTTTTCCCTCCTCAATACCTATTAATTCATGAACATAGTTAAATTATATAAAAATACACATGAAAAACTTGTTTGTTCATTAAAATCATTTTTTATAATACATAGGGAATCACACAAAAAATTTAACAGTTAAACTACATCTTAAAAATGTTGGTATATTATTAAGTTAGAAATCAACTAACCGAGAAATGAACATCATTATTTTTTTGTGATTTTAAATCAATATGGAATGATGAAGTTATTTTCCTTGTTAAAAGGAAATATTGAACACTGAATATGGACTGATACAGATCTGCAATAAGAAATATAGTTCTTTCTTTCAAGATATTTGACTGAGTGAACAAATCATTTTATCAGTAAAAGAATAAGCATCAATGGTAATTAAAAAAAGAAATTGTAAGTATACCTTTGAGTAAGATAATATTCTGAATTGTTGACCTGGATTTTCGGTCAAAATAAAATTATGACTTTTCTATGATAAAACTCATTTCAATTATATTAATACAAAATAACATGAAATTACTAACAAGTATTACATGTCTCCCTGCTATTAAACTAAGAAATAATTTAATATGTGAAGTATAGACATTTAATGTGTAAGTCAAACAAAATAGGCATTACTAAATCAATATTTTCAAATACAGGTACCTAGGTGACTAAACCATGGTCTCCCGGATTCCATGTAAATTATTTCTAAGTATCTAAGATAGATTTTAGCTATGAACTATAAAACCACCCCAAACATTACACCATTAGGAATTGAAAAAATGATGGTAACTCTGTCATAAGAAATACAAAAAACTCCTAAAGTGCATCTATGAAAAATCAAAGCATCAAAATAAATAAACCTAAGTAACCATTTCCATCACATAGTACAAAAAAAAGAGCAAAAAAACATACTAAGGACGAAAAATAACAGATCAATATAGAATGTATTCCAAACATGAACACAATATAGATTTATAAACAGGAAGAACCAAAATTAAATTAGACACTGCAAATGCTACTAGAGGGTGATTGGGGAACCGAAGTAGAGAAGTGAGGTGTGAGAGATAATCGATGAAAAACTGATGTCAGCATGGGGATATTGGGTATCCTACTGGAGGGTGATTCCGACAAAGGGATTTAGCGTGAGGATTCCAGTCGGGAATAGGGAGGTGGTTCGCACAATGATGTATGAGGGTGACATATTCTAGGAATAGGGAGGGGTGTTCTTGTGAATTTGTGAACATTGAACGCCAACTGTGAATAGTGAAGGAGTTCTGGCTGCAAGGAACTCTAGCCACAAGGAATGCCGACCGTGAGGGACGTCAGCGGGGAATAGAGAGGTAGGGTTAGGGGAGGGGTTCGCAGGGAATGATGGGTGTGGGGGTTGTTTTGGGACACTTTTTTATATATATATAAATATATATAATTAAAAAAGGTATGAATTTATATAAAAAATTATATTTCATAAGGATTATGTATGAATGTATCTATATATATATATATTACCAATAAATATTCTTAAATTATATTATAATGGGTAATATATATATTCAATTATTAGTAAAATATTTGATATTATTGAATAATTTATTGGTAATGGATTGTTTTAATAGTAATAAATAATGTTGGTAACGATAACTAATAACAACAGATTCATTTATTAGTAACTCTATTATTGTTATTACTATGATAAGACAATAGATTTAAATGTTGGTAAAAGATTTGTTGGTATTGAACTACTAATATAAAAAAATATATCTATTTGTAAAAACAATTGTTGGTACCTATAGTTAATATCAACAAAATTTATTATCTGTTGGAATTAATCATTTTTACTGACAGATATATTATCTGTCAGTAATTTTTTGTTGGTAAAGGTCACTTTTTTTGTAGTGTGAAGATCACACTAAAAATTAAATATGTATTTTTTTATCTTTGTAATATATCTTAGCATGATAAACTAAAATTCAATCCATACCTAAAATAGCATCAAACCCTATTATGGATAAGAAAAAAATATTTGTATTAAAAACATTTTGTATATGATAATAGGAATATTTCTATAAATCTTTTTTTCTTTAATACTTATACTCAGATTTTTTATCAAAATCTTTGTCTTTATTTCTAGAGGTGATATTTATAATTTACTGGTGAATTTTATAGAAATAAAATAATGTGTAGGTCCTAAATAAAATAAGAAATTAGTATAATTTGAGTAAACAAATAATGTACATATCACCACTTAATTTGATGTATCAAATTTTTTTGAGGAAGTAGTAAATTATTTTACCACACTCTTATACTTATGGACCTGATGATTGTCATCCTTCGTACTTTTATTCATACACACACTTGCATAATGGAGCATCTCATTATAATTAAAACACTTCACTGTCAACTTTTCATCATTGGTCTGGCCATTCCCATTTCTCCTTTATTTGAAGTCATGAGCTAGATGTCCCAAATTACCACACCAATAACACTTTATAGATATCATAATACACTCCCCAAAATGCTTCTTACCACACTTATCATAAAAGGGTAATTGAATTTTCTTACCTTTAAATTTTATTGATGAATGTTTCTCTATTACTTTCCACCTGGATCACTTCTTATCCATATTATTGTAAAAGTATACAAAATCCATCACAAGTTTCTTATCAAATCAAAAAATATCCACATAACTTCCAAACTCATTAGTGACAAAATACTTTCATAAACTTGGATTCAATCCTTAGTAAAATCTATCAAATTTATTATCATGGTCCAGAATAAACTTTAGTGCATACCTGGACAATCTATAAAAATTCACTTTATAGTAAGCAATTTAATCCTCCTAATTTTTCTTCAAATATAAGAATTTCCTTTCCATTCCAATACTAATAAATTTAGGAAAATATTTCTCAAATAAATGATCCTTAAATGTTATCCATTCCACGGCATCAAACACATAATTTTCCTTAGTGTTCTTAACTAGAGACCACCACTGATTGGTATCAACCTCAAAATAATAAATATAAATAGTTAGTTTTTTATGATCCTAACATCAAAAAACTTTAAATATCTTCTCTAAATCATTAATCCATCCTTCAGCTTTTATAGGGTATGAGGTTCTGTGAAAATATAGAGGTTGTTGTTTCATGAAATGATCCACTATAAAATATTACTTTATGGACAATTTGGTAACTGCCTTTCATGGATACCACCATTAATAGTTATCTTCAATTTAGTTAACACAACCAAAAATTGCTCAGTTCCAACTCCAACCATTCTAGGTTATTGGTTTGGAATAATATTATCCTCTTGTCATGTTCCTACCTCATTCACCATGTTTATTCTAGGGAAAACCATTTTAAAATAGACATAGATTAGATAAATCAACATGAAATCCATCAAATACTATCTCATGATAATATAACCATACATTAGAATCCTCAAAGTGACATTTTTTAACTATATCCTAATCTCTAAGGTTATCTAAACTCTGCTCTAATACCAACTATAACAACATGTAACTTAAGTAACCCATAATTATGAGTTTAATAAAAAATATCATAATTTCTTACAACATCATTATCTTTTAGGTTTATAGTTTTAGATAATCATGAAAAACCATTACATAACAAATTGTAAACTTCTACACAGTATACATTTTTTCACAAAACCCTATTCTTATGTTTACACTCATGTTCCATTATTAACATGCTTGATTATTTCATGAAAAGTCCTCATTATTAAAAATTTTACCTTCTTATAGTTCTTATAAATCCTTAGTCCATGTGAAATAATCTGAAAACATGGTAAGACCAAAAAAACATAGAAATGTATATAAAAAAAGAAACCCATTAGTCCTTTTGAAAATCATGAAAACTCATAAGAAAATTTTCCCTTTTTACATAATAAACTTTGTGCTAAAAAATTCATTTAAATACTAATGAAATAAACTATATTTCCAAAAAAAAGTCATAAAACATCGCATAAGAAATATTAAAGTTAAAAAAATAACCATGAAAGTTTCTTGGAAAACATGATAACTCATTAAAACTTTTCTGTGAAAAATAAACCTTTCACCTTTACAAGATTATAAACCATTATTTAACCATAACACCATTTTCTTACCTCATGAAATAAAAATATTTTCATAAAAAACTCATCAAAATCACAGAAAATTAATGTTTTAATCTTGGGAAATTATCCTTATAATAACCATTATAAGAAACCTTACAATGGAATAACCTACTCAGTTAATTCCAATCTATCACCACTGGAGAACATATCATTACCCAATACATAGAAGGGATATATCAAACCCACCTATTATCATATAAGATTTAAAATTATAATAAAATTAATAAAAGACATAACATCTTTCAATTTTATCATAAAACTTATAAAAACATTCATTTGAACCCATATTCATACACACTTATAGTTGTCCCGTAAAAATAAAATGAAATGTCCTTTTCTTTGATAACTTTTTAAAATGAAAAGTTAACCAAACAATAAGAATTGAATTTACATTAGAAAATCATGAAAAATTCAAGGTTAATTATTATAATTAATAACATTAATTATGGTGGGAAAATGAGTTCATGCGGTAAACATTAAAAAACATTCTTTTCACACTTTTGTAAAGAAAGTCAAAAATGAATTGTATGAAAAATGGTAAAATATTACTATTTAACCCTTTGAAAATAAAGTAAAAAATAGTTTAAAAATACCTTTAAAAATATTTTATGTATAAATAATAATATTATTCAAACATTTAAAAGAACATGGACATGAGAGATAACTAGTTTAAAACATTTAAAATAAGGTTTTAAAGAAAAAACCCTTACCTAGGATCTTGAATCACCGCATGCGCCATTTACTTTCCTGAATAATAAAATTATATTAATTATTAAATTAATTCAAAAAAATTAATGTTTATTACTTTACTTAATTTATTACCATGTTTTATTTATTTACTGAATCAGTTAAATTTACATCTGACGTTTTGAGGTTTTTCAGTTCATAGTCTCCAAAACAACTCTGGTAGGTTGATCGTGGTCAAAGGGGTCATGGCTATATAATATACAGAATCTCAATATTTTCATAATTATTATTTTTATACATTAAATATACTTTTAGAACTATACATATAAGGTAGTCATGAAAAATGAAATGTGTCGTTTCATAGAGGCGATAGTTTGCATATACACATGAGTGGCGTTTCCATTTTGAAACTAATGGGAGGGAAAGAAATTAAATGATATTTTATCTTTATATAATAATATTTATGTTATAAATATCATAATTATTCATTTTATCCATCATTATAACCATACATTTGATATGGTGATAAAAAATGAAAAACACCATCCATGGAGGCAGTAGTTTACACGTACGTGTGGACAACATTTTCATTTTTCTATGGATGGAAAGAAAGTAGATAATAGTTATTACATAAACATAATAACATTTAATTATATTTATCTAACCATATTTAATTATTTTAATATGTTTATTGAATATTTGGATAAGTTTTAAGAATAAATAAACTTGAAAGATATTGGTTAGAACGTATACCTCTTCCTTGCATAATCTCTATTGAAAAACACCTTGCGGATTATTGAATTGGTATTTTGGGAAGACCAGGTACTCTAGGACATGGATAATGGTGTTGGGGAGGTATTTGGATAGGTATTGGTAAATATAGGGTGCTAAATGTGTGTGGATAAGTGAGGATATGAGAGGTCCTTTTATAGGTGATAGGTAGGAGTAGCACTCTTTTAGATAATCTTAACTTTAATATATTATAAATGTATTTTACATGGTCAAGTGGAACAATGTAGACAAAATTTTGAATATATGGTAATTTAGGGTCAAAATACACCCATAAAATAAAATTTAGACAATTTTTATATATATTTTATGCCTTATCCCCTAGTTTAACCCTCTCGTTAACTTTTTTCACCTTTACTGTGGTGGCAAGCTTTTACCATGGTCACTTATTTTTATAACCAAAAATGAAATTGAAATCATTAATAAATTCAAAAATTATTATCAAAAATATTTAATGCATTCTCTAAGATTCAATTTCAAGAGGTGGTAAAAATTAATTTTAAAACTATTATGTGTAAAGCAATAAAAATAGTTTTTTAACAAATGCCTTTTAAAACATAAAAATGAATTTACGCAAAAATATTGTATAGTGATGATTAGAATGATATTAATTGGTTTATGATTAAACAAAGGATAGTTATTTGTATTTAAAATTAATCTAAAACTGAATTGAACCTTATAATTACTTGATTAAAACAAAAGAACCAAAAATAGTTTTTATTGGAATAAAGAATCACTTTGGTTCTAAAATGTCAAACATGGGTTTTATAATTTAAAAATAATATTTTTAAATGATATATTTTACTCCTTAAATATATATTTGGTATAAAAATGTTTTATAAACTTTCATTTTATTCTTATATTATGACGATTCCATAATAGTGGTAGTATTTTTAAAATAGTATTTTTCATTATTCACCTAAAAATAATCTATTTCTAAAAAATCCCAAAAATTCACCCTAAAATAAATTGGAGTAATGAATTAAAAAATGAATCTCATTTAATAAAATTCAAATTATAAAATTTATAAATTTAACTTTTAAATAAAACCATATAATTTATGTAAAATAATTTGGTTAGAATAAAGCAATTTTATTTTCTACTGAAAAATCATAAAAATTATTATATTGAATATGAATCCATAAAATCTAATTATGAACATTAATAAGACATGAAATTGATTTATTATTAACATTATTCAGGTTTTCTCATTATTCCCTCTTTAAATAAATTGTATCCTTATAATTTTATTCATTGGTAAATAAGTGAGGATATTTTTCTCTCATAGATATTTCCAATTCTCGTGTTTCTTCTTCAATCATAAGGGTTTTTCAAAAAAACATCATCCAAATGATTCACCATACTCTAAAACACCTACACTCTATGATCTAGAATATTAAATGTATTTTCCTTATAAGAAATATTTCCATCCAACCAAACTACTCCAGGGATTAAAATAAGAGATGAATCAGGTGCATGTTTCCTTAACAACAAAACATGAAAAAAATTATGCAACTGAGATAAAATCAAAGTTAAGGCTAATCAATAATAAATTTATCCCAATATATCCATAATTTCATAAATTCTAATAAACTACAGACTTAATTTCCCTTTTTTACCAAATTTTATCACACCATTCCTTGGAGATATTTTAAGAAAAATATGATATACTACCTCAAATGAGAGATCTTTTCTCTAGTTATCTACATAATTTTTATTCCTTCTAAGAGATTCCCTCAAATAATTCTAAATCATATTTACTTTTTCATACATATATTCTACTAATTAAAGTCCTAAAAACTTTATATTCCCAACTTCATCCCAACATGTTGCAGTCTGACACCGCTTTCCATATAATGGATCAAATTGTATCATCTATATACTAGAATGAAAATTATTATTATAAAAAAATACACTAATGAAATATATTGATCCCAACTTCCATGATAATATAATTAATAATTCTATATCATATCCTTCTAAGTCTAAATTTTCTGCTCCGACTATCCATTGGATTGAGGTTGAAAAGTTATACTGAAACTTAACTTAGTACCCATTAACTCCTAAAGTCCCTTATAAAAATCAGATGTAAATTTGGGATTATAAACATATAAAATATAGAGAGTAACTCCATGTAACCTAACTATCTCTTTAAGATAGATTATATAAATCTAATCCAAATATATAGTATCTTGAATAGGAATAAAATGCATAGATTTAGTCAAATGATCAATAATAACCTAAACCACATTACTTACTTGAGATGTATTTAGTAATCCCACCATGAAATACATGGATATATTCTCCCATATCCATTTAAGTATTGAAAATATATGAAGCATCCCCTTTAGTGTTTTTCATTTATCTTTAATTTTTTGAAAATTCAAATATTTCATGGTAAAATTAGTAAATATTTCTTCATTCTTTCCCGCTGATAATATTCTCAAAGGTATCTATACATTTCAGTGCTTCCATGATGAATTGAGTATATAGAGTTGTTACATGCATTCAATAATCCCCCTTTTAACTAAAAATCAGTTAGTTCACAAAGGCTCGTTCCAAATATTATGGCACCCTATTTATCAATATTAAACTTGGGTAAATTTCATTTCTTAACCAATTCTTCTCTTTCTTGAAAACCATGATCTTCTTTATGAGTACTCATAATTATTTATAACAAGGATGATTTTATTAATACTTGATCTAAAATAGAAAAGGTTTTCAAATAAATAACTTATAAATCTAGATTTATTAAATCATTAACTATTAGATCTTGTTACAAATATAGCATGGTTATTGATGCATTATCCTTTAAACTTAGGGCATATGTTACCTTATTGGATTTACCTAGATGATAGTGAATCATAAAATCATAATCCTTTATCAATTACAACCATCTTTTTTCCACATGTTCAACTATTTTTGAGTGAATATATTTTGAAACTTTTATGATCCATATATATATATCACATTTCTCCACATATTGAATACAACTTCAAATATTTAAATAAAAAAACTATTGTAGTCGGCTCAAGGCCATGCATAGGATAACTCTTCTCATAGGGTTTCAATTGGAATGATGTATACACAATTACCCAATCATTATGAATCAAAACACAGTTAAGGCACTTCAATGAATCATCGTTATAAATAAAAAAATCATTGCTTCTTGATGGAAATTCTAACACTAGATAATTGACCAATCTTCTTTTTAATTCTAGAAAACATATTCCACTCTCCCTTGTCCAAATGAATTTAACTCCCTTTCGAGTTAACTTAAATAGTAGGTTAGCTAACGGGGCAATGTCTTCAACAAAATGTCAGTAATAACCCACTAGTCCAAGAAAACTATGAATTTTAGTGACATTAGTTGGTCTTTTTCATATTTACACAACTTTAGTTTTAGCAGGATTAATTGTTATTCCATATTTAGTTACAATATTCCTAAGAAATGATATATATTATAACTAATATTCACATTTTCTAAAATATATATGAAAATTATTTTATTTTAAGGTCTAAAAACAATACTTATATATTTCTCATGATCCTCATAAATTCTTGAATATACTAAAATATCATCAATAAACACAACCAAAAAATTATCCAAATACTCATGGAAAACTCTATTTATAAGATCCATAAATATAGTGGGTATATTAGTCAACCCAAAAGGAATAACCAAAAACTTATAATGGCCATACTTAGTTCAAAATTATTTCCTTAAAATGTATTCTTCCTTTATTTTTGAGCTGATGATACCCAAACTTGAGGTCATTTTTTGAAAAATACTGAGTACCCTGGAGCAGATCAAAAAAGTCATCAATATGAGGCAAAAGATACTTATTCTTAATAGTAATGTTATTGAGTGATTTGTAATCAATGAAATGCCTCATCGAACCATACTTGATTTTGAAAAACAAAACAAGATCACCCCAAGGTGAAGTGGTAGGGTTTATGAAACCCTTATCAGGTAATTCTTTTAATTTTTTTCACTTCTAATAGATCTATTAGAGCCATTCGATAAAGAGGTTTGAAAATTGGATTTGCATTAGGAACTAAGTAAGTAGTGAATTCGACCACCCAGTTAGAAATAATACCATAAATATCATTAGGAAATAAATTTGAAAATTCATTAACCATAGGCATATCGATAAGATTAATAGTTTTTTTTCAATGACATGAGAAATATAACTTTCACCCCCATCTTTAATCAATTTCCTAGCTTCTTGATATGTTATCAAAATTATGAAATCATTATTATATATTAATTGAAACTCAATTTAAAAATTGAATATGACAAATTTATCTTTGTAATCTAACTTATCATGATAAACTAAAAGTCAATCCATACCTAGAATAACATAAAACTCTATAATGTGTAAGATAATAAGATTTACAGGAAAAAATATTCCATGAATGATATATCTTTGTTACTTTAATACTTAAAAACATAGTTTTTACCAAAATTTCTATCATAATTTCATGAAATTACATTTATAATTTACTATAAATTTTTCAAGAAATAAAATAATGCATAGATCCTAAATCAAACAAGACATTAACATACTTTGAGTAAATAAGTAATGTACCTTCCACCACATCATTTGATGGTATGGCATTTGTTTAGGTAGTAGAAAATGGTGTTTCCATGCCCTTATACTTATTATCTTGATAATATCCATCCTTTATACTTTTTTGGATGTGCACTTGCATCATGATCCATCTCATTAAAATTAAAACACTTCACTACTGGATTTTCATCATTGGTATGACCATTCCCATTTCTCTTTTCATTGTTTTCATGAGTCAAATGTATCAAATTAAAACATTGGTAACACTTTATATATCTCATAAGACACTACCAATAATGCTTCTTAACACACTTATCATAAGAGGGTAATTGGATTTTCTTACCTTCAAATTTATTTGAGGAATTTTCCCCTATTTCCTTCCTCCTGGATCACTTATTATCTTTATTATTGTAAAATTATAAAAACTCCATCTTGATGTTCTCAACACATCAATCAATAAACACATAACTTACAAACTCATGAGTAATCAAAACCTTTTGTAAACTTGGCTTCAATACAAAGTAAACTAAAACAATTTTACTATCATGGTACATAATAAAATTTGGTTCATACCTAGCCAATCAAGTAAAATTTTCTCCATGGGTGGTAATTAAATCCTATACCTTTTACTTAAAATCTAATAATTTACTTTTCATTCTATTTCAAACAACTTTATGAAAATATTTCTCAAGGAAATGATCCTTAAATTTTATCCATTCCATGGAATCAATATCATCATTTTCCTCGGTGTTCTCAATCAGAGATCATTGTTGATCATCTTCACCTTAAAAATAAAAAATAGAAATAGTTTCTTTATAATGAATTTAACATCCCAAAACTTCAAACATCTTATTAAAATCATTAATCTATATTTTATATTTAATATGGTATGAGGTTCCATCAAAATATAGAGGTTTCTATTTCATGAAATTTTCCACTATCGATATGTTACTCTATGGAGAATCTGGTCACTCCCTTTCATGGGAACCACTGTAAATATCCCACTTTAATTGAGTTATAATATCCATAAACTAATTATTTCCAACTCAAATAATTATAGAAAACTAGTTCAGAAGGATATTGTCCACTTGTTTTCACCCTACCTCATTCATTATTTTTCCTCTATGTAAAACCATTCAAAAACAAACATAAATTAGATGAAGAAACATGAAAACCCTCAAAGAATATCTCCTGATAAAATAACCATAGATTATAATCCCTAATGTTTCCTTTCTTAAATACATCATAACCTCTAAATTTAGTTAAACCCCACTTAAATACCAACTATAACAAATCATAACTTAAAAAACTCATAATTATGATTCTAATAGAAAGGATTGTAATTTATTAAATTCTCATTAATTTTTACATTTAGTGTTTTAGAGAATTAGGGAAAAAAGTTACATTAGAAAGTGGATACTTCTATATAGTGTACATTTTTCCAAAAAATCAGGTTCTTATGTTCACACTCCTATTTTATTCTTAACACACTTTCTTCTTTCAAGATAAGTTTTCTTTACCGAAATTTTGACTTTGGTATAGTTCATATGAATCATTAAGCCCTATGAAAAACATTTTAAATCATGGGATGAACATAAAAATCTCAGAAATTGATATAATAAAATAAACATATTATTCCTTTTGAAAATAATTAAACTCATAATAAAAATTTTCTTTTTACATAAAAAACAATGAGCTCAAAAAAATAATTTTATTACTCATGAAATCAAATTTATTGCCCAATTTTTTTCATAAAACATATTATAAGAAATCTTAAAGTAAAAAATCATAACCATTGAGGTTTCTTGGAAAACATGATAATTCGTGAAAACTTTTCCTTGAAAAACAAATCTTTCACCTTTAAAAGATTATATACATTTATTTAATCATAATATCATTTTATTAACCCATGAAATAAAAATATTTCCATAAAAAATGGAAATAATAGGAAAATAATATATGAATCTTTGTAAATTATCCCTAAAATCACACTTATGAGAAACCTTAAAATGGAATAACCTAGCCGGTTAATTCCATCATATCTCCTCTAGAGAACGTATCATTACCCAATGCATTAGAAGGATATATCAGACTCATTAATCATAATATATAATATAAAAGAACCATGGAATGAATAAAACACATGAGGTATTTCAATTTCAATGTAAAAATCATAAAAATATTCATTGGAAACCATAATCATGTGCACTTATATTTATCCCATAAAAATAAAAAAATATCATTTTCTGTGATAACTTTTTACAATGAAAAATTCATTGAACAATAGGAATTTAATTTAATTTATAAAACCATTAAAACATAAAGTATAATATTCATAAATAATAATGTCCATGATTTTAGGAAAATTAATTCATACAGAAAAAATTAAATAAGCATTCTTTTTACACTTTTGTAATGAAAGTAAAAAATGATCTAAATGGAAAACATTAAAAGATTATTTTTAAACCTTTGAAAAAAATTTATAAATAGTTGAAATGACCTTTAAAAATATTTAATTATAAATAATAACATTATTTGAACATTTAAAAGAATATAATTATGGAATAGAAAGAGTTTAAAACATTTAAAACAAGGTTTTAAATAAAAATTCCTTACCTCGAGTCCTGAATCGCCGCATACATATTTTAATTTCCTAAATAATAAAATTATATTAATTATTTACTTGATTTAAAACTTTTTTAATGTTTATTCACTTATTATTATTCCTTTATTTCATTTATTACCATGCTTTATTTTGTTACTAAATCGGCTAAGTTTACATCAGACATTTTGAGATCGTTCAGTTCATAATCTTCAAAACAGCTTTGATAGGTTGTCCATAGTCAAAGGGGTCATGGTTATATAATATCTAGAATCTTGATAATGTCATAATTATTATATTTATACATTAAATATACTTTTATAACTAGTCATTTAATGCTTCCATTAAAAAATGAAACACGTCGTTTTATGGAGGTGATGGTTTGTTCATACACACGAGGGATGTTTCCTTTCCAGACAGATAGGAGGGAAAGAAAGTAAATGGTATTTTATCTTTATAGAATCATAATAATGTTATAAATATAATATTTTTCATTTTATCAATCATTATAAAAATACATTTTAGATAGTGATGAAAAAGGAAATACATCATCTATTGAGGTAGTAGTCTGTATGTACACACGAACAACATTTTCATTTTCCTATGGATGGAAAGAAAGCATAGAATTATTATTCCATAAAAATAATAATATTTTAGTATAGTAATTATACTAATCTAATTATTTTAATATTATTATAGAATATTTGTATAAAGTTTAAGAAGAAAGAAACTTGAAAGAGCTTGGTTAGAATATATACCTCTTCCTTGGTTAATATCCTTTGAAAAACACCTTAAGGCTTTATGGATTGATATTTTGGGATGACCAGCAGAAATATAATGTAGATAAGGGTTTTGGTGAGTTATTTGGTTAGATTTTGGTTGATATATGTTTCTTGAAGTGTGTGGATAAGTGAGGCGAGGAGAGGTCCATTTATAAGTGAGAGGAGTGGCACTCTTATAAATAATCTTAACTTTAAAATACTATAAATGCCTTTCTCGTGTTAAAGTGGAAATAAGTGGATTTCAAATATAGTATATTTAAGGGTTTAAATACACCCATAAATCAAATTTAGACATTTTTTAGAGATATTTGAACCTTATCCCTTAGTTTAACAACCTCTTTAACCCTTTTAACTCTTACCATCGTGACTAACTTTTACCATGGTAAATTATTTTAATGAAAAAAATGAAATTGATATAATTACCAAATTTGAAAATACTAATATTGAATTTTTAATCCATTTTATAATATTTTATTTCTATAGGTGGTAAAAATTAATTTTAAAACAAATACATGTAACGTAATAAATAATAGTATTTAGAAAATTGCTTTTTAAACATAAAAATGAAATTACACCAAAATATTGTATAATGTTGATTCTCATAAAATTTATTGGTTTATGATTAATAAAATTATATTTATGTGTCTTTAAAACTACACCAAAAACAAATTGAACCTTATTATTACTTGATTAAAATAAAATAATCAAAAAAAGTTTTTTATTAGAATAAAACATCACTTTGGTTCCAAAATGTCAAACATTGGTTTTCTAAATTGAGCATAATATTTTTAAAATATTTATTTTAATACATAAATATTTATTTGGTATAAAAAAGTTTTAATAAACTTTAAAGTCATTCTTATATCATGATTGTGTCATAATAGTGATAGTATTTGCAAAAATGGTATTTTTCACTATTCACCTAAAAATCAACTATTTCTAAAAATTCTCACAAATTCATCCTATGATAATTTTGAAAATATGGATTCAAAAAATAATTCTATTTAATCAAATTAAAATTCTAAAATTTATAAATTTTTCATTTAGATAAAACCATATAATTTCTGGAAAGCAATTTGGTAAGAATAATGTTAATTCTTTTTCAACTAAAAAATATTATAAAATTATTATATTGATTATGAATCCATAAAATATAATTAGGAACATTAATATGGAATTAAATTGATTTATTATTAACATTGTCTAGGTTTTCAAATAAAATCCCCACTTTACTTGCCTGAATCAATGGCCAATTAAATCCAATTTCTCCAAAACCCTAAATATTTAAAGGCATTGGAATACCTTCAGTGAAACAAGTAGTAGAATGTGATCATCATCATGGTACATAATCTATTTATGAAGATAAAAATACCTATCATTCCCACTTTATTCTACCATGCTCTGGTGGAATCAGAGCCAAACCCTGACCCAAAATCATCATAAATCAAAAGCAATGGAAGGCAATAAATAATGAAAGGAATAAGAGGAAGAAACAACCTAAAATATACTAGTAAATCATCCAAGAATCACCCTTGCTCATGGGGGGTCAAGAGAGGGAATAATGGGAGATGGGTCGGAAATGGCACCCTAATCACCCCTCGATCGACCTGACAACCAAAGGGGGTATCTATGAAAATATTGGTCTACCCCTATTAAAAAAACATGGAAGAGGCATATTCACAGTGTGAACCGCCTGGTTCACAGTGCGACCACCCCCTAGAAGAGGTATAGACACCTATTTATGTCTTCATCATGGTGTAATTGGCCTATGTAAAGGGATTGACCCCCATCTAAACACCATTCTAGTGTGACCCCTAGAGGTCATGATGTGGTGTACCATTCTATGAAAAATTGAAGGCCAAAATTTTATGGGCCCTCATCCCTTTTCATAAGTGTCACCATAATAGTACGACACCCCCTTCACAGTGTGACCCATTTCATAAGGGTATTTCCCTTATCCAAAATCTGCATAAAAAAACCTATCATGTTACGAAGGACCTGACCATGATGTGACTCTTAGCACCCGCTGTGTTGTGAACCTCACTCCTTAAGGCATGACGGGTCACTTGTAGCCATAATAAAAATGGGGGTTTCCCTAACCTCACTTAGATTCCCACCATAGAACCTGAAACCTCTTCTAGGTCTCTATCAATGTCCAAAAACATCTCCTTGAGACACTCCAACTCTTGAAATCCTGATCCAAATCCTGATTCTAAAAATGGACCCCGTTCCAGGAATAAAAAAACATTTTCCCTCTGAATTTCATAGATCATAACGATGCGAGTTGTTATAGAGTCGAAGCTTGAAAAAAATAAAGGAATGGAATCATAAGTTTCTGAAAAATATAGAATCAATACTTGAGAAAATCAATTTACTTTCTTATCAACTGAGATCGACCTTTACTGATCAATATTTAATTTCTAAAATGATTAAAATGGAATACTTTGAAGAGTTATATAAATATAAAAATGTGGATGACCTAAATAAGAATAAAAAACAAAGGAATACTCTAGATACATTTTTAGAAGGATGTATAAACTCATAATACTTCCATATAATTTAGAATCATCCAAAGTACTGATATGGAATCTGATACTCTTGGAATAATGGAAGAAATATATGTTGGAATCACTTTTTCCTACAAAATAATATTAGAAAATATCACTAAAATAAAATATAGATTATAAAGAAATTATTCACCATATATTTTAAACCAAGATTGATATGGATTATGAAATCCAACCTGTCCAACACTCATCATGAAGATTTATTAAATAGAGAAAAATTAACTTTTTGGGCATGTTAATAAATAATGAAGATCACCTTCCTGACATATTGGTATTTGAGATCTCTCTAAGTGAATACTATTTAATTTTTCTTGAAACTCTAATCAATGAGGAAACATCGTGTTAACTATATTTTATAATTCTTTATATTTATAAGAATAAAATTATTTATTTATTTTTCAAAACCTATGACTTTATGATGACTATTTATATTCACCATTAGATATCTGATGTTTGAATTCAAGGGTCAAATATCATGTAGTGTTTAATTTTTTCATATATACATTAATCATGCTACAACTATTCTATTCTAAATCCTATAAATACTATAATTCCTCTTTATTTAAGTGCGCTCTTTGAGATCATCTCATTATATCACCTCTTGAAATTTATTTCGAAGTCTCTCTCTCACTCTTCAAAAATATTTTGTTTAAAATACCTTAAGAGATGAGATTTATTATTTTTCCATTTTAATTGTTATTTCTTACCCTTATTCATAATTTCATAAGTTTTCATTGAATACTTATGGAATTGGTATATTAAATGTTTGAGCTTGGCCTGGAAAACTAGCCCAATGCAAAATGAAAAGTGGTGGGGTTCCCATGAAGAATGGATAACTGACCTTCTATTCATCTTTAATACTTATTTTCCTTATCTCGTAGAAAATAAGTGGTTGAATTCTATTCAAATAATCTCTCTTGTTTTGGTCCTTGAAGATCAAGGTGAGAAAATAGGATACTTAGAGGTTGAGATGGTTTCCAATTGGAGAACCCCTCTCTGCTCTACTTATTATTTCTTCTAAGTATAAGGAATGAGAGGATAAATTATATATATGAGGTGGGATTTAGGTGATTCTATAAAAGTTGTCTCAGTGAATATAATACCTGAAAAGACATGTGTAAAAAGGAGTCAGGTGGATAGATGAGAAAAACAACAGACAAAGAATTTCATTTTTTTTCTCATCTTTATATTTAATGTATTTTTTTCTTATCATCCTCTGATTAAAAATTTTATTGAAATAAATTTTTAACTAAATATATTGCTCTAAATTTTTTATTTTTTCACAAATTATATAAGATCCATGAGTTTGGGGACCATATATTTTTAAACATACATGGACAATATTATACTAGTGATTAAAATATTAAAAAACATTTGAAAATAATCCAAACATTCTGGAGCTAATTAGTCAAAAGAGGAATCAAATATAACGACACTCAATTTCTATATTTTTCAAAGATACAGACTCAAGAAACATATCCATAATCTACAAAATTTCACCTTAAAAGACTATTTTAATGATTAAGTTTCAATACTAAGAAAAATGGTAATCTTTATCTAATATTACACTTTCTCTAATTGAATATATTTTAATGTTTGTTTCACTATTCAAGATATAACTATATATAGCATCAAATGTTTTTCCATTTCACATTTTCTTCAGTTGATATAAATACAGATCAATGACATTTTGAACCCTTAGTGTTTCAAGGGGGATTTATCTTCTAATATCCTGATCAGTACCATTCGTTTTATATGGGGTGATCCACTTTCCTATTTCATAGGGGAAATATATTTTTAAAAAGTGAAATTATAATTTGGAACATTTCCCCATATTAAAAGGAGAGTTTTTATTTAAAGAGGGGTATTTCCTAGGCCACATTTTTTATAATCCCAAAGGGGGGAGTTTAGTTAAAACCAGACTTTGTACATAATTAGTGGATGCAATATGTTTATCTTATTGGTTTCAACTAGTGCTTGACATTAGTTAATATAACTCTGGGAACCTTATTGAATTTTTTCACACTTTGATGTTTTTTGTCTTGTGATCATCAAAAATGGAGATATTATAGAGTCTTCATCTAGATTCTACACGTATTCATCCCCCATATTGACAGATTTTAATGAACACAAGACATTGATCTTCTTATTATGTTTATACATTAATTTATCACACTTAATGACCATTAAAAAGAGGGAAATTATTGGGTTCTTCTCTAGATACCTCAATTCTTATCCTTCGAAGTGATAATATTGTATGATCATAAGGCACTCAACTTTTATCCAACAAATTTGGATGAAGTGTCTTAGTATTATTAATAAATGATAGATAAGGTAAGTATAAAACGATAAGAGCTAACAAAAGTTAAATTCCATAGATAATGGAAAAGGATAAAAACCACCACATATTGAAACTAGTGGAATATAGAAGGAAAGGATAAAGATACTCCGAATCAAATTGATTTGGCTTATATGATATCAACTTCAAACATTTGGTGATAGGTCAAAGAAAATGGATGATACTCTATAATGGATAACATAAGAACAAGGTGACGATCTCTATGAAGTAAACCTCATCATCTAAACATATCTTACCAAGAATTGAAGACCAAGACCAAAGCCAAGCAAAAGAAGCTCTGAGCATTTAAGCAAGTAGTAAAGTACAAACTGATGCTTCTATACAACACAAAACTAGGCTTTAATAATTGGAAGATTAATCGAAGACCGTGATGATTGAAATCATGGAAATTGGACTCCAATGATTGGACACAAGTACACCAACTGTATTTCAACCATCTCGATATCTCCTTTCAACAATCATATTCCACATAATGAGAAGTCAACGCAAAGGCTTCACGTCAGTAATGGCCATCAATGGTGGAGCCACATTAACTACAATGGTCATATAAATGGACAACCATATATGAATCCATGAAGGGTGCAAGGGTCAAATAAGTGATCGTCAGATGAGAAACCGTGTCAATGCTCCAATGACTGTATTTCTCAATGGTCAATTTTCAACTCTATATAAAGGCTTGAGGAGATCTCATTTGAGAAGGGGATGAGAGTAGGATGAACATGTTGACGCCATGGAGAAAATGGATCATCTTGGAGTAAATAAGAGCTTATGCATCATGACACCACCCTTTGATATTTTCCTTTCACTTTTTAAGAGCAAGCTCATTTTCTTTAGGGATTTCTAGTCTTTCTCTTCGTCTCCTTCATGCCTTATACTTTGGTTTTGTGTTTACTTCAAATTGGAATAAGGAATCTCCCAATTATATGCACTCCATCATCTGATCTCTGATCAAGGAAATCCTAGGGATAATGATTTATTTATCTATCAATCACTGATCAAAGAAGTCTTAGGGATAGGGACTTGTTCTAGGGATAAGGATATGTTTGTACTCAGTGTTGTCAAGATCTAGGGGTTAGATCCTCCAATCTCTTTGGGTTAAAAGCAAAGAAATTTCCAAGGATGGGAGCTTGTACTTAATATAAATAAGAGACATAATGATTTTATATGTCGAACCTCTTTCACATTTCCTATGTCCTTTCCATCCAGAATTTGTATTTTATTTTCTTAATCTGCTTTATTTTGGCGTGTCTCCCTATTTACTTTAAATTATATATCTTCACATGAGCATGACCAAGTCAGAAGATTAATCTTAATGATTTACTGATCATCCTCAATAGTTTACTTTAATAATTGTTAGCTTAATTATTTTATCATTTATCATATATTTTTTCAAAAATATATTATTTATAATTAAAAAGAATGAATTAAATACTCCCAAAATTGTTTTTCAAGACAAAAAATTTGTTCTATCAATTATCATAGTTAAACATTGTCTATCCTTTAATGTTTTCACGCTTTAGTTTTTCCTTAACATGTTATTTATGCTTTGATACTTTGTTTTATGCGTGAATGTTTTTAAAAGGGTTTTTTTATCTTGTATTTTCAATTCACCCCACCCCTCTTGAAGTACATCCCCTTGACTATTTGTGGATCAACATATACTATCGATATCTATTTATCCTAAGAACAATTCTTATCATGGATGTAAACATCTCATTATCATAGATGACAATTAATGTGGATTTATTTTAATGCAGTTAGTCACATTTTTTTTAGAAATAATTGTGTTTTTATGTCAAAATAAGATTTCAACAGAGAATTAACTAGTTTTGATCATTTCAGTTGAGAAAGGTTATTCTTCAAATTTATTAATGAACATGTGTGATTTTCATACTAAATTGGTCGATTGATATTTGGATTTAATTTCTACATCTTTTTTAGATCAAATACTTTGAGTAATTTGGTGTTATTATTTTGAACATTCTTAATTGGGACTGTTTTTAATAGTTCTTTGAGATTTCAATATGTTTTGAAGTTTCAGTTTATATTTTCTTAATTGAATTCTTATTTTCACATCTTATTTCTTTAGTGGAGATTTTAATTAAATTACTGAATTTAAAATTTTATGGAATATTACATTCTTTCTTGAAAGATTTAGGTTACGGTGGGATTTAGGCTTGCCAACCATGTTGGAGCCACCAGTTATTGAATAGTTTATGCATTTGTATGATTTGAAGGAGGGAGATAAGGGCACTCGGGTGCTTCCCAGATCAAGAATTTCACACAGCTTTTACATGAAGCTTCTCCTGCAACCCTGGCCCTAGACGTCCTTGCAGATACTTGCTTCATCCATCGCTGGAGAAGCCCCCAAATCTTGTTTAGGAAGCTGGGATAATGTGAACCAATCCAGAGAATCATCCAGATACCTCTTGCTTGAAGCCAAAGCCAAGCACACGTGTAGGCTGCGACATTTTTTGGAATTTTTTTTCAATTCACAACGGAGGAGATAATGAATAGTGACCATTTCCATATGGTGTTTGTGGATGGAGGAACTTCCTATGCACCACGATACAAGATTGCTTTTATATTCGCATTGAAATCATTTGAAAAAGGAAACATCAGGCACGAATTGGGGGACACACGAGAGACTGCGGAAGTGCAAGGGAGCTACGGAGGAAGAAAAGTCGATGGAGAAGGTTTTCTCTCTCTTTCTAACCTCTTTCTGTTTCTGGTTCCATGTTGTAATGAATTCATTATTGCAATATATTGTTTGAATATGGATGCTAGCTAAACTGTTTGGGGAAAATTATATTACTCTGATCTTCCATTTTTACTTCGGTTTGCATCTTTTCTCTTCTGGGTTGCTGCTCTTCTACATTTTTTCCTTGACATAATTACCATTTTTCTTAATCGAATGAAAAGCATTTAAAGATTATACAATTGATATTTCCCCTATTCATTAATCACCTTTTTACTACTGTTGTTGCTTTAATTCATTCTAATACTGTTTCAATCAACATTTTCACACTTTTCGCCAAATTCAATCACATTTCAAACTCCATTCATCACCATCTACTGTAATTTTCAATTGTCATTGTTTTGTGTTGTTTTTTTTTTTGAGTTGTTTTTTTTGGTTTACACACATTTTTCCTCTTTCCTATGGGTTCAACCTTACTCAGGACTACACTAGAGTTATTTAATAAATAAATAAATAAAAATTTAGTTTGACGACTTATCAAATTTTAGTATCGTTTATTGGGAATGCTTCGTGCAACCAATAGAAAAAAATTAAAACTCAAAAGAAAACAATCAGAACCTTTTCAGTCTTGCAGGTATTGGCAACCAGGTTGGGTTCTTTCTTCGTGCAGACGATGCGACTCTCCGCTTTTCGAATCCCTCCTCTGCTCGTATCTGCGTGGACATGGAGCTTGCTTCTTCTCTGCCTAAGCGTATTCGTCTTTCTGTTGGGAACAAGGGTTTCTGACAACAGATCTGCTACGAATCACGAATCGGATTTTGTGGTACCTGTCACCTTCAAGGTCATTGGTCCTACTCCTGCAGTCGCACCGAACGGAGGGGTCGATCCCGCAAGCATGAGCGGAAGACAGATGTTCCTCCGGCCCTGACGCCGACCCAGTCAGGCAATGATGCGTCTCAGGATCAGCTGAAATGTTCTCCCCAGTTGGCTCATGTTCGTGTGTTTGAACGTGGAGAGTCGTCGACGTGCTCTCCCATTCTTTCATTCTCTCATCAGGGAGGTCTCATGGGCAAGCAGGCATTGCCTTCTGTTGCTACCGTTGTGCCTCCTCTGAAGGTCTCCTCGGGGCCACTTTCAGGTCTAGGCTCAGTAGAAAGGGCTGGTGGGGCGGAGGATCCGGGAAAGAGGGGTCTTCTTCATCAGGTCCTCACTGAGTCTGAGTGGTCTCAACGCGGTGGAGGACAGACAAGGTCCAATATGGTTGTGAAGCAACCTCCCCAGTCTTCTGTGGCTAAGCAAGTGTCACTAGAGGGTGTGCTTGGCGCTCAGGGTCCAGATGCGCATCCTTCATCGGTTCCAATGGCTCATGGAGCCATCCACACTTTACCTGTTAACAATATGGGTATCAACAAGAATTATTCTCAGGAACATCGTGGTCTGTTCAGCATTGACGATTCAATGGGTCGTGCCTTTGAGATGAAGAAGGTTAAGCAACCAATTATTGATGGAGAAGGCTTCACTCTCTATCAAGGGAGAAAGTCCAAATCACAAATTTCTTTTTCGTTGGAGGGAGGAAAGAGTGTTGGTTTTGTGGCAGAATCTGAAAGGGAACAAGGCAAAGCCCATCTTGATCCGAGTAGGGATTCTACTTCGCACCTAACTGTTTCTGGACATCGATCTCCGTTATGTGATCTTAACCCGAATGCCTCTACCTCCGTTACCTGTTTCACACAGTCCAAGACAAGGAATCGGGAATCCAAGGATAATGGAAAAGTTCTCTGAGTTTGGTTTTTAATTGCTCATCAAAGGATGATTGAGACATGAAGGTAACATCAATTGAATGAAGCTTGTTTTCAGGTCTCACTTTGGATCTCGCGGCTCGTGGCGATTTGGTGGTGCTGGGATCAATACGTGATTTCAGAATCAGGGGTTTTTGGTAGGTTTCCGTTTTGTTTTTTGAATTTGAATTATGAAATCTCGTTGTTGTTGTATTTGAGTTTTGAAATGTGCGGTTACCACTAACCTTAAAGTGGCTTTTAGAAAATTAAAAAAAGGGATTTGGAGGTGTGTACCTAAACCTGAACCTTGCCCACTTTTACTTGTGCACATAGTTAAAAATCATCATTTACTTGATATCAGTCCCAAAAACTCTTGTACACTGCCTACTTAAACAGAAAAATTCTCATTTTTACCGCTGCTAACAGACCTAAAATCTGAAAAATTGCTTTCTGTTTATTGTGTTTAAAGCCTAGAAATTTCTTGTTTTTTCTTAAAGAACCTAGGAAAATCATTCTTTTTGCTGTGTTATTATTTAGAGTGTTGAGTTTTATTGAGTTAGTTGTTTATAAGTGATTGAATCTGCTTTTTGGCGTACTTTTTGTTGAAAAATCATTATTTTTGTGCTAGTGCTAGAATTGGAAACCCGCTTCTTGTTTCTAGTGCTTAAATTGAACACTTTAAAACTGCATGCACACTAGGGAATCTTCAACAAGTAAACTGAATTCTTTTATTCCTGAAATTTAAAAAAAATTATAGTTCCCTAGGAAGAACCAAAAAAAATTAAAACGGAGAACGTTGAGAATGCGAGAGCTGTGGACCACAATCAGAACATCATTCCAACTCTACCTAAAGATCAAGTAGTTGAGAGACAGGCTTAAGAAGTTCCAATTGCCCATAGTTTCTCTTAATCCCTCTTGCATTATCCTGACTCCCAGGTCACTAAACTATGAATTGAAATAGTCCTACCTTTCTATGCGCCATCCTATAATTACCCAATGAAGGTTCTCTAGACTTAATTAGGGACTTTTATAGTATGGTGCAACAACTTCCACTTCATGGAGTGAGGAAGAGCTGAAACTTAGTCTTTACATTCCGCCTTAAGGGTAATTCTAGGAGATGGTTCTAATAGCTAAATGATGATATATTTGACACATGGGATTGGGTGTTTAATTCCTTTATGATGAAAATTTACCCTAGAATAATGACAACTAAGTTTAGACACAAGATCACTAGTTTTGTCCAGGATGAAGGCCAGTTGTAACATGAGACTAGGGACATATTCAGAGGTTTACTTAATCAGTGTCTCAATCATCAGTTTATCTCTCATTTCTTGATGGACACATTTTATAATGGTCTCACCCCTTACCATCAAACACTTATAAATCGGTCTTTTGTAAAGGATTTCTCTGATAAAACTGTCGATGAGTTAATGAAAATTTTCACTACACTTGTACAGAACTCCCAACAAAAATGCTATAGAAGGACAATTTGTAGGAAGGAAACAAACACTATTCAACAAGCTGAATCTCAAGTTTATGTAATCTATAGTGATAACTTTTATCACTCGCTTAGAGAGAAATTCCATTATTGTGGCGTGTTTGGGCACTCTAGAAATTGTTGTCCCTACTTTTACATATCGGCCCAACCTTTAGAGAATGAAAATTTTGCTATGTATGGTCCTAGAATTCAAGCTAGTGGTGACCCCTTCTCAAACAATTACAATCAATGCTACAAGAATCATCCCAACCTTTTCTGGAAGGAACAAAAAGTTTTTAGTTGAATTATTGCTCTTGGATTCCAATAACATCAAAGAAAACAATTTCAAAATCAACATGGTGTAGAGTCTTCTAATTCTCAAGGGGGAATTAAGAGGTACAATGCAATAATTCTTAAGCAAGTTTGATTCACAAAAGGTTGAACATGATTCAGAGAAAGCTGAGACCGACGCCCGGATTCACAATCTAGAGTTACAAATAGTGAATTAGCAAAAGATATGACTTCAAGAGATAAGGACAAGCTACCAAGTACAACAAAAGTTAACCCTAGGGAGAACATAATGGTTGTTACCACTAGGAGTGGTTTGAAAACACAAGAGAATATAAGGGAAGCCCGTAAGCCTGTTTGACCTGAATTTACAGAAGAATCTGGAAACCAAAATCTGGAATACAAAGAATCTGTAAATCTAGATAGCAACACTAAAAAATAATTAAACCCTACTTTCCCACCTAAAAATCAAGGCAAAACAGACTTGAAGATCAAAGAGAATAAACGGAAGGAAAAGGTTGGAGAAAAACTTGAGGGTACACCCACAGTTTTCAAAAAATTTCCCCCAACCATCCTTTTTCCTCAAAGAATCAAGGAAAGAAATCAAGAACCTGAACTACTCAAGTTCCTTGGTATTTTTAAAAATCTCCAAGTGAACATACCTTTCATTTAATCTCTAATCCAAATCCCTTCATATTTGAAATCATTAAATAAGATTGTTTCCAATAAATATTCTTTGGAATAATTTTCCACTTATAGCTTGACCGAAGAGTGCAGTGTTGTCCTGCAAAATAAAATAACTCCTAAAATGAAGGATCGAGGTAGTTCTTTCATCCCATGCACCCTCGGAAATAATGTTTAGATAAACTATCTTTGTGACCTTAATGCTATCATAAATCCAATCACCTTCTCACTATTTCAACAGCTGAGATTAGGAGACTTCCAACCCACCACTGTTGTTCTACAGTTGGATGATAGATCTATCACCCTTTTCATACGGAGAATAGATGACTTACGGGTTGGTGATGGGAAGTTTTTTTTACCCGCTAATTTCCTAATCTTGGATGTGGAATGCGATAAGGAGGTCCCCATCATCTTAGGAAGGTCTTTCTTAATCATTGGTGGAGCTGTTATAATTGTTTCTAAAGGAAAATTAATATTCAATATTGGTGAAAAAATAGAGGAATTCAATGTTTTTAAAAATTTTAAAGAACCCACACTTGAAAAAAAAAATTTCAATAGATGAGTTTCTGGAACTTGAGGAACCTATTGATGAGGAAGAGGAAGAATTTTTAAGGATCGTTGAGGAGATCAATAGTAAACCCACCCATGTAAAAACTTGTATGGGAATTTATTCAAGTAAGGAGGAGGCACCCTTCGATACCTATGAGGTAGAATTCTTGGAACACCTAGATGATTTTTCTGAGGAGAATATACTTAGGATAAATCTGTAATGTGACTTTAGGGAGTTTTCCTTTACGGGTAGTAGTGAAGAAAGGATTATTTCCAGTTTTCACACTTAAAGTGACATATTAAAGATCTTAGGCCTTCTCGACCCAAGAGTCTTCCTTCTAGTCAGAAAGCACCCTAAATGTAACTTAAACCACTTCCATCTCACTTGAAATATTCATTTTTAGGTGAGAGTTCTACACTGCCTATCATAATATCAACTAAACTAGAGGGAAATCAAGAGGAAAAATTGTTTCCTATTTTAAAAAAGTTTAGAACTGTTATAGGACGGATCATTACTAACATTAAAGGGATAAGTCCATCATTTTTCATGTATAGGATCCCCATGGAACTTGATCACAAACCAAAATTTGAGGGACAAAGAATTAATCCAAACATGAATGAGGTTGTTAGGGAAGAAGTTATCGAACTGCTACATACCAGAATTTCTTTGACAGCCCATGGGTCTGCCCTATTCAGGTTTTACTAAGAAAGGAGGAGTCATAGTGGTTACCAATGAAAAGAATAGAGAAATTTAGAATATGAAAATGACAAAAGTGTCTAGTCTATATTGATTCTAGAAATCTTAATTTGGCCACAAGGAAAGACCACTTCCCCATGTCATTATTAGATCAAATGCTTGAGAGGTTGGCTGAAAATGAATTTTATTGTTTTTTATTGTTTTCTTGATGGTTATTTTGGTTACCACTAGACTCTTATAGCACCAGAAGATCAAGAAAAATCACATTTACATGTTCTTTTAGAATATTTAACTACCGGTGAATTCCCTTTGGCTTGTGTGGTGATCCGACCATTTTTAAACATGCACGATGACTGTTTTTTCGGATATGATTGAGAGGATAATAGAGATGTTCATGGAAGATGTTTCAATTGTTGAGAACACATTTTAGAGTTGTCTAGAGAATCTAGAAATAGTTTTACAAAGATGTAAAGAGACCAACTTGGTTTTAAATTGGGAAAAATGTCAATTCAGGGTCATCGAGGGGATTGTGTTTGGCCACAAGGTCTTTAGGAGGGGAATATGAGTTAAAAATGCTAAGATTGATGTAATTCAAAAGCTGCCCCTATAGAAAATGTCAAGGGTGTTAGAAGTTTTTTTGGGGGAATACCAATTTTTACTAGAGGTATATTAAAGATTTTTCAAAAATCATAAGTCTCTTATGCTCACTGCTGGTTAAGAATATACCATTTTTCTTTATTCAGTCTCCTCAAAAGAAAAACTGACCAGTTCTCCAATCATCATTGCCCCGATTGAAAATTTCTATTTGAAATAATGCGTGATGCTAGTGACATAGCTGTTGGGGCAGTTTGGGGAAAAGAAAAGAGAGGAGTTTGCATGTGGTGTTTTATACAAGTAGGTTGTTAGATGATTTTCAAAGATATTGCATCACAAATGAGAAAGAATTGTTGGTTGTAGTGTTTTCTCTTGATAAGTTCAGACAATATTTGGTTAGATCTAAAGGCATAGTCTTCACTGATCATGCAACCTTAAAGTATCTCATACCGAAGAAAGAGGCCAAACCAAGATTCATTAGGTTGATTCAAGAGTTTTATTTGGAAATCAGGGATATACAGGGTGGTAAAAATCTAGTTGTCGACCACCTATATAAGCTTTACATCACCCAAAATCATGACCCAAGGGAGATTAATTCTCTATTCCCTAATGAAAAACTACTTCTTGTGTCAACAATATAGATTCCATGGTATGCATATTCTGTGAATTTTCTTGCTACAGGTGTCATGCCCGGTAGTCTTTAATAGAACCAAAGAAATAAATTTATTTCTAAACTAAAGTTCTACTTTTGAGATGATCCTTTAATTTTCAGTTGTGTGATTGTATCTTGAGATGGTGTGTGCCTGAAGAAGAGATGATTTTCATCCTAAAGAGTTGTCACTCTTCACCATGGGGAGAACGCCATGGGGGAGAGAGGACATTCCAAAAAGTATTACAAGTTGGTTTCTACTAGCCTACTCTCTTCAAGTATATAAGAAATTTAGTAGTGGGTTGCGACAAGTGAAAAAGGTTAGGCAATATAGGTAAAATGAAAGAGCTACCATGAAAAAGAATTTTGGAGGTTTAAATTTTTGATGTATGAAGCTTGGAGACCATTTCCATCTTATCATAGGAATGAATATATCTTGGTGGTTGTAGATTATGTCTTTATGTGGGTAGAAGCAGCGACACATTCAAATAATCAAACTAATAGTGTTATCAAATTCATTAAGAAAACCATTTTCTCTAGATTTGGAGTGCCCAAAGATATCACTGATAATGGAACCCACTTTAATAACTTTAAATATAAATCTTTAATGGAGAAATATGCTTGTGTTCACAAAACTGCAACAACTTACAACCCTCAGTCGAGTAGGCAAACTGAAATTTCTAATAGAGCTTGAAGAGATTTTGGGAAAAAAAACGTTTCTAGCTCTAGGAAAGACTAGTTTCTAAAATTATATGAAGCTTTGTGGGCTTATAAGACTGCTTTTAAGACCCCATTGGGATTTCTTCTTATAGACTTCCCTTTGGAAAATATTGCCACCTGACTATGGAGTTGCAACACAAGTCTTTCTGGGCTCTTAAATCTTTAAACATTAATTTTAAAACTGCTGGAGAAAGAAGACTGTTGGAGTTGACTGAAATGGATGAAATTATAAGATGATATTATGAAAATGCTAGAATTTTTAAATAAAGAACCAAGGCTTTTCATGATTCTATAATTCAAAACCAAGATTTTATGGTTAGTCAGAAGGTTTTACTCTTTAATTCTAAATTGAAGCTTTTTCCTGGAAAACACAAATCCAAATAGTAAGGACCTTTCACCATCTATAGGGTTTTAGTTGATGGATCTTAGGAACCAGTTTGTGAGGAAAATATGCCAATATTTTTTAATTGTCAAAGGATATAACCTTACTTCGGGGGGCAGACTAAGGGCTTGACTGCCATTTCCATGTTTGAAAACCGAGCATTCTCTGAGTCTAACTAAAGAATTTAAATTTAGTGATTCATGGTAGTCAACTAATGGTTTTGTATTTTTGGTTATCTTTATTTTAGTTAGAAAAAGAATAAAACCGCTTAGATGCTTGTATGTCTACCCAATATTATCTGTTTGTTTGCCTGCTGTTTTAAGAGACGAAGTACCATTTCACTCACTGCACAACCTGGGATTGCTCTCAGAGTTTATTATTTCTAGGTTACTTTAACTCTGGTCTTTCCTACTATTTTAGAAAATGATGATCCTGTTGTGCAATCAGTTGAATACTGGATAAACTTTTTGAATTGAGCTGAAATATGAAGTAGAGGGAATCTTCTTGAAGCAAAAGGATATTTATATTGACTGAACTTAATTGACTACCTTCTATATCAGGAGAGTTATTATTTTAATTTTGCACCATTTTTCTGTTCAATTACTTAAATTTGTGGCTTATTGTTTTTAAGTGGATTATATTCTGAAAATAGTTAAAAGGTGATATTGCATGCTAATTTTATTTCTTAACTGATAAATCCTTTAGAACCTTCATCTTAGGCATGCATTGCCTTGAAAATCATTGATGTGAACTGAAACTTGTAACGCCTCATGGATTTCTGGGTTGTTGTCTTGAGACAAAATTTGAATTTTTCATTTGGTGAATGGTTCCTTTTGAGAACCCGGTTGGGAATTCAAGGGGACAAACGTCCTAAAAGGGTGTTTTGGGTGTGGTTTGAGGTTCAGTGGATGCCTCGAGGGTTCGGGTGAGTGTCGAAGGGGAGCCAGAGTGTTCGGGCTATAGTAGGGAGCTATTGTAGGCCGTTCACACTGTGAAGCAGGGCTTCAAGGTGTGAGTTTTCGGGAAGGAGAATCAGGGGTCCCCTGTTGCGAAATCGTCAGGAGGCGCAACGACAGAAACAAGAAAACGAGAGAAAGAAAGCAACAAGAACACAACGATTTACGTGGTTCGGGAATAATCCCTACGTCCACGGTAGAGGCCGAATTTCACTATATCGGGAGCACAAAATTACAAAGAATTTTCAGTAGTAACCCTAGCTTGAAAATGGGCTATAAAAAAATGGATAAGACGATCACTGTTCGAAAAGTGAGTCCGCGTCGCTACAGTGAACGACGACTAGCTTTGTCAAAAGCGCTACAGTGGTTGCCGGCTGGAAGTCAAAAGTGCTACAGTCCTGTTGACCCCGAAGTCCGCACTGCTACAGTGTCTGTCGGTGTCGGCCGGTCAGAGATGCTACAGTGGTCAGAGATGCTACAGAGCTCGACCCGCGACAGTTGCGGGCAATAAGCATTCGGCCCAACCGGATCGGGCTACACCAATCCAACATCCCCTACCCACCAATGGTTCATGCCATGAAAGGGTCGAGCTCCCTTTTTAAAAAAGGGGCTCGACTCCTTTTGTTTCTTGGCAGACGTGCGGATGGGAGGGGTCCAATGGGCAACCCTCCCCTTTGGTTCCCCCTTGAGGGGGAATAGTTTTTAAGGGTTCTTGGCAGTGATTTCATAAAGTCTTGCAACCATTTCCCTTTAGTTTTGGTTTTTGTCGACTCACCCTAATTTCAGTCCGATATTCATAGGGATTCGGTGTCGATTCCACTAGAGCATGGTGGAATCGACTAAAATGGATGGGGATTTTGCTCGGCTTGCATAGAGGAGGTCCCAAGATGGTATTTGCACACCATTAGAAGCAGTTTCGGTGAAGGTGCTTCATCGTGTGAATCTTCCTAGGGTTTTCAGGGATTCTGGGTAAAATTGGTCATTAGAATGAGAATGATAATTGGAGTTTTCTTGTGGTGTCGGTTTGGGTGCGTGTTGGGAGTGGACTGTGTTGGATTGGTATTGCCCGATCCGGTTGGCTCGAATGCTTGTGGCCCGCAACTTTCGCGGCACTGTAGCAATGCTGACCACTGTAGCGGAGCTGACCGACCGACACCGACAGGCACTGTAGCGGTGCGGACTTCGGGGTCAACTTTACTGTAGCGCTTTTTTGACAAAGCCAGCCGCCGTTCACTGTAGCGACGCGGACCACTTTTCGAATAGTGATCGTCTTCTCCATTTGTTTTATAGCCCATTTCGGGCTAGGGTTTGATGTTCGAAATCCTCTGTAATTTTGTGCTCCCGAATCATAGTGAATTTCTGCCTCTCCCGTGGACGTAGGGATTTTTCCCGAACCACGTAAATCGCCGTGTTCATTGTTGCTTTTCCTTCTTTCGTTTTCTCGTTTTCTGTCGTTGTGACTCCCGGCGATTCCGCAACAGACTGCACCCCGTTGTTTGAGGTTTTAGCAAGCGGATGACGCTCAGTGAGTTTTTAGGCGATTATGCCTATTCAAATTAAATGGATTAATTAATTATAAATGTTTATAATCAATTTTGGATGTTGTATGGCATGTGATAGGTGCCCACGAGCATGGACGGGGCTTGGTTGGCTTGAACGGGGCTCTACAAGGGGTTAACTCCATGTTCCAGGTAGGTGACCCCTATGATACAATATGTATGTTTATAAATGAGTGTGCATGACTGCATAACTTGTATGAGTTTTGGAACGAGGTTTAAGGATCAGTAGAGTCCTTGGGCATGATGAAGGGGTGGCTTTGAGCCTCTTGGGATGAGACCAAGTATTCTTTATCACTTATAGTAATTCGGGACTGCCCGACGACGGTGTCGCCAAGGGGCGCGGGATTTAGTTGAGTTGACGAGAAATCTCTGGGAGGTCCTTGGATGTGAGACGAGACGTGGGATAACCTATGTTAAGTTCCTAGGGCTAGCGGGCAGACATGCGAGGCTTGGGGCTGGGAATCGGCGTGCGAGACAGATGTATGTCTCGCGAGTGATAAAGAACTCCCTCCTAAAGTAGGAGGCAAGTCTTGATGTGTGTTTGGAGTGAGAGGAGTCCTCCAGGACTTTACGTATGTGATGGTGAGGGATTTCCTCTAGGTGATGGGCTGAGGGATCTCCCTTAGGAGATGTGAGATGAGACCTAATTCGGGTCGAGGGGTTTCATCCAAGACTTGGAATCGGGATGCCTAGGAGGTTTTGGTTGGTAGTTAAACCCTATCTGTTGAGGCCAGGGTCGGGTAGAACATGATGGCTTGGGACACTCCCTAGGTAGCAGGACCGAGAGTGATGGGGAGCTTGGTGAGGTGGGACCAGACCTTGAGTTTTGGGTTGGAGAGGAACATTTGAGCAATGATTCCACCACCAGGTGATAGGCTTGAGGTGGTGTCAGTGAGGCAAAATCGTGAAGGGTTTGGAGGACCCACTGGGTGCCTTAACGGGCGAGTTAGGCCGTGTTGCGACTAGGGGATAGGTCTCAAGCAAACAACGCCTTGGGATCAGCCGGTGAGATGTGTGATGGCTTGTGGGCTCTTATTGTATGCATGTGCTTGTGTGACCTCCCCAGAGCCTGTAGGGATGGGTCGGTGTACTTGTGACCTCCCCAAAGTTTGTGGGGATGGGTTGGTGGGATGATTGTGCCCTACTCCTTTGGGCATCGGGTTGAGGACCTGGCCTTGCGTGGTTTGGGTTAGTGTGATAATTGTGCCCCGTTCCTTCGGGTATTGGGTTGAGAACCTTGTCATGATTGGCTTGGGCCGATGTGCATGAATTGGACCTTGCCTTGTGCAGGTTTGGGTCGAGGACCACCCCAAGGGCTCGGTTGTTGTACGATATCACGTGAAGCGAAACCAGTGGACCGTGCCTTAAGCGATAAGGTAGTGGGTTGAGATATGGACGCATGACCATGCCTAGTGTCTACGGGTCTTGGGTCAAGGTTTGGACGCCTCCCTACCTTGAGTATTCAGGTATGGGTTGGGCATTGGTACAGTGGCACGAGACGAGTCAATGAGGTGGATTTAAGCATAGCGCCAAAGCAGGTTTGATCGGGTGTTGTGGTGGCCTGATTAGCACATGGTGACCTGACGCTCAAGGAGTCATGGTGGCTTAGTTAACACACGACATCTGAGGCACGTGTGTGATATGTTTATTTTCCTCATTCATACACACACATACGACGACATATATTAGGGGTGGTTGGCGAGACCCTACTGAGTTTTATGCTCACACCTTGCATAGGAATCCCGGTGCACGTGCAGACCTTATGTCTCATTTCAGGTCAAAGCACGAGATATGCAGTGGATCGGGCTAGGACAGCTCGAGGGTATTTGGAGACTGGGATGAGGCCTGGGATGACAGTAGGATTAGTGCGTGTGTGTTGTATTTTCAGTTTATTTTGTATTTGGGGTCGGCCCGGTGGTCAGTCAATGTTTGTTTTGTATGACAACATCATTTACTATTATATGTGATTAGATGGTTTATTCTATATACTATGGTGTGTATAATGTTTGGTTATTTCTGTTGTCTGTATGACTTTGATTCGAGGGCATAGTCTCCCTATTGTATGAATTAGGCCTTCATCGCTAGTTGGCAGCCTCTGACGTACGAGGAGGCGCCCATGAGGCCATATGACGACCTTGGCTCGAGCACTGATAAGTGGCATGGGTTAGGGCATTACAATACTGTTATGAAGTGGCATATGGAAATAGTATTTTGCATGGGGTTATGTGAGTTTACTTGAAAAATTTATGTGAGTCGTCAATGTAAAATACATGGTAGGTCCGCGGGTGGGGGTACAAAGGAAATAAAGCTGCAGACGCGGATGTTCAAAACTAGGACCTCCTCAACTCACCGCCACGGGTACAGCAGGGGCATAACCACTAAACAATGTCCCATGAGGGGTTGTCAATGTAAAATACATGTACTCTATCTTATACATGTTGAATGGTTACTGGAAATTGTTTTCCCTACTCATAATGTAATGAATGAAAGTTTGCGGTATGCATGTTGGTGGTTTTAGAACCTTCTTGTTAACCTTGAGCATTTATTTTGAATTGATGATTTGCAAATCTTTTTGAACTTAAATTGTTTTAAATGTTTTTCCCACCTTAGAGTTTAACATTGGGGACAATGTTGAACTTTAAGCGTGGGGGGTCTTCATCTGTATTTAATTGATTACACTTCAGAAATCCCTGAATTTTTTTTCTTAATTGACTGTTTCAAGCACCATTTTACAATATCCGTTGTTGAATTTTTTTCATTAAATCAAAGACTGCTTTTCTAATTTGAGTGATTAATTTTTTCTATTCAACCATGGATTCAATAAAGTTACATCTTTTCCTTTGCTCTCTTGAAAAACCTTTGTAGATTGGGAAACCTCCTTGCCTCCTTACCAAAGTGAGGTGAAGACATTCTTTTATAATGAATGAAAATTACCACATCGGACCACAAGTCCGATGTGGGATACAGAACCTAGCTTGAACACATAATGAAAAGAAAGCAACAAAACAGACGCTAACACTCCCCCTCAAGCTGGACATGCCTAGCTTGATGACAAATACAAGACAAAAACAGAAGAAACGGAAATAATAAAATCGTTGTTGATGCTGCGCCCCCTGAAGGTGGTAATGTGATGCCGCTGAAAAAAAAGGATGGGTCATCGCCGGAAAAGTGCGGGGCCGGACAACAGAGCGCCGGGAAATCCACACTGGCGGGTCGGTCGTCAGAGCGTCGGGAAAATCCGCACTACGGGCCGGTCGTCAGAGCGCAGGGAAATCCGTAATGTCGGGCCGATTGTCAAAGTGTCGAGGAATCCGCAATGGCGGTGCCGGTCGTCAAAGCGCTGTGAAATCTGCAGGAGGAGGCCGACGATGGGATGCGGTGATTCCGCAGGAGACGCCGAACAGAGAGGCGGGGATTCCGCAGGAGGCACCGGGCCGGAAGGCGGGGATTCCGCAGGAAGCAGGAGGAGGCTGGCATGGAGGGAGCAGGAGGAGGCGGAGGAGTTCGCCTAGAGCGGACAGAAAGCGGCTGCCGGGAGTCGTTGGGAGATGCCGGCGACAGGAGGCGGGGATTCCGCAGGAGGGGCCGGCGAGGAGGCAGCGCTGTCACAGGAGGCCGGACGCAGAGAGAGCAACTTCGTAGAGGCGGCACGGGAGGCCAGCAGGGCTGGAGGCCGGCTGCTGGAGGAGTCGACAGGAATGGATGCCGGCTGTCATGCAGAGAGGGGCCGGCAGGGCTGGAGGCCGGTTGCTGGAGGAGCCGGCAGGAATGGAGTGCGTGCCGCTGGAGAGTCCTGTGCGGGAGAAACGCCAAAAAAAAGGAAAAAAAAAAAGTCGCGACTGAGGAACCGCGCTGGGAGAGAGGGTCGTCGGGAGAGAGGGTCGCCTGGAGAGAGGGCCGCTGCAAGGGGAGCCGCGCCGGGAGAGAGGGCCGCCGGGAGAGAGGGCCGAGAGGCCGAGGGAAGGGCGCCGCTGCGGAAGGCGGGGCCGGGATCGGGACGCCGTCAGGAAGAGAGGCGCCGGGCCGTGCTGCGCGCACAGGAGGACCGCCTGGGGTGGGCGGTTCGTGCGGAGCGGGAGATGCGGGAGCCGACCGTCCTTCTCGCCGGGAGATGCGGGAGCGAGCCGGACGGAGAGGGGTCTGCGCGAGGAAGCCGCCGAGAAGGGAGCAACCGAACATTGAGGGAAGGCGCATCGGGGGGGAGCCGCGACGGGGAGCAGCGCTGGAGAGCCGCCGGACAGAGCCGCCGGGATGGGAAATCTGCCGGGAAGGGATCGCCGGCAGGGGGGGCGGCGGAGAATTCCTATGGCTCGTAGGCCATGGAGGTCGCCGCCCCCATGGGGAAAAAAAGATAAACCCTAGAGCAGAATAAAAAAAAGATGGGAGGGGGGGTCGGGATTAGCTTCGCTCTGATACCATGTAGGTTGAGAAACCTCCTCGCCTCCTTACCTCAAAGTGAGACGGAGACATTCATTTATAATGAATGAAAAGGACCACATCGGACCACAAGTCCGATGTGGGATAGACTCCAACAACCTTCTTTTGGTAAAATTTTGGGATAAGTTTTACAATTTTTTATTGAATTTGAACTTCTTGATTGGAGTTAAATGGATAAGCTTTACATTCAAATGAACTGAAAATAAACTCCTAATCCGGGTTGAGCTTTTATTTCTTTGTTAAAACTGTTGGAAGAGTTAATTATACTCTCTTGTTAATTATTAAACTCACTCATCCATCATTGGTGTTTAGTTATGTTGTGTGCTAAATTATGTGTGTATGTTCACCAAGGAGAAAAAGAGAAGTTTATAAGAACAATTAAATACAAAATGAACTTAGTCAAATCCTTTCAAAATTTTCAAATTCAATCATTGTTTTTCAAAACCAGAAACCATCTTTTCACCACAACCTTTTCTTTTTAAGAGAGCAATCATCTTTTTTTTATCAGTAAGAGTCCATAGGGGAAAACACTTTGAAAATCATTTCTTAGTGGCATCATGATTCATTTATTTTTTAGATTTAACTTATATTAAAAATGTTGAATTAATTGTTTTAGGACAAGAAATGGATTAAGTGTGGGGAAATTTGATATGACTTTATTTTAATGCATGTTTGTCACATTTATTTTCCGAAATAATTGTGTTTTTAATGTCAAATTGAGCTTTTAATGGAGAATTAATTAGTTTTGATCATTTCAGATGAGATCGAATTTGTTGATGAAAATATGTGATTTTGGTACCAAATTGATCATTTGATTCTTGGATTAATTTCTACTTCTTTTAAGATTAAATACTTTGGGTAATTTGGTGTAATTGTTTTAAGCATTCTTAATTGGGATTGTTTTTAATAATTCTTTCAAATTTCAATCTGTATTGAAGTTTCAGTTGTTTTTTTAATTAAATTTGTATTTTCGCATTTTATTTCTGGAGATTTCAATCTGTATGGAATATTTCTTGTTTTTTATTTGAAGGATTTAGGTTGCTGCTGGATTTAGGCTTGCCAACCGGGTTGAGATTGTTTCTAGTCATCTGATCTTGAGGAGTGTATGCGCCCTTCCAATTTCAAGGAGGGAGATAAGGGCACTTGGGTGCTTCCCATGCCAATCATTTCACGCAGCTTCTACGTGAAGTTTCTCCCGTAACCCTTGCCTCGAAAGTCCTCATAGCTGCCAGCTTCATCCATCGCCAGAGAAGCCCCCAAAGCTTTTCAAGGAAGCTGAGATGAAGTGAACTGAGCCAGAGAATCATCTAGATACCTCTTTCTTGGAGCCGAATCCAAGCGCACATGAAGGACGTGACATTTTCGGGAAGATTTTCTTGAGTCACACCGGAGGAGATGATAAATAACGACCAATGCCAGGTGGAGTTTGAGGATTTGAGGATGGTGAAATTGCCTATGAGCCACGATACTTGAGTGCTTTCATATTTGCGCTGGCATCATTTGAAAAGGTGATAGTAGGCACGAATTGGGGGAGACACGGGAGACTGCGGATGTGCGAGTGAGCTATGGAGGAAGAACAGTCGACTCGATAGAGAAGATTTGTTTTTTCTTTCTAACTTTTTTTTTTAAAGGTGATGCCTTGGCCCAAAACGACTAAAGCACAATTATTATTAAAAGAATGATTACAAGAGTCTAAAGTACGGAATCATATTACAATCTTTTTCATGAAGGGAAAGAAGAGCAGCGGGGAGGTCTTCAAACCAGGTAATGTCTTGATTTACTCCCATGTTGGCTAGGCCATCTGCAACTGTGTTTGCTTCTCGATAAACATGTGTGATGATATAGTTAAGATCGATAAGCGAACGACCGCGTTCCATCCAACGGGTAGTGATTAGCCAAGCAAGATGTGTTATGCCATTCCAAATCGCTTGTACAATGGTCGTTGAGTCGCTTTCAATCCAGAGGTTGTTCTAACCAAAGAGCTTGGTAAAGGTAATAGTACGAATCAAACTCAACATCTCAGCATCAAGGGAGGTGACAATGCCTCATTTACCCATGAAACATCCAAGAATCTTACCGAGGTGATTCCTAAAGACAACACTATACCCTGCAGGTCCCGGATTGCCCTTAGAGGCACCATCAATATTGATTTTGATCCATCTAGGGAGAGACGCTCTCCAGAACACCTCCAGAGTGCGGTGCGGTTGACAGAAGTTGCCGCTAATCCGTAGACGCTTCAGGATCCCAAAGTCGTGCACGGTGTTGTGGCAATGTCCCTTTTGCATCAAGGTAGCTTCATGTATGGCAATAAGGATCCGCATCCGCCCTGCATTTTGATTGAGTAATTGTTATAAATAATAGCATTCCGATCATACCAGATCATGTGGTGGAGCTCAACAACTGCAGCAAGTAAGAGGTTCCTGATTTGCTAAGAGCCTTCTATTTCTGCACATTTCTTTAGTTGAGTTTTGACGGTATCAAGAATCAACCATCTGTAGTAAAAATGTCAAGAATATAGTTCCAAAGAGCAGAAGCAGTAGCACAAGAAAGGAAGAGGTGGTTAGCATCTTCTCTCTGTTGATTACAGATTTTACACTTAGAGCAGAGCTGGATTCCAAAAGATTGGAGACAAATTTCAGTGGGAACTCTGTTGTGAGCAAGACGCCAGATGAGGTTGAATCTCGAAGGTTTTATCCAAGGTTTGTTGAAATGTTTTATCCAACTGTAATCGCTCTCAGAGTTACAGAAATAATGATTGTAGAATTTTTTTGAGTTAAGCATACCATTGTAAGCATGTTCCCAAATTAAGAAATCATTAGTGTAAGCGAAAGAGTAGTTTTCAATGACGTTCAGAATAGTACCAGGGAGGTGATCCCGTTGAGAGTTTAAAATATCTCTGATAGAGCTGTTGGTGTTTTCAGGAGTTTGATCAGGAGATATCATAGAAATTAAAGGCGTGTCAGTCCAGTTATCCAACCAGAATTTCATGGAGGAGTCTCTAGAGACCATCCATCTGGAATTATTCATAATATTGATGGAGTGTTTGATGGATGACCAAATGGAAGAATTAATGAAATTCGAATTGTTCGTCTCAAGTTTGTCAAGAAATCTATTTTTGAGAAAGGTAATAGCTTCAGATGTATTGTGAAAAAGGTTCCAAGTGAGTTTCGTTTGAAGGGCTTCATTAAAGTATTTTATATTTTTTATACCAATACCACCATTTTCAATGGGCTTGCAACAAGTAGACCAGGGAACAATCACAAGTTTTCTTTCCAGAATACTACTAGTCCAGATGAAATTTTTTATAGCGGTGTTCATTTTTTTGATAAGACCAACATGCCATTTGTAGACCATCATGGAGTAAACCATCTTGGAGACAATAGTGGATTTAACAAGGCAAGTCCTACCTGCCATAGAGAGGGATTTACCTTTCCAAGAAGATAGCTGATTTAGAACTTGGTCAGCAATAGTCTCAAAGTGACAAAACTTGGGTCTGCCCCAAAAGAAGGGGACACCAAGATAGGTGAAGAGGATCGTACCTTCTTTCAGCCCTAGATCACTGATAATGTTACATTTTTTGCTGGGAGGAAAGTTCTTCCCAAAGAAGATGCAGGATTTGTTCCAACTAATGGTTTGACCAAAAACCTCTTCATAGTGTGAGCGCGCATTTTTGAGGTTAAGAATGTTTCTTTTATCACCTTGAAGGAAAATGATGATCTCATCAGCATAAAAAAGATGAGCAGGAGCATTCACATTCCTAGAGACATGGATGGGCTTCAGCTTATTCTGGACCACCAAACGGTTGATCAGACGACTGAGGTAGTCTTCTGCTATCGCCAAGAGAATGGCAGATAGGGGGTTACCTTGCCTGACACCTTTGGTGCATTTAAAATAGCCTTTGGGAGAGCCATTGATCAAAATGGAGATAGACGCCGAGTTGAAGAGAGTTCTGATTGCAGTGATAAAAGAAGTGCTAAAACCAAAATCTTGGAGGACTTTGAAGATAAAGCTCCAGTCCATGGTGTCAAAAGCTTTTCTGATGTCAAGTTTAATAGCTATGTTGCCACCTCTGTTAGTTTTATTCAAGTTATTGACACACTCAGAGACAAGACAGATGCAGTTTTGAATTGATCTACCCTTTATAAAACCAAATTGGTTCCAGGAGACAATTTTGTCCGTGAGAGTGGAAAGTCTGTTAGCAATGATTTTGGTGATGATTTTATAAAGCGTATTGATAAGAGCAATGGGTCTAAACAGTTGAATCTCAGAGGCATTATCCACTTTCGGGATCAAGGTGAGAAACTGGGCATTAAGTGCATGAGGGAGCACCCCATTGGAAAAAAAGGATTTTACAAGTTTACAAACATCAGTATGAATCACATCTCAATAATGTTGGAAGAAACCATTATTGAAGCCATCAGGACCCGAAGCACTATCTGAATTCAGACTAAAGAAATGTCTTTGATTTCATGATCAGCGTGTTGAGAAGGAAGAAGTTGTCCTCATCAGTGATCACTAAAGGAATGACCTCAGGGAGGAGGTCTTTGTTGATATCTGGACCATTGAAGATGGTTTCATAGTAGGAGACTATATGATGAGCGATGTCATCTTCATTGTCAAGGAGCTTGTCCCCATCCATTAGAAAGGTTAACGGCCTGTAGGCTTTCCTGATTCTTTGAAGAGAGTTAAAGAATTTAGTATTTCTGTCACCGTCTGTTAACCATTTAACTTTAAACGCTTGTTTTCTCATATTTTCTTTAAACGTGAGCAAGGAGTTGAGTTTGACCGCAATGTTAAGTTCTTGAGTAGGATCAGTGTTGAGGTTAGAGGTGATGTTTTTGTTTTGAAGATCATTGAGATCTTTCTCAAGAAGCATGATGTCATTGTTAATTTGATTGGCTTTAGAGCTGCACCAAGTTTTTAGAGTCTGTTTGAGATGTTTTAATTCGAGGTTACAGGCAAAGACATCATTGATATGAGACATTGAGGACCAATAGTTTTGGATGATCTGAGTGCACTCGTCATCAGAGAACCACACATTGTTAAATCTGAAAGGAAAACGGGGTTTCATGTCTTTGGTGGAGACATTGACCAGGATGGGGTGATGATCAGAGTTCAGTCTGTGACGAGTGGTGCTGGAGATAGTGTCCCATTTATCTAAAGCATGGACATTCGTGAAGGCTCTATCCAACTTAGAGGCAATTACATTGTTGTAGTGTGTTCTATACCAAGTGTATTTTGCACCAGTGAGGTTAATTTCAATGAAATTGTTGTCATCGATCGAGGCTTTAAATTCTCTCGTGAAAATAGAAGCATGAGAAGGTCCAATTTTCTCACTTGAGTTGAGAATGACATTAAAGTCTCCAATAATAAACCAGAGTGCATTAATGTTAGTGCCAAGATATGAAAGACCATTCCAAAGCGTTCTCCTTTCTTGGTATCTATTCTTAGCATAAACAAATGAGTAGAAAATATGTGCCCCATCTATATTAAAGTTGCAAGTAAAAATCTGATCAGAGATATTGAAAACACTAATATTCTGTAAAGAAGAGTGGGAAGAAATTCATAAAGATTCAGCATTGAGGTTATTATTGATTGCACCAGTAAACACATAATTATGTTGACATAAATGAGAGTATTTAGAGGAAAAAGTAATTTTTGGCTCAACAATAGCAAATAACAAAGTATGATGAGTGTTAACCATTCTCTTTAAAACAATGAAGGTGTCAGAGTTAAACCTAAGTTTGGAGTTAGAACTCCCCTTTTTCTTTTTTCCTTTTTCTGGAACCTTCATTTCTAGTAGACCTTCTGTCACGACCCCCTCCCCACAAAGTGTACCCCTCCTGGGCCGACAATGTGAGAAGGGAGATAATGACCCCCGAGTCCCGCCTCCAATAGGCCCCGGGTTGGCGACTAGCACCGAGGGTATAGTAAACACACAAATGGGAGACATTACCTTTTAAGAGAACGCATGCAGAAGAGAGAGATAAGACAGACACCAACTAACTCCAACTCAGAACTGAAATATAAAAGAAACCCATGTACATATATGAAATGCCATGCAAAAGTACAACAACTAAAAGGGGAAACTACAAGTACCCAAAAGAAAGTAAAACAACACCGATCACAAGCCCGAACAGCTCCTGCAACCACAAGCTAGTAGTAACCAACCTGATCTCCAACCCGCTCCGAGTGACCTGAAAAACAGTTTATATATACGTAGGGTGAGTATAACAGTATACTCAGTAGGATCCTCCCCGAAGCCTCTCGTGCAAAAGTAAAGAAAGCATGCTAAAGCGCAGTGAACAACAAGTGAAACTAACTCGTCACCTAAACAGGTATTCTAAGTTCCCAACCTCACCATGGCTACTCTCACCAAGTAATGTATACAAGAATATAACATATAGTAAAGAATATCAAGGGTACCCCGCTACTACTTCCCCACTGGTTTGCTGCTTTGCCCCAACGACATACGTCCTGTGCATCTCTCTCCAAAGGCTTGCCCGTATAAACTTGGGCTAAGCTCCACAATCTGCACCACGTGCACCACAAAGGCTTGCCCGCAGACACCTGGGCGAAGCACCATACCATCCTCACAACCAAAAGTAACCAGGTAGATTCCGGGAGCCACCACAGCCCGCATAACGTGTATCATACGTCGGGTATTGTACCTCAAGCCATTACAGCCCATACACCGCGTAAGGATCCTCAATCCATCACAGCCTATACACGTTACACCTATAGTAGTCCATAGGATACTACATCCAGAATATATGTGTGGAAATAACCACAAGCCATTACAGCCCTCTACACACATATATGGGGAAAACTAACCGCTGTGCCAACGACACTAGTATCTACCAAGAGAAGAGAGCGGGGTCAAAGGGGGTAGTCAACCATTCATCCTCCCACCGGAATGTTGGGGAAAACACCCCCCCAAAGCTCAGAATCCCCGAGGTGTCAGTTGCCCTTACTGACAGGGTGGAGTAGCATATAGAAACACAAAAAGTACAGAATATATATAACTCACAACCACACTATGGGCATAACCTAGTCTTAGCCTCAACTGCAGCTAACGTCTCTCGGACTCCGGGCTGCTATTTCTAAGACTAGGTATCCTATAAGCACACAACCAATTAAAGAACTCCATTAGGTTACTTCATTCCCTTTTTCATCAATTCCACTGTACGTTAATTAAGTCTTCCATCATTAATTAACCATGAACAACCCACATTAACTTTATTGGCATCACATTCAAAATTTACTGTTCCTTTAAAGTTACAACATCACCATTAAATTTCAACATCTCCATCCCTGTGGATTATCACCATTTAATCAAACTTTCATTTCAGAATTACTTTTCCATATTCCCAGACATTCTAGAAAAGCATCCTATGCTACTAAACACAAGGGGGCTCAACACGGTGAGTAGATATACTACCCGTCGAGTCTTTGCCGCCTATAGCAAGAGCGTAGGCCCATTCTCCCTCGAGAGGCTAAACACAGAAAGCACGTGGCATACTCCGCGCGTATTCGCCTCCTTCGGAAGAAGGGTAAGCAAGACCAGCTGCCTGGAGCAGTGGGGAAAAGTAAAGCAGATAAACAACCAAACAAAGCACCAAACATCCAACAACCACATCCATCCCATTCCGTCATCCCTGGTGTCCTCCCCGACACCCACATGCATAAACCGATGCATCTCGCCACTCTAGGCGTCATCCGCTGCCACAACCACAAGGCCTCCCTGCCTCCACATATCACAACACCCCTCCAGGGTCACATCACAACACAAGATATCACAACACCCCTCCAGGGTCACAACACAGCACAAGCAGCAGGAAAACAAACATCACAACAAATTGGGCTCTTGGCCCTTTAACAAGGCATCTAGCCTTCAAACAACAAGCACCAACAGATTTCAGGTTTACCAACCAAGTTAATCACGTACATCGACATCAATTTGATTAACATAAATTTGGAACAACATCCACAACAACAACAACCGGATTTATTTACATGCCTCTTTATCTTTAGTCAATTAATTATCAATTAATTCCGGCTTTACGTTCTTTATCAATTTCATCAAGGGCAACATGCTAACAAGCAAGACATATATATCACACTATCTAGCAAATCAAGAGGCGAACCGTTATCACGGTACAAAGCAACAACATACGATCCCCAATTCTTTCAATCCGGTTCAAGTATTTAATTAGGTCAATTCCATTGTGATCCAAAGGACTAAATCATGCTAACTCTACGATTGCACATAAACAATTAGAGAAGCCACGAATCCCCTACCTCAAAGGTTTTCGAGGGAAACCACAACGGTTGATGAGCACCCAAGAAACCGGGTCGATTCTCCACGAATCCTCCTTAGATCTCCTCTCCTAACACAACCAAGACCAAAGCTCATCATAAACGACATCCACACACTTAGATCTACCCATAACGGGCGTAGATCTAAGATCCCGAGAGAAAAGGAGGAGTAGATCTAGGTAGATCTAAGAAACCAAACAAAAAGGATCACTTACCTCGAGAAACCGGCTTCGATTCGCGAAGAGAAACATCTGGATCGCCTCCAAAACGCTTGGGAGAGGTTCATCTACCTCCAAAGAAAGGTAATCCCGAGTTATGGCCGATTAGGGGCTTAAACGAGGTGATTAAAGGCAAAACGAGTTAGATCCACAATTTTAGGATCTAACTTTAAGTGCCCGCACGGTTAGTCCGCACGGTTTAACAAACCGTGCGCTAACCGTGCGTTAGCTTCTGCCTCGACAATCCCTACTCGCACGGTTAGTCCGCACGGTTAGGCAAATCGTGCGTTAGCCTCTGCCCTCAAGACCAGCCTTGCACGGTTTGGCCGCACGGTTTAGGCAAACCGTGCACCAACCGTGCGAAAGCTATTACCCTTTAACTTTCCTCAAAAGTCCACCCAAACGCACCCCCAAGTCACCTTGACTTCCCGGAACACCTCTAGTACCGCATTTTCACAAAGGAATGGACCGGAGAGGTCCGGGCCATTACACCTTCTAACCTTATTATTAGTGTTCTGTTCCTGTTCATGGTTAGATATGCTAGGGTTCTTCTTTGTAGGTTCATTTAATGGAACGCACATAGTTGAGTCTGTAGAACTCTTAGAACACAGCAACAAAGAATTGGTATTGTGGTTCGAAATCAAATTTCCAGACTTCATAGAGCAGTCATTACTATCTATAAATAGCGAAGTGGGTGTACCTGGAACCTTTGAAGTAGCTGCGTTCTGCTGATTGAGAATGTCCAGATCAGAGAGATAACACTGCAGCTGATCGATGGAGTCATTCATTACCTGCATAAACTTAGGGTCCTGTACCGAGGGTGTGCTACCATATTTAACAGATTTTGTCTCGGCCTGAACTGCCTTAGGGACTATGTTCAGTTTCCCAGATTCGGTAGGACTGCTAAGAGGTATAATTTGAGCAGAGGGAGCAGAAACTAATTCATTATCTTTCATTTTGGTTTCATTCTTTATCTCTAGAGTAGTATCATTATTCGGTAAGACAGGTGTGCTGTTCTTAACCTTCACATTTCTCTTAGCAGGCTGTATTATTGAAGCATTAAGGGTTGGGTGTGTAGAGTTCATATTACACAACATCATAGAATCAGTACCATCAATACTGTCAACAGATTGAGACACATCAAAAGAGAAATTTGCAGCAGTGGAAATGGTTGTACCTGGGTCCTTTTTCTTCTCCACCCCAGATTTCTCCATGGGTTGTATCTGCTTAGTGGAGCCATTGATTTCCTGCATTAGCAAAGGATCCTTTACCGAGGGTGTAATTCCCTTCAATGGTTTAACAGATTCCAATTCGTTGGAAATAGTTGCAGTCATCTTAGTAATCATGGACTGTGCTTTGTCCTGAACAGCCATCGGGTTATTCATATGTTTCTCAGCTTTTATATTATGGCCAGTGGAGTCCAGAGATTTAGAGCAAATGACAGATGTACTTTGAGCATGGGGAAGAGAACTTAAGTCATTTGTTTTGTTGCTGGTTTCAATCTTTATCCCTAAAGTATCAGTGGCATTTAATAGATAGGGGTCCTGGATCTGTCCAGTACCCAATTCTGGGGTGTGTTCATCCACAGTTTGTACAGAAATTGCACCACTGTAGCGGAGCTGACCGACCGACACCGACAGGCACTGTAGCGGTGCGGACTTCGGGGTCAACTTTACTGTAGCGCTTTTTTGACAAAGCCAGCCGCCGTTCACTGTAGCGACGCGGACCACTTTTCGAATAGTGATCGTCTTCTCCATTTGTTTTATAGCCCATTTCGGGCTAGGGTTTGATGTTCGAAATCCTTTGTAATTTTGTGCTCCCGAATCATAGTGAATTTCTGCCTCTCCCGTGGACGTAGGGATTTTTCCCGAACCACGTAAATCGCCGTGTTCATTGTTGCTTTTCCTTCTTTCGTTTTCTCGTTTTCTGTCGTTGTGACTCCCGGCGATTCCGCAACAGACTGCACCCCGTTGTTTGAGGTTTTAGCAAGCGGATGACGCTCAGTGAGTTTTTAGGCGATTATGCCTATTCAAATTAAATGGATTAATTAATTATAAATGTTTATAATCAATTTTGGATGTTGTATGGCATGTGATAGGTGCCCACGAGCATGGACGGGGCTTGGTTGGCTTAACGGGGCTCTACAAGGGGTTAACTCCATGTTCCAGGTAGGTGACCCCTATGATACAATATGTATGTTTATAAATGAGTGTGCATGACTGCATAACTTGTATGAGTTTTGGAACGAGGTTTAAGGATCAGTAGAGTCCTTGGGCATGATGAAGGGGTGGCTTTGAGCCTCTTGGGATGAGACCAAGTATTCTTTATTTCGGGACTGCCCGACGACGGTGTCGCCAAGGGGCGCGGGATTTAGTTGAGTTGACGAGAAATCTCTGGGAGGTCCTTGGATGTGAGACGAGACGTGGGATAACCTATGTTAAGTTCCTAGGGCTAGCGGGCAGACATGCGAGGCTTGGGGCTGGGAATCGGCGTGCGAGACAGATGTATGTCTCGCGAGTGATAAGGAACTCCCTCCTAAAGTAGGAGGCAAGTCTTGATGTGTGTTTGGAGTGAGAGGAGTCCTCCAGGACTTGACATATGTGATGGTGAGGGATTTCCTCTAGGTGATGGGCTGAGGGATCTCCCTTCGGAGATGTGAGATGAGACCTAATTCGGGTCGAGGGGTTTCATCCAAGACTTGGAATCGGGATGCCTAGGAGGTTTTGGTTGGTAGTTAAACCCTATCTGTTGAGGCCAGGGTCGGGTAGAACATGATGGCTTGGGACACTCCCTAGGTAGCAGGACCAAGAGTGATGGGGAGCTTGGTGAGGTGGGACCAGACCTTGAGTTTTGGGTTGGAGAGGAACATTTGAGCAATGATTCCACCACCAGGTGATAGGCTTGAGGTGGTGTCAGTGAGGCAAAATCGTGAAGGGTTTGGAGGACCCACTGGGGTGCCTTAACGGGCGAGTTAGGCCGTGTTGCGACTAGGGGATAGGTCTCAAGCAAACAACGCCTTGGGATCAGCCGGTGAGATGTGTGATGGCTTGTGGGCTCTTATTGTATGCATGTGCTTGTGTGACCTCCCCAGAGCCTGTAGGGATGGGTTGGTGTACTTGTGACCTCCCCAAAGTTTGTGGGGATGGGTTGGTGGGGTGATTGTGCCCTACTCCTTTGGGCATCGGGTTGAGGACCTGGCCTTGCGTGGCTTGGGTTAGTGTGATAATTGTGCCCTGTTCCTTCGGGTATTGGGTTGAGAACCTTGTCATGATTGGCTTGGGCCGATGTGCATGAATTGGACCTTGCCTTGTGCAGGTTTGGGTCGAGGACCACCCCAAGGGCTGGGTTGTTGTACGATATCACGTGAAGCGAAACCAGTGGACCGTGCCTTAAGCGATAAGGTAGTGGGTTGAGATATGGACGCATGACCATGCCTAGTGTCTACGGGTCTTGGGTCAAGGTTTGGACGCCACCCTACCTTGAGTATTCAGGTATGGGTTGGGCATTGGTACAGTGGCACGAGACGAGTCAATGAGGTGGATTTAAGCATAGCGCCAAAGCAGGTTTGATCGGGTGTTGTGGTGGCCTGATTAGCACATGGTGACCTGACGCTCAAGGAGTCATGGTGGCTTAGTTAACACACGACATCTGAGGCACGTGTGTGATATGTTTATTTTCCTCATTCATACACACACATACGACGACATATATTAGGGGTGGTTGGCGAGACCCTACTGAGTTTTATGCTCACACCTTGCATAGGAATCCCGGTGCACGTGCAGACCTTATGTCTCATTTCAGGTCAAAGCACGAGATATGCAGTGGATCGGGCTAGGACAGCTCGAGGGGATTTGGAGACTGGGATGAAGCCTGGGATGACAGTAGGATTAGTGCGTGTGTGTTGTATTTTCAGTTTATTTTGTATTTGGGGTCGGCCCGGTGGTCAGTCAATGTTTGTTTTGTATGACAACATCATTTACTATTATATGTGATTAGATTGTTTATTCTATATACTATGGTGTGTATAATGTTTGGTTATTTCTGTTGTCTGTATGACTTTGATTCGAGGGCATAGTCTCCCTATTGTATGAATTAGGCCTTCATCGCTAGTTGGAAGCCTCTGACGTACGAGGAGGCGCGCATGAGGCCATATGACGAACTTGGCTCGAGCACTGATAAGTGGCATGGGTTAGGGCATTACAATACTGTTATGAAGTGGCATATGGAAATAGTATTTTGCATGGGGTTATGTGAGTTTACTTGAAAAATTTATGTGAGTCGTCAATGTAAAATACATGGTAGGTCCGCGGGTGGGGGTACAAAGGAAATAAAGCTGCAGACGCGGATGTTCAAAACTAGGACCTCCTCAACTCACCGCCACGGGTACAGCAGGGGCATAACCACTAAACAATGCCCCATGAGGGGTTGTCAATGTAAAATACATGTACTCTATCTTATACATGTTGAATGGTTACTGGAAACTGTTTTCCCTACTCATAATGTAATGAATGAAAGTTTGCGGTATGCATGTTGGTGGTTTTAGAACCTTCTTGTTAACCTTGAGCATTTATTTTGAATTGATGATTTTAAAATCTTTTTGAACTTAAATTGTTTTAAATGTTTTTCCCACCTTAGAGTTTAACATTGGGGACAATGTTGAACTTTAAGCGTGGGGGGTCTTCATCTGTATTTAATTGATTACACTTCAGAAATCCCTGAATTTTTTTTCTTAATTGACTGTTTCAAGCACCATTTTACAATATCCGTTGTTGAAAATTTTTCATTAAATCAACGACTGCTTTTCTAATTTGAGTGATTAATTTTTTCTATTCAACCATGGATTCAATAAAGTTACATCTTTTCCTTTGCTCTCTTGAAAAACCTTTGTAGATTGAGAAACCTCCTTGCCTCCTTACCAAAGTGAGGTGGAGACATTCTTTTATAATGAATGAAAATTACCACATTGGACCACAAGTCCGATGTGGGATACAGAACCTAGCTTGAACACATAATGAAAAGAAAGCAACAAAACAGACGCTAACACTCCCCCTCAAGCTGGACATGCCTAGCTTGATGACAAATACAAGACAAAAACAGAAGAAACGGAAATAATAAAATCGTTGTTGATGCTGCGCCCCCTGAAGGTGGTAATGTGATGCCGCTGAAAAAAAAGGATGGGTCATCGCCGGAAAAGTGCGGGGCCGGACAACAGAGCGCCGGGAAATCCACACTGGCGGGTCGGTCGTCAGAGCGTCGGGAAAATCCGAACTACGGGCCGGTCGTCAGAGCGCAGGGAAATCCATAATGTCGGGCCGATTGTCAAAGTGTCGAGGAATCCGCAATGGCGGTGCCGGTCGTCAAAGCGCCGGGAAATCTGCAGGAGGAGGCCGACGATGGGATGCGGTGATTCCGCAGGAGACGCCGAACAGAGAGGCGGGGATTCCGCAGGAGGCACCGGGCAGGAAGGCGGGGATTCCGCAGGAAGCAGGAGGAGGCTGGCATGGAGGGAGCAGCTAGTTGCCGGAAGAAGTGCCGGACAATGAGAGTCGTCGGATTGGAGCGGATGAAAACGGCGGGAGGGCTGCCTTGCAGAGCAGCGCACTGGAGGGCGTCATGCAAGGTGGAGCCGCTAGACAACAACAGAGTCGGCGGGAGACTCACACAGGAGGCGGAGCCGGAAGAAGCAGCGGCGCCGGGATCGGGATGGGAGGCGGAGGAGTTCGCCTAGAGCGGACAGAAAGCGGCTGCCGGGAGTCGTTGGGAGATGCCGGCGACAGGAGGCGGGGATTCCGCAGGAGGGGCCGACGAGGTGGCAGCGCTGTCACAGGAGGCCGGACGCAGAGAGAGCAACTTCGTAGAGGCGGCACGGGAGGCCAGCAGGGCTGGAGGCCGGCTGCTGGAGGAGCCGACAGGAATGGATGCCGGCTGTCATGCAGAGAGGGGCCGGCAGGGCTGGAGGCCGGTTGCTGGAGGAGCCGACAGGAATGGAGTGCGTGCCGCTGGAGAGTCCTGTGCGGGAGAAACACCAAAAAAAAGGAAAAAAAAAGAGTCGCGACTGAGGAACCGCGCTGGGAGAGAGGGTCGTCGGGAGAGAGGGTCGCCTGGAGAGAGGGCCGCTGCAAGGGGAGCCGCGCCGGGAGAGAGGGCCGCCGGGAGAGAGGGCCGAGAGGCCGAGGGAAGGGCGCCGCTACGGAAGGCGGGGCCGGGATCGGGACGCCGTCAGGAAGAGAGGCGCCGGGCCGTGCTGCGCGCACAGGAGGACCGCCTGGGGTGGGCGGTTCGTGCGGAGCGGGAGATGCGGGAGCCGGCCGTCCTTCTCGCCGGGAGATGCGGGAGCGAGCCGGACGGAGAGGGGCCTGCGCGAGGAAGACGCCGGGAAGGGAGCAGCCGGACATTGAGGGAAGGCGCATCGGGGGGGAGCCGCGACGGGGAGCAGCGCTGGAGAGCCGCCGGACAGAGCCGCCGGGATGGGAAATCTGCCGGGAAGGGATCGCCGGCAGGGGGGGCGGCGGAGAATTCCTATGGCTCGTAGGCCATGGAGGTCGCCGCCCCCCATGGGGAAAAAAAAGATAAACCCTAGAGCAGAATAAAAAAAAGATGGGAGGGGGGGGTCGGGATTAGCTTCGCTCTGATACCATGTAGGTTGAGAAACCCCCTCGCCTCCTTACCTCAAAGTGAGACGGAGACATTCATTTATAATGAATGAAAAGGACCACATCGGACCACAAGTCCGATGTGGGATAGACTCCAACAACCTTCTTTTGGTAAAATTTTGGGATAAGTTTTACAATTTTTTATTGAATTTGAACTTCTTGATTGGAGTTAAATGGATAAGCTTTACATTCAAATGAACTGAAAATAAACTCCTAATTCGGGTTGAGCTTTTATTTCTTTGTTAAAACTGTTGGAAGAGTTAATTATACTCTCTTGTTAATTATTAAACTCACTCATCCATCATTGGTGTTTAGTTATGTTGTGTGCTAAATTATGTGTGTATGTTCACCAAGGAGAAAAAGAGAAGTTTATAAGGACAATTAAATACAAAATGAACTTAGTCAAATCCTTTCAAAATTTTCAAATTCAATCATTGTTTTTCAAAACCAGAAACCATCTTTTCACCACAACCTTTTCTTTTTAAGAGAGCAATCATCTTTTTTTTATCCGCAAGAGTCCATAGGGGAAAACACTTTGAAAATCATTTCTTAGTGGCATCATGATTCATTTATTTTTTAGATTTAACTTATATTAAAAATGTTGAATTAATTGTTTTAGGACAAGAAATGGATTAAGTGTGGGGAAATTTGATATGACTTTATTTTAATGCATGTTTGTCACATTTATTTTCCGAAATAATTGTGTTTTTAATGTCAAATTGAGCTTTTAATGGAGAATTAATTAGTTTTGATCATTTCAGATGAGATCGAATTTGTTGATGAAAATGTGTGATTTTGGTACCAAATTGATCATTTGATTCTTGGATTAATTTCTACTTCTTTTAAGATTAAATACTTTGGGTAATTTGGTGTAATTGTTTTAAGCATTCTTAATTGGGATTGTTTTTAATAATTCTTTCAAATTTCAATCTGTACTGAAGTTTCAGTTGTTTTTTTAATTAAATTTGTATTTTCGCATTTTATTTCTGGAGATTTCAATCTGTATGGAATATTTCTTGTTTTTTATTTGAAGGATTTAGGTTGCTGCTGGATTTAGGCTTGCCAACCGGGTTGAGATTGTTTCTAGTCATCTGATCTTGAGGAGTGTATGCGCCCTTCCAATTTCAAGGAGGGAGATAAGGGCACTTGGGTGCTTCCCATGCCAATCATTTCACGCAGCTTCTACGTGAAGTTTCTCCCGTAACCCTTGCCTCGAAAGTCCTCATAGCTGCCAGCTTCATCCATCGCCAGAGAAGCCCCCAAAGCTTTTCAAGGAAGCTGAGATGAAGTGAACTGAGCCGGAGAATCATCTAGATACCTCTTTCTTGGAGCCGAATCCAAGCGCACATGAAGGACGTGACATTTTCGGGAAGATTTTCTTGAGTCACACCGGAGGAGATGATAAATAACGACCAATGCCAGGTGGAGTTTGAGGATTTGAGGATGGAGAAATTGCCTATGAGCCACGATACTTGAGTGCTTTCATATTTGCGCTGGCATCATTTGAAAAGGTGATAGTAGGCACGAATTGGGGGAGACACGGGAGACTGCGGATGTGCGAGGGAGCTATGGAGGAAGAACAGTCGACTCGATAGAGAAGATTTGTTTTCTCTTTCTAACTTTTTTTTTTAAAGGTGATGCCTTGGCCCAAAACGACTAAAGCACAATTATTATTAAAAGAAAGATTACAAGAGTCTAAAGTACGGAATCATATTACAATCTTTTTCATGAAGGGAAAGAAGAGCAGCGGGGAGGTCTTCAAACCAGGTAATGTCTTGATTTACTCCCATGTTGGCTAGGCCATCTGCAACTGTGTTTGCTTCTCGATAAACATGTGTGATGCTATAGTTAAGATCGATAAGCGAACGGCTGCGTTCCATCCAACGGGTAGTGATTAGCCAAGCAAGATGTGTTATGCCATTCCAAATCGCTTGTACAATGGTCGTTGGGTCGCTTTCAATCCAGAGGTTGTTCTAACCAAAGAGCTTGGTAAAGGTAATAGCACGAATCAAACTCAACATCTCAGCTTCAAGGGAGGTGACAATGCCACATTTACCCATGAAACATCCAAGAATCTGACCGAGGTGATTCCTAAAGACAACACTATACCCTGCAGGTCCCGGATTGCCCTTAGAGGCACCATCAATATTGATTTTGATCCATCTAGGGAGAGATGCTCTCCAGAACACCTCCAGAGTGCGGTGCGGTTGACAGAAGTTGCCGCTAATCCGTAGACGCTTCATGATCCCAAAGTCGTGCACGGTGTTGTGGCAATGTCCCTTTTGCATCAAGGTAGCTTCATGTATGGCAATAAGGATCCGCATCCGCCCTGCATTTTGATTGAGTAATTGTTATAAATAATAGCATTCCGATCATACCAGATCATGTGGTGGAGCTCAACAACTGCAGCAAGTAAGAGGTTCCTGATTTGGTGAGAGCCTTCTATTTCTGCACATTTCTTTAGTTGAGTTTTGACGGTATCAAGAATCAACCATCTGTAGTAAAAATGTCAAGAATATAGTTCCAAAGAGCAGAAGCAGTAGCACAAGAAAGGAAGAGGTGGTTAGCATCTTCTCTGTGTTGATTACAGATTTTACACTTAGAGCAGAGCTGGATTCCAAAAGATTGGAGACAAATTTCAGTGGGAACTCTATTGTGAGCAAGACGCCAGATAAGGTTGAATCTCGAAGGTTTTATCCAAGGTTTGTTGAAATGTTTTATCCAACTGTAATCGCTCTCAGAGTTGCAGAAATAATGATTGTAGAATTTTTTTGAGTTAAGCATACCATTGTAAGCATGTTCCCAAATTAAGAAATCATTAGTGTAAGCGAAAGAGTAGTTTTCAATGACGTTCAGAATAGTACCAGGGAGGTGATCCCGTTGAGAGTTTAAATTATCTCTGATAGAGCTGTTGGTGTTTTCAGGAGTTTGATCAGGAGATATCATAGAAATTAAAGGCGTGTCAGTCCAGTTATCCAACCAGAATTTCATAGAGGAGTCTCTAGAGACCATCCATCTGGAATTATTCATAATATTGGTGGAGTGTTTGATGGATGACCAAATGGAAGAATTAATGAAATTCGAATTGTTCGTCTCAAGTTTGTCAAGAAATCTATTTTTGAGAAAGGTAATAGCTTCAGAAGTATTGTGAAAAAGGTTCCAAGTGAGTTTCGTTTGAAGGGCTTCATTAAAGTATTTTATATTTTTTATACCAATACCACCATTTTCAATGGGCTTGCAACAAGTAGACCAAGGAACAATCACAAGTTTTCTTTCCAGAATACTACTAGTCAGTCCAGATGAAATTTTTTATAGCGGTGTTCATTTTTTTGATAAGACCAACATGCCATTTGTAGACCATCATGGAGTAAACCATCTTGGAGACAATAGTGGATTTAACAAGGCAAGTCCTACCTGCCATAGAGAGGGATTTACCTTTCCAAGAAGATAGCTGATTTAGAACTTGGTCAGCAATAGTCTCAAAGTGACAAAACTTGGGTCTGCCCCAAAAGAAGGGGACACCAAGATAGGTGAAGAGGATCGTACCTTCTTTCAGCCCTAGATCACTGATAATGTTACATTTTTTGCTGGGAGGAAAGTTCTTCCCAAAGAAGATGCAGGATTTGTTCCAACTAATGGTTTGACCAAAAACCTCTTCATAGTGTGAGCGCGCATTTTTGAGGTTAAGAATGTTTCTTTTATCACCTTGAAGGAAAAGGATGATCTCATCAGCATAAAAAAGATGAGCAGGAGCATTCACATTCCTAGAGACATGGATGGGCTTTAGCTTATTCTGGACCACCAAACGGTTGATCAGACGACTGAGGTAGTCTTCTGCTATCGCCAAGAGAATGGCAGATAGGGGGTTACCTTGCCTGACACCTTTGGTGCATTTAAAATAGCCTTTGGGAGAGCCATTGATCAAAATGGAGATAGACGCCGAGTTGAAGAGAGTTCTGATTGCAGTGATAAAAGAAGTGCTAAAACCAAAATCTTGGAGGACTTTGAAGATAAAGCTCCAGTCCATGGTGTCAAAAGCTTTTCTGATGTCAAGTTTAATAGCTATGTTGCCACCTCTGTTAGTTTTATTCAAGTTATTGACACACTCAGAGACAAGACAGATGCAGTTTTGAATTGATCTACCCTTTATAAAACCAAATTGGTTCCAGGAGAAAATTTTGTTCGTGAGAGTGGAAAGTCTGTTAGCAATGATTTTGGTGATGATTTTATAAAGCGTATTGATAAGAGCAATGGGTCTAAACAGTTGAATCTCAGAGGCATTATCCACTTTCGGGATCAAGGTGAGAAACTGGGCATTAAGTGCATGAGGGAGCACCCCATTGGAAAAAAAGGATTTTACAAGTTTACAAATATCAGTATGAATCACATCTCAATAATGTTGGAAGAAACCATTATTGAAGCCATCAGGACCCGAAGCACTATCTGAATTTAGACTAAAGACAATGTCTTTGATTTCATGATCAGCGTGTTGAGAAGGAAGAAGTTGTCCTCATCAGTGATCACTAAAGGAATGACCTCAGGGAGGAGGTCTTTGTTGATATCTGGACCATTGAAGATGGTTTCATAGTAGGAGACTATATGATGAGCGATGTCATCTTCATTGTCAAGGAGCTTGTCCCCATCCATTAGAAAGGTTAACGGCCTGTAGGCTTTCCTGATTCTTTGAAGAGAGTTAAAGAATTTAGTATTTCTGTCACCGTCTGTTAACCATTTAACTTTAAACGCTTGTTTTCTCATATTTTCTTTAAACGTGAGCAAGGAGTTGAGTTTGACCGCAATGTTAAGTTCTTGAGTAGGATCAGTGTTGAGGTTAGAGGTGATGTTTTTGTTTTGAAGATCATTGAGATCTTTCTCAAGAAGCATGATGTCATTGTTAATTTGATTGGCTTTAGAGCTGCACCAAGTTTTTAGAGTCTGTTTGAGATGTTTTAATTCGAGGTTACAGGCAAAGACATCATTGATATGAGACATTAAGGACCAATAGTTTTGGATGATCTGAGTGCACTTGTCATCAGAGAACCACACATTGTTAAATCTGAAAGGAAAACGGGGTTTCATGTCTTTGGTGGAGACATTGACCAGGATGGGGTGATGATCAGAGTTCAGTCTGTGACGAGTGGTGTTGGAGATAGTGTCCCATTTATCTAAAGCATGAACATTCGTGAAGGCTCTATCCAACTTGGAGGCAATTACATTGTTGTAGTGTGTTCTATACCAAGTGTATTTTGCACCAGTGAGGTTAATTTCAATGAAATTGTTGTCATCGATCGAGGCTTTAAATTCTCTCGTGAAAATAGAAGCATGAGAAGGTCCAATTTTCTCACTTGAGTTGAGAATGACATTAAAGTCTCCAATAATAAACCAGAGTGCATTAATGTTAGTGCCAAGATATGAAAGACGATTCCAAAGCGTTCTCCTTTCTTGGTATCTATTCTTAGCATAAACAAATGAGTAGAAAATATGTGCCCCATCTATATTAAAGTTGCAAGTAAAAATCTGATCAGAGATATTGAAAACACTAATATTCTGTAAAGAAGAGTGCGAAGAAATTCATAAAGATTCAGCATTGAGGTTATTATTGATTGCACCAGTAAACACATAATTATGTTGACATAAATGAGAGTATTTAGAGGAAAAAGTAATTTTTGGCTCAGCAATAGCAAATAACAAAGTATGATGAGTGTTAATCATTCTCTTTAAAACAATGAAGGTGTCAGAGTTAAACCTAAGTTTGGAGTTAGAACTCGCCCTTTTTCTTTTTTCCTTTTTCTGGAACCTTCATTTCTAGTAGACCTTCTGTCACGACCCCCTCCCCACAAAGTGTACCCCTCCTGGGCCGGCAATGTGAGAAGGGAGATAATGACCCCCGAGTCCCGCCTCCAATAGGCCCCGGGTTGGCGACTAGCACCGAGGGTATAATAAACACACAAATGGGAGACATTACCCTTTAAGAGAACGCATGCAGAAGAGAGAGATAAGACAGACACCAACTAACTCCAACTCAGAACTGAAATATAAAAGAAACCCATGTACATATATGAAATGCCATGCAAAAGTACAACAACTAAAAGGGGAAACTATAAGTACCCAAAAGAAAGTAAAACAACACCGATCACAAGCCCGAACAGCTCCTGCAACCACAAGCTAGTAGTAACCAACCTGATCTCCAACCCGCTCCGAGTGACCTGGAAAACAGTTTATATATACGTAGGGTGAGTATAACAGTATACTCAGTAGGATCCTCCCCGAAGCCTCTCGTGCAAAAGTAAAGAAAGCATGCTAAAACGCAGTGAACAACAAGTGAAACTAACTCGTCACCTAAACAGGTATTCTAAGTTCCCAACCTCACCATGGCTACTCTCACCAAGTAATGTATACAAGAATATAACATATAGTAAAGAATATCAAGGGTACCCCGCTACTACTTTCCCCACTGGTTTGCTGCTTTGCCCCAACGACATACGTCCTGTGCATCTCTCTCCAAAGGCTTGCCCGTATAAACTTGGGCTAAGCTCCACAATCTGCACCACGTGCACCACAAAGGCTTGCCCGCAGACACCTGGGCGAAGCACCATACCATCCTCACAACCAAAAGTAACCAGGTAGATTCCGGGAGCCACCACAGCCCGCATAACGTGTATCATATGTCGGGTATTGTACCTCAAGCCATTACAGCCCATACACCGCGTAAGGATCCTCAATCCATCACAGCCTATACACGTTACACCTATGGTAGTCCATAGGATACTACATCCAGAATATATGTGTGGAAATAACCACAAGCCATTACAGCCCTCTACACACATATATGGGGAAAACTAACCGCTGTGCCAACGACACTAGTATCTACCAAGAGAAGAGAGCGGGGTCAAAGGGGGTAGTCAACCATTCATCCTCCCACCGGAATGTTGGGGAAAACACCCCCCCAAGGCTCAGAATCCCCGGGGTGTCAGTTGCCCTTACTGACAGGGTGGAGTAGCGTATAGAAACACAAAAAGTACAGAATATATATAACTCACAACCACACTATGGGCATAACCTAGTCTTAGCCTCAACTGCAGCTAACGTCTCTCGGACTCCGGGCTGCTATTTTCTAAGACTAGGTATCCTATAAGCACACAACCATTTAAAGAACTCCATTAGGTTACTTCATTCCCTTTTTCATCAATTCCACTGTACGTTAATTAAGTCTTCCATCATTAATTAACCATGAACAACCCACATTAACTTTCTTGGCATCACATTCAAAATTTACTGTTCCTTTAAAGTTACAACATCACCATTAAATTTCAACATCTCAATCCCTGTGGATTATCACCATTTAATCAAACTTTCATTTCAGAATTACTTTTCCATATTCCCAGACATTCTAGAAAAGCATCCTATGCTACTAAACACAAGGGGGCTCAACACGGTGAGTAGATATACTACCCGTCGAGTCTTTGCTGCCTATAGCAAGAGCGTAGGCCCATTCTCCCTCGAGAGGCTAAACACAGAAATCACGTGGCATACTCCGCGCGTCTTCGCCTCTTTCGGAAGAAGGGTAAGCAAGACCAGCTGCCTGGAGCAGTGGGGAAAAGTAAAGCAGATAAACAACCAAACAAAGCACCAAGCATCCAACAACCACATCCATCCCATTCCGTCATCCCTGGTGTCCTCCCCGACACCCACATGCATAAACCGATGCATCTCGCCACTCTAGGCGTCATCCGCTGCCACAACCACAAGGCCTCCCCGCCTCCACATATCACAACACCCCTCCAGGGTCACATCACAACACAAGATATCACAACACCCCTCCAGGGTCACAACACAGCACAAGCAGCAAGAAAACAAACATCACAACAAATTGGGCTCTTGGCCCTTTAACAAGGCATCTAGCCTTCAAACAACAAGCACCAACAGATTTCAGGTTTACCAACCAAGTTAATCACGTACATCGACATCAATTTGATTAACATCAATTTGGAACAACATCCACAACAACAACAACCGGATTTATTTACATGCCTCTTTATCTTTAGTCAATTAATTATCAATTAATTCCGGATTTACGTTCTTTATCAATTTCATCAAGGGCAACATGCTAACAAGCAAGGCATATATATCACACTATCTAGCAAATCAAGAGGCGAACCGTTATCACGGTACAAAGCAACAACATACGATCACCAATTCTTTCAATCCGGTTCAAGTATTTAATTAGGTCAATTCCATTGTGATCCAAAGGACTAAATCATGCTAACTCTACGATTGCACATAAACAATTAGAGAAGCCACGAATCCCCTACCTCAAAGGTTTTCGAGGGAAACCACAACGGTTGATGAGCACCCAAGAAACCGGGTCGATTCTCCACGAATCCTCCTTATATCTCCTCTCCTAACACAACCAAGACCAAAACTCATCATAAATGACATCCACACACTTAGATCTACCCATAACGGGCGTAGATCTAAGATCCCGAGAGAAAAGGAGGAGTAGATCTAGGTAGATCTAAGAAACCAAACAAAAAGGATCACTTACCTCGAGAAACCGGCTTCGATTCGCGAAGAGAAGCATCTGGATCGCCTCCAAAACGCTTGGGAGAGGTTCATCTACCTCCAAAGAAAGGTAATCCCGAGTTATGGCCGATTAGGGGCTTAAACGAGGTGATTAAAGGCAAAACGAGTTAGATCCACAATTTTAGGATCTAACTTTAAGTGCCCGCACGGTTAGTCCGCACGGTTTAACAAACCGTGCGCTAACCGTGCGTTAGCTTCTGCCTCGACAATCCCTACTCGCACGGTTAGTCCGCACGGTTAGGCAAATCGTGCGTTAGCCTCTGCCCTCAAGACCAGCCTTGCACGGTTTGGCCGCACGGTTTAGGCAAACCGTGCACCAACCGTGCGAAATCTATTACCCTTTAACTTTCCTCAAAAGTCCACCCAAACGCACCCCCAAGTCACCTTGACTTCCCGGAACACCTCTAGTACCGCATTTTCACAAAGGAATGGACCGGAGAGGTCCGGGCCATTACACCTTCTAACCTTATTATTAGTGTTCTGTTCCTGTTCATGGTTAGATATGCTAGGGTTCTTCTTTGTAGGTTCATTTAATGGAACCCACATAGTTGAGTCTGTAGAACTCTTAGAACACAGCAACAAAGAATTGGTATTGTGGTTCGAAATCAAATTTCCAGACTTCATAGAGCAGTTATTACTATCTATAGATTGCGAAGTGGGTGTACCTGGAACCTTTGAAGTAGCTGCGTTCTGCTGATTGAGAATGTCCAGATCAGAGAGATAACACTGCAGCTGATCGATGGAGTCATTCATTACCTGCATAAACTTAGGGTCCTGTACCGAGGGTGTGCTACCATATTTAACAGATTTTGTCTCGGCCTGAACTGCCTTAGGGACTATGTTCAGTTTCCCAGATTCGGTAGGACTGCTAAGAGGTATAATTTGAGCAGAGGGAGCAGAAACTAATTCATTATCTTTCATTTTGGTTTCATTCTTTATCTCTAGAGTAGTATCATTATTCGGTAAGACAGGTGTGCTGTTCTTAACCTTCACATTTCTCTTAGCAGGCTGTATTATTGAAGCATTAAGGGTTGGGTGTGTAGAGTTCATATTACCCAACATCATAGAATCAGTACCATCAATACTGTCAACAGATTGAGACACATCAAAAGAGAAATTTGCAGCAGTGGAAATGGTTGTACCTGGGTCCTTTTTCTTCTCCACCCCAGATTTCTCCATGGGTTGTATCTGCTTAGTGGAGCCATTGATTTCCTGCATTAGCAAAGGATCCTGTACCGAGGGTGTAATTCCCTTCAATGGTTTAACAGATTCCAATTCGTTGGAAATAGTTGCAGTCATCTTAGTAATCATGGACTGTGCTTTGTCCTGAACAGCCATCGGGTTATTCATATGTTTCTCAGCTTTTATATTATGGCCAGTGGAGTCCAGAGATTTAGAGCAAATGACAGATGTACTTTGAGCATGGGGAAGAGAACTTAAGTCATTTGTTTTGTTGCTGGTTTCAATCTTTATCCCTAAAGTATCAGTGGCATTTAATAGATAGGGGTCCTGGATCTGTCCAGTACCCAATTCTGGGGTGTGTTCATCCACAGTTTGTACAGAAATTGCACCAGGGCAATCACAATTATGAAGGGTTGCAGTGCATGTGCTGCATGGATAGCCTTATAGTTTCTAAAACTAAATTTTCTATTTCTTCTAAGAGGCCTTGATCTTTAATGGAGTCGTCTTCTTCTTCAGCAATATCTGCCCAGTTTATACCCGAGGTATCCCCTGTGTCAAACTGTGTGATTTTTTCACCCAGATTTCAGATTTCTTCTTGGGGGGTTCAGGTATATCCATCATGGGAGCTTTGTCTTTTCTATTTCTCCTTATTTCCTTCCAATCATTTTCAATTGGTTGAATTACTTGTTTTCTAATCACCCTACAATTAGAAATTGTATGACCAATAATCTTACAAAGGTCACAAAAGGGAGGTTTCCTCTCATACTCAATTCTAATTTCAGTTTTGTAGTCCTTAACATTGAAATTAATTGTATTGGGTAGCTTTGAATCTAAGTTAATTTCCACCATAACTCTAGCAAAGAGTCCTAGGTCGGCATTTAAGGTTCTTTGATCAATTTTAAGAGAAGATCCTATGCAGGAAACAATATCATTCAGAATTTTTGGATGCCAAAAGAACCAATTAAGGCCATGAAGTTGATCCAGACTTGTGCCATTGTATTCCTAAATGTGTGCGGGTTGAAAGTAGAGTCCCAGTCAGAAATCCTAATTAGGTTTCCAGTCTTCCAAACTCTCTCTAAATCATCTTGTGATTTCAACAGAATGTGAAAATAGCCTTTGCCTATTGGAATCAATTTCCAGTTCGAAGAATTCCAACAGTGTGCAATACACATATGAAATTCAGATAAAGGCCAAGGACGGTCACCTTTGAGGTAGGAGATGTGGCCCATGACAGAATATTTGCACATTTGTGTGCGTTGTTGAAGAGCATCCGGGTCCGCTTCCACCAAGTACCCACCGTCATCAAGCCTCTTGACAAGGGGAGGCTTCATCGTGGTGTCTTTGCTTAGGTCTGTACCCTTCTGATCTTCCATTTTTTACATCGGTTTGCATCTTTTCTCTTCTGAGCTGCTGCTCTTCTACATCTTCTCCTTGACAGAGTCAATTTGTAAACTTTCAAAATTCTATGATAGTTGATCTTGATTGATAATAATCAAACTGTTAATGACCAGTTATTTTTAAATCACTTTACCAGTGTATTTTTGAAATACTGAAGAGTAGCCACCAAATTCAATCGACAAATTGATATGGTAAAAATCGTTCCATTCTTTTCACGGCGTTCTGTTGTTGACAAACTGCAGAACCTATTCAGCTGTAAGCCAGCCCTTTTGACAGAAGGTGTTGATATCAATCCATGGAAGTTAGCTAAGATAATTCCCATTTTTCTTAATCGAAGGAAAAACATTTATTGATCAGATAATCCAGATTTCCCCTATTCATTAATCACCTATTTACTGTTGCCACTGCTTTCATTCATTCTAACAGTCTCACCATTTTCACACTTTCAATCACATTTCAAACTCCGTTCATTATTATCCACTGTCATTTCAAATTGTCATTGTTTTGTGTTGTTTTTGTTTGTTTTAGTTGTTTTTCTTGGTTCTTGCACAGTTTTACCTTTCCTATGGGTTCGACCTTACTTAGCACTACACTAGGGTTAGTAGGTAAATAAATAAAAAATCTGTCAGTTCAACGACCTATCAACGATATCAAGCTTCCCCATTACAAGCACACCAATCGATTTTACAATATCCATTGCTGTATCCCACGACATGCTTAGATTTCATATATGTGACCTTATTATTCTTTCCTTTTCTCTTACGCAGCCCAATCGCGTAGGATGTTTTGTCATCAGATACGATATAAAACATGCCTTTAATATTTCATTTGATTATTTGATCCAGCCCTGTCGCCTCAACTTCTCTTCTTCACCTGTGATTCCTCAATGTACAACAATCATAGTTCAGACTTCATTTTAAAACCCTAAAATAATATTTAAATCATTAAAATCACATTTTAAGGTGAGTTTGCAATTATTTCCGAATTATCCATTTTATTCCAATATGATGTAAAATTCCCAATTATTATAAAGCTGTCAGAATTATTTCCATGAAATATCAACATAAAAAATATATAAAAATAGTTCTATCAATTTATTTCTTTATTATTCATCAAGATTCAATAAGTGGTGATCCTATGCACTAATAATCAGTAAAGAGAGATGTTTTTTGAAAGTGGGGAATGATTTTGTGAGCAAACAATCGCCCCTAATAAAACTTGATTTTATTGATTATTTTATCTGTAATTCATTGATTACAATTACTCATTTCATATTACAGTTCAAATATTAATCACAATTTAGAGTCTTCATGTGTTTTAAGTAAAAAATGAATCGAGATTAATATGGTAATTTTAATTGTAGCTGGCGAATTCCTCTTACCTCAAGGTGAGGCAGAGACATTTTTTTATAGATGGGTAAAATAGATTACATGGTGGAGTATTTTGATGTGAGACTCGGAAATACCCTCTATAATAAAATAGGGTTCAACACTCCCCCTCAAGCTGGACATGCCCAACTTGAACCAAGAGTCCCACAAAAAAAGAAAGATGACATCAAACAAGACTATACACACTCCCCCTCAAGCCGAGACGCTGATGCTGTAGATACTCAGCTTGGTACTGAGAGAGTCTAGACGAGCTCCCAGGAGGCCTTTGGTGAAGATGCTGGCAAGTTGATCGGCCGTCGGTATTTGGTCGAAATTGATATGGTGCTGCTCGAGGTGATGACGAATAAAGTGGTAGTCCACCTCGATATGCTTCATTCATTCATGGAAGACGAGATTAGAAGCAATCTTCGTGGCTACCTGATTGTCACACTAGATATGAGCAGACGTTTGTGGCGGGAAGCCAAACTCACGGAGGAGATGTTGAAGCCAAAAGATCTCAGTAGTGACCGTGACCATTGCACAATATTCAGACTTTGCTCTAGATCTGGAGACGACAATCCGTTTCTTGCTGCGCCGGGAGATGAGGTTACTGACCAAAAAAATGACAAACTCAGAAGTAGACTTTCGGGTAGCAAGACAACCAGCATAGTCAGCATCATAGAAGACCTCAACATTCAGATGATCGTGATGTGAGTACCGGAGACCACGAGCAGGGTCTTTCTTGATGTATTTCGCAATGTGGAGTACAACATCTCACTAAGATTTGGTCGGATGCTTCATTAGTTGGCTAACTTTGCCAACAACGCAGACAATGTCCAGGCACGTCATGGTGAGATAATTGAGTTTTCCCACAAGGCGACGGTAGCTCTTTGGGTGAGAAAAGAGTTCCGTGTTGTCATAGAGAGATCGTTCTCCAGGTTTAAGAGGAGTGTCAACGGGATTGACCTGTGTCAATCCAACATACTGCAAGATATCCAAGGCATATTTCCGTTGGCAAAGAAAGATGGTGTCTGCAAAACGGGAGACCTCAATGCCAAGGAAGTATGTTAGTGGACCGAGATCTTTGATGTGAAAGTGGTGGTGAAGATGCCCCTTTAGTTGGACGATTCTAGTCGAGTCGCTTCCAGTGATGATGATATCATCAACATATACCACCAGCAGGATGCAGCCGAAGGGCGTCGTACGATAGAAGACGGTGTGGTCTTTCATGCTGCGAGAGAGCCCGAATGTAGTGACGACGGTGCTGAATCGGCCAAACCAAGCCCGAGGAGACTGCTTGAGACCATATAGAGAGTGACGAAGTCGGCAGACATGGGAGTCGGCTCTAGAGGCACGAAATCTTGGAGGCTGCTGCATCTACACATCTTCTTCAAGAAAGCCATTAAGAAAGACATTATTGACATCAAGTTGATGAAGGGACCAATGATGATGAGCGACCAAAGAGATGGACAATCAGACAAATGTCATCTTTGCAACCGGAGAGAAGATTTCAAAATAGTCGATACCACATGTTTGAGCAAAGCTCTTCGCCCAAAGTCTGGCGAGGTGATGAAGAGTGCTATCTGCATTGAGGCAGATCGTATAGATCCATTTACTGTTGACCGCCTGTTTTTCTGCTGGAAGGGGGACCAGATCCCAAGTGTGATTGTTATCCAGAGTCTGCAATTCATCCGGCATTGCCTGAAGCCATCCAGGGTGAGATTTGGCGTCGCCAACCGTGCGAGGAATAGATATCGTCTCCAGAGCGGAAATACCCTATATGAATGTGTACAAAGGAGTATACCGGCAGGAACAAGTTCCTTTTCGTAGGGCAATGGACAAGCCGTCTGGAGCCGAAACAGGAGCATCTGACGAATCTGGGACAATGATATCCTCGGCCTAGACGAGGGATACAATCGACGGGCGGTGGGAGTAGACAATGCCAAACCGGTGACCAACAAAGTGGGGCACCGGGGGTGGGTGAATGATGAGAGAAAGACAATCATCGATGGTGGTGTCTGGATGGAGACAGAGAGGAGTGAAAGGAGAGCTCTCAACAAACGACACATCAGGAAAGATAATATATCGCCGTAAGTCGGGGGAGAATCACCGATATCCGCGCTGAGTGCGGGGATATCCGAGGAATATGCGACGGAGAGATTTGGGAGAAAGTTTGGAGAGGTTGAGACGAGTGTCCCGAACATAACACAGACACCCAAACACACAGAGTGGAAGTGAGTGAAGGAGGGAGAGAGGAGAACAGGGTCCGAAAAGGAGTCTCCCCCTGAAAGATAGAAGAAGAGAGTCGGTTGAGGAGGTAGGTAGCAGTCAGGATGACATCAGACCAGAAAAGGAGAGACACCTTCATGTGGAATAGGAGGGCACGAACAGTCTCTAGAATATGACGATGTTTCCGCTCAGCCACTCCATTCTACTGAGGTGTGTCGGGGCAGGATGTCTGATGAATGACACCTTTATCTTTGAGAAACTGATGAAAGGAAGTGGATAAATATTCTCGTCTATTGTCGGAGCAGAAACATTTAAGGGAGGTGGAGAATTGAGTATGAATTTCATTATAAAAGGTCCAAAAAGTAGAAAATACTTCAGACCGATCACGAAGAAGGTAAAGTCATGTCATGCGTGAGTAGTCATCAATAAAGGTTATATAATAACTATACCCGGACTGACTATGAACCCTCTAAGGACCCCATACATCTGAATGAACAAGGTCGAAAGGATTCGCGACACGCGTTTTCAGTCGAGGAACATACGTCACCCGATGATATTTAGCAAACTTGTAGGATTCACAATGGAAGGAAAGATGAAGACTTAATTGGGGGCAAAGGTTATGTAGGACGAAAGTCGGTGGATGACCAAGGCGAGAATGTAGGTCAAGGGCATGGGCTGAGGTGGATGAACAAGCAAGAGATGTGGAGTATCGAACATATACACCCCATTTCGAAGATGATCTCGACCAAATTCCCGATTCGTCGTCCACTCCTGAAAAACTACATTAGAAGATGTAAAATTAGCAACACAGTTTAAATCTTTGGTGAGTTTGCTGATGGAGATAAGATTAAATGGACTGTCAGGAACACGAACTACTGAAGACAAGTGAATAGACGGGGTCAATGAGCATGTGCCAAATCCCACAATGAGGATTTTTGATCCATTAGCAACAGCAATTTCAGAGGCACCTGTATGCGGATGATAGGTAGTGAACATACTTGAATCCCCTGTGAGATGTTCAGACACCAGATTCAAGCATCCAAGCTGTCAGCCGAGGAGATATACCCGCGAAAGGGCCACCAGTCTGAACAATGGTGGCTGGAGAAGAGGAAGGGGGCAAGGAAACCCGATAAGATTGTATAAATGCAATCTCCTTCGGCGAGAGTGCCAGTTTGTATCTGGTACTCGAGATCGGTGACGAAGCATGGGACACCTGCCCAGGCGGGCGCACAGACGGAGGGATGAAGCGTGGGGCTGTTATGCAGGAAGGCTGACAACTGAGATGAGGGGGCAGCCTTGCAAGAGTGCTGACGACTGGAGGTGGTGTCGAAGTCCCGCGGTCGGAAGTGCCAACCATGACAGAGTCAGTGGGCGCCATGCGAGAAGGAGGCCGCTGGAAATGGGTTGTCGGTGTTGCGGGAGCCGTTGTGGTGACGGTGGCCAGCTTAGGAGGCGGGCCGGGAAGCGTTGAGGAGGGCGGTGACCGGGAGATCGTCAGGAATGCGCAAGTGGGGCGGGCCGGGAAGGGTTGTGAGGAGGCGGGGCCAAGACTCGCCGAGGAGAGCGGGGCCGAACGAAGTCGGGGAAGCTGCTGGAGGACGGGCGACCACGTCAGAGGCGGTGGTCGAGACTCGCCTAGGAGAGTGGGACCAGGAGGCGCCGAGAGAGGTGGGGTCAGGACGTCGCAAGGGAGGCGGGTGCTGGGAGGCCGTGTCGAAGGTGGGGCCAGGTGAAGCCGGGAAGCCGCTGGAGGGAGGGGCCGAAAAAACACTGAAGGGAGGGTGGGGCGGGAGTCGTCGAGGGAGGCAAGCTGGGATGCGCCCACCGTAGGGGGCGAGGCCTGGAAGCCACGATAGAGGCGGGGGTTGGGAGCTGTGACCGGAGGCGGGCCGGGAACCGCGATGGGAGGCGGGGCCGGGAGCCGCGACGGGAGGCGGGCCGGGAACCGCGAGAGGGGGCGGGGCCGGGAGCCGCGACTGGAGGCGGGCCGGGAACCGCGAGAGGGGGTGGGGCTGGGGCCGGGGCCGGAAGCCGCGACGACAGGCGGGCTGGGAACCGCGAGAGTCAAGCCGGGAAGCGCCGAGGGATGGCAGGCCAAGAGTCGCAAATGGAGGGCGAGCCGTCGGGACGCCACAGGAGGAGGCGGAGCGAAGGATTCCGCCTGGAGGGAGTCGGGGCTTGGCGTAGCCGGGAAACCGCAGGGAGGGCAGGGCCGAACGACGCCGGGAAGCCGCTGGTAGGGTGGGGCCGGAAGACGTCGGGAAGCTGCAGGGAGGGATTCTCTGGGGGAAGGGACGACAACGGAAAAATTATTGGAATTTTTCCTTTGATACCATGTAGGTGGCGAATTACCTCAAGATGAAGCGGAGACATTCTTTTCTCATTATCATTCCGATGTGGAGTATTCTTCTAGGTTTCAATATTTGGGATGAAATATATTTTTGTATGTCATTTATTAATCTGAAAATATATGTTGACATTTTGGAATGATAATGAGAAATCTAATTCTGTTTGATTTTTTTTTCCACTTGAACGCTTTATCTTGTTGATAAATACAAGTAAATTGAATATAACAGGTGATGATGGACATGTGAAGCAGAGGGCTTGACTTTGTTGGATCACAGATGAAATGGGCCAGTTTAGAGGAAGCCCGCTGCTCAATGAAGTGGGTTGACCTATGTATCCCTAGCTGCTTTATTGTCCAGCAGAAGTGGTTGTCCATCAATCTGGCGAGGGGCCTTCCAAGAACCCCTGAGGTCACTAGGGTGGAACCATTGTTGTTTGATCATCAAAACGGAGGCCAATGAGAGAATCTGGTTCTTTGGAAGCTTGTTAGTGGCTCGTTGTCCGAGCCTGTTACTAATCATTGATGCAAAGTGGTGCCTGCTCGAGCTGGCTTTTGCGTCGATGTTCAGGTTGACTGTCGATTCCACCACAAGCCGGTGCAAATATAGACTCAAGCTATAGCAGATGGATACACCACTGATCAAGAAAGTGACCAAAGATGCTGCCTGGTCATGTGTGTTCATTGCTGCTGCCAAGTGGAGACCATTGCAAGAGAGGTGGAGGTCGTTGCCCTTCTTGTTGGTGTTTCACACAACCTATTCGATGGATGGTTTGTGCTGAATATGTAAGACTGCGCACTGCTCAATCGCTGTCTCACCGCGGTTCAATCACGGCTGAGTTCAAGCTGGTTCATGGATGGGAGATTGGGAGGCTTGTGGGAGCACTGTTACAGTCTGGTGTGAGGCAGCTGGAGGCCAAATCAGCCACTACAGAAGATCTTTATGGGCCGAGTCCAAGTTGTTACTGCACACAACCTGCTTGATAGAATGTCCAGCGAGGTTCAAGCTTGGTTCGGGCGCTGCTGCACTGATATTGTCCTGAGTGATGGGTTCAAGCTAGTTGGAGGTATTGGATAATGATTGTTCGTTGAAAAAAATCTGTTAATGGTGCAAGATTGGGGTACACGTGGTAGCTATCATAAGAGAGAGGTGCTGGAATTTGTTACATGCTCAATTGATGATACTCACAGCTGCTGCCACGTGGGTAACAAAATTCAAGGTACCCAAATCATTTCTCTCTTGCCTATAAATTCTAGCCGAACCATCTCTGAATTGATATTCCCACACAGTTGGACTACCGAATCATTTCTCTCTTGCCACGTGGATAACAAAATTCAAGGTACTCGAATCATTTCTCTCTTGCCTTCTTTCAC